>VZSZ01003307.1:40388-59418 GCA_013398815.1 Ibidorhyncha struthersii | reverse complement strand
AGGAAAGGAAAGGAAAGGAAAGGAAAGGAAAGGAAAGGAAAGGAAAGGAAAGGAAAGGAAAGGAAAGGAAAAAGGACCATTGGATCAGGCTCCAAAACAACATGAAGAACCTCAAGCATTAAAATATTACTTTTTGGATAAAATTTTTGGTCCAGATAAAGGTTCCATGTAATTATGGAGTCAAATCAGGGCTTACTAGCATACACTGTTTGATGTAAAAAAGAAAAAAAAACTTTATAGAGAACTCCCTTTGATTAAACCATTTTATTGAAAAAAAAAGACAATATCGTATTTTCTTGCATGTATGGATCGTCAGAGGACTTGGAGATTGACAGTGTGTTTCTGTAGCATGGTAAAACCTTAAAAGGATATAATCCAGTGCTCGCTCTCGGTATAGGGTACTGAAAACAACCCACTGTCTACTGTCTGAATCACTGATCCAGAAGGAAACAAAAGGTTCATTCCCATCTGACAAAAGAACCTTCACCTCCTTTTGGAGCCCCTTCACATACTAAAGCTTGTGTTGCGTATATACTCTAAAACGGACTACTCTATTTCACACAAATAGATAAAAGGGACTAGTATTTCTGGCTCATTACTGACTTTGATTGATTCTAGACATGTCAGTAACCAATTACGTTAGGGTGAATTTCCAATTACTTTAGGGTTTTAGGTGAATTGACCCTAGCTCTGTCATTGATTGATTCAGTGATGCTCAGCTTCTCATTTAGTTCCCAATTATATTATATCTTTCCCCCATATCATTACAGTGTATCATTACTGACTTTTTATACACTTTCCTCTAAGGCCTGTGTTTTAATAATTTTCTCGTCACCAATATTCCATCCATTTAATGGGATATTGTGGTTTTCTTTTTGAGATGGATAAAACCCTAAACACTAATTTATTACTGTAGCATTTCACAAGCTGTTTCTTGACAAAAAGAATTTTATAGAAGTGCTGCTGTACAACATACAGACATGCCTACAAATACAGAGTTTTAGAATTCTGCATGCAATACTAGCATTTTCAAAGCGTTATTATAGTTAGCAACTCATTTTGTTGGTTTTCAGTGGGACAGACAGCTAATTCCCATAAACTCCTTTAAGCACAGGTATTTTGTGCTATAGTCAGGCCACTTTTAACACAGTGGCAGTAATACAGTAATTACTTCTGTCTGAACTCTTCTTCAGACACTGAAAACTTTCTTAAGGGATGTGGTTTTATACAGAAATAAATTCTTGTTCTTTGGGATTATAATAGATCATTAGTTTGAAAAGTATAGTTAATAAATAAACCTTATTTTACCAGAAAAAACACGACTGAGCTTTGAGCTAAATACTTAAATGCGCTCCCCAGCATTACAGAAATCCTACCTAAGAAATACTTGTAACACTTTTAGACCAGAGGAATTGCATGATATAAATGTTTTCGAGGATTTTAAGAACCAGTGATCTAGCTAATTTTCATTACCTTCTGCTTATAAAAACAGAATGCTAAACAATAGAATTTCAAGTGGATAGCAGCTGAAGACTGAAAAATTTGAAATCACCAATAAACTGTTTCATGAATCTCAGAAGCAGACTTCAACTCACAGAACTGCATTGTGGAGGTGTATAAACATCTGACTCTCACTTAAATCTGCAAAAAGGTGGTGTCTTCTAAATTCTTAATTCCTTAAAAATGTAAACATTTCGATAACTAAAATACTGTTATCGTTCAAATACTAATAGAAACATTCCTGCTTGCAATCATTATAGCCAAGATCAACATAAACACCCTGTGTTCAAAGTTTACTTAAAGCTTTCTGAATTATAGTCATATGATTGTGTATTTAAAGCAACAGGGCTGAATCAGCTCCCAGCGCAATAGTAGAAAAGAAGAAAAAAAAAAAAAAAGAAATCTCTCAGGGAATCCAAATGAAGGTGCAAATCAAATACTTCACCTTAAGTATCTTGATAATAAGTAGTAGTAGACAGCTAGGATTTGGTTTAATTTCTTTCTTTTCTGAATCAGCAGAAGCTTATCACCTACAACTATTTACTATCACGTTACTTAGGAGAGTAGTGAGTAGTAGATGATTTGCACTTACTTGTTTATTTGGATTCTCTAGGAGATCCCTTATTTGATTCCATGCTGAACATGGAATTTAAAAAAATCACATTAGTCTTTGTCACATAAATTTTAACGTGTTTCGTTTGTCTAACCCGTCATTAGAATGGTTTAGTGCTAGCACTAAGATTTACAGCACTATATGCAAGGGTTTCTTCCTATTAGTCACACAGGCATTGTAATGTAGAGATTAATTTTTAATAATTCATCTGTTTGTAACTCTTATATAATGATACAGATGCCAGATGTTACACACCCAATGTTAGACACCAAATTATCAGTCAAGACCACTGGCCTAGATGTCCTAACCTTACTAGGCTCTAAAAACAGAAATATGTCAGAAGTTAGAAACCAAATAGGAATGTAAAGACTTTTCAGGGTTGTTTTCTGTTTCTAAGCAGAATTGTATAATAGCCTTTAGCAAAGCAAGAACACTGACATAGTAGACTTTTCTGCTCCAAACCTATGCTTAAATGCATCATTACTGTTTTCTCATACATAGATGATAGATCTATAAAGAAGTTAAAAGCACAAATGAAAGGAGAAAACAGAATATATGGTGTGGGTGTCCTGCATAATATACAGTATGTAATATGATCTTTTTGAATTCTTTCTTTTGGATTTTTAAAGGAATTCCCACTACGAACTTTATTCCATTAAACAGAGTAAGTAATATGGTACAGAACAGGGGGTACGTTAACACCTTTGATAATACTATAAACCACATCTTTGTTCCTTAACAGACTATTGGAAATGTACTGAAAACATAATGAAGGCAAAGTTTTCACTTACCAACTGGTAGCATGTAGCACAGCTAATTGGACTACAGTGTAAAAAGTTGCAAGACAAACAGGTAGGTTTATAGTTGTAAGAAATCTGCTTTATTTCCAGCCATGAAGCTACCTGAGGTGTGCCCCATCTTTAACCTCTCAAAATCAAAATTTCACCTTATATAGCTTACATGGAAGACTATTAGAGCTATTATTGAGAAAGTAATTAGTTTAACCTTTTCTATATGCTCCTTGAGACCTGCTGTTAGGCTTTTATGATATTTCATCCTCACCTAATTGGTCCATATCAACTACGGATCATCAAATCAGTTAGAAACCAAGTAAATTCAACAAGGGTTACTTCTACTCTGTTTCACAGATTAGAAGTTGTGTGGTACAGCAAGGATCCAAATTAGAAGTACTGAAAGAAATGTTCCTCCGTATCATCCCTGGTCTCATGGGGAGAGGGAAATCAGAACTCTGTATCCACTCTTTTAAGATACTTAAAGTCAAGGTCCCAGTAGTGTAATTCTAAATTTATTATTCACTTCTGTGAGCATATTCCAATGTTCTGTGACTAATAATTAATCTTCAGAAGTCCAAATGGTCCAATAAACATCAAAACTTGTTGGGAATAAAATAAGTCTTTAATCAAGTACCAGTGAAGGTGCCTTATTTCTTCTCAAAAAAATCAAAGTGCAAAATGTGGTGATATGGCTTGAACGTTTTATTAAATCTGGTATGAGAACTGTCTATGGGCAGCCAAAACATCAAGATTATGCTCTACAGAGCAAGAAAGGTAAATGGTGAAGTGTCACTGTTTCACTGTGTGTAGGTTCCATGCTGCTCATGCTTTGTCTCCTAGACTCTTAAACCTATCTGTTCTCATGATATTCTGTCTAGAATACACACCCTGTAATGTCTTGCTCTAGGACACCCTGTTAGTTTTTGGTTTCTCACCAAACCACAACATAGAACACAAAGACTCTCCTATTTCGTAAGTGCTCCTTTTTGCACTACATACTTTTTTTTCTGCAGTGTAGAAATAGAGGAACATAAGAAGATCTGATAACAGAAATTTCTTCTTTTTTTTTCTTTCTTTTAATGAACAGTACCATTTTTTAAAACAAAACACACAAAAAAAAGAACTGCTCATGGTATAAATAATTAATGATAATTTGCAGTTATAAACAAATGCCAACACAATATAGGTATGTCATATTGTTGGTGCCATGTATACTTCTGCATGCATGTGTGTACATGCATGTATAAAACCAAACTAGAAATATGCATGTATATAAATCTGTTTGTGTACATAGCCAGACATATGAATACTTTTATTTGTGCATGTGTTCTAGTGCTTGCATAAAGCTTCCTCTTAGAGAACCTCAGACTTACAGACTAAGACTCTCAGACTTCACCAAATTACTGGGAACCAAAACACAAGATGATAAGCTGTCAGGGGAGACCTTATAGACCTTTATATCTACCTCAAAGGAGGTTGTAGCAAGGTGGGTGTCGGTCTCGTTTCCCAAGTAACAAGCAATAGAACAAGAGAAAACTGCCTCAAGTTGCACCAGGGGAGGTTTAGATTGGATATTAGGAACAATTTCTTCATCAAAAGGGTTGTCAATCATTGGAGTAGGCTGCCCAGGGAAGTGGTTGAGTTGCCATCCCCAGAGGTATTTAAAAGACATGTAGTTGTGGTATTTTGGGACATGGTTTAATGGTGGATCTGGTAGAGTTAACAGTTGAACCCAACAATATGAAAGGTCTCTTCCAACCTAAATGATTCTATGATTTTAAGATTCTATGAGGAATTCTTGTATTTCTTTAAGTAAAAAACACTTTGGTTTTTCATTCCATTCCTCATCTAACTTTCAAAGTTTCCAACCTCAAGATGAATGGCATAAAATCCAAATAGTTAGAAAATAAAACTATACTATTCGTTACAAAGAAACTCTAAGAGCTAGGTTCCATGAAGAAAATTTGGGTTGTAATAGAGATACTGAGATAAAACTATGGTATAGTTTATTTGTATTTATAACTACAATAAACTTGTTGTAACCACAGTAACAAAGTTTATCTTGAAATAAAACATCTTCGGCCATAATTTTATATTAACATTTGTATAGTTACCACGGTTTTACTACAATATGTATAATCCAAGTATAATTTTATGAAGGGAAAAAATAAGGGCATTGAAAACAATACCTGCAAACAGGAACATTAGTTTTACTGTTGTAAATTATTGTTGTTGTTATTTTGAAAACTCTGTGCACGGAACCTCTAAGACCATTTATTTTTACCTTGCTTGAAAACGCAATTAGATGCCATGATTTCATTAAAATTATTTGGGATTTAATAAAGCAAACAAATTCCTCAACACCCTTATCTAACAAAGTTTCTTTTCATTAAAACATATTAAGTAGAATATTAACTAAACTGACATATTCTAACCACTTAAACAATAGTGCTGTATTTGTCTTCGGATTTTACACAGGTACCTAGCAGTTATTTCACATTTGTAGCATAAATTCCTAGGGAGATAAAAGGTTATTGTCTCAGTGAGTGCTGCTGTACTCTCAAATGCCCTTAAATCAGGTCTGTGGGCAAGAGCTACCTTCTGTTTTCAACACACTATTGTTATTTCCTCAGTATCAACTTTTGTGTGATTCAGGTTTTCAACCTTCCAGAAAATCTGCAGGAAACATTTTTTTCTACAGAGGTGAAGCACACCAGAATTTTTCATTCCTCAGGGTGAGGGGTCCATAACCACCTTTGCCAGCTGAGCAGCACTGCAGGACTCCTGCACTCCCGTCCCTGCCCAGTCTCCTGCCCCACCAGCAGAGTGGGGAAGCACAGCGGGGGAAAAGCTGCCAGAGACTGTTCTGTGGCTGCAACGAGGCTTTGTGTGCCTTCTTGCACACACGTACATGGGAAATATGGAGAAAATAAGGGAGACAATACTTGTATCTCTTCAAGCTCGGTAGGAGATGGGAGTGTCCTGTAGTATGTTTTCCCAGTTCAGATTTCCCAGCAGGGATTCCAAACAGCCAGAGCAATAGATTCCCTGGACTAAAACTTGAACTTGACATCATTACATTTTTCAGCTCAACTTTACAAAGCCACCCGAAATGCCACCTTAGGCCTCTAAAATTGTTATCTTGAGAATGACCTACAGGACTGCTATTAGACAGCAATCTTTCATTCCTTAAAGATCACCTCCCTTCCTTATACCAGCAAAAGACATACTTACACCAGCTACCTATTTTCCCCTTTTCTTCAACGGGACAGTCTTTCAGACTTTCAGATATAAAGCATTTCATAAGAGCATAGCTAAATGTCTATAAAAAAAAGAGGAAGGTTTCCCACTGACTAGAGAGTGAAAGTCAAGGTCTCCTTTGTGTTCCAAGAAGACGCTTGAAACATCATCTGTAAAAAAAATTTTAAAATCTGCAATTTTTAGGAAAAATTCAGCACAAGTATAACTATAAAAAAGGGAAAAATTGTGGGAACAGATGGAATTTTTCAATGCAATCCATTTACCTCTGCTCTCAGAAGCGTCAGCTGTCTACCGTCTTTACTTGTGAAAGATTTATGAAGTGTTTTGGAAAAATGCATTTGTCAGTGGAGGTCCTTCGCAGTACAACCACTATTTTCTCTTTTGGGTGCAACTTTCACAACAAATTGGCTAATTAACGAGTGCATAAAAGATGCATTCATGCCTTCACAAGTAATTCTGTGAAATTAGTTTTCTTGCATATTTGTGAAAGCACAAGTTATAAAGCAACTGGCTGTGATGTCAAAAATGCTAGTGTGTCATCATCAGATTAAATGGGCAAAGTAAAGTCTGGCTAGTAGAAAATACTTGTTAATAATGGGCATTTCAGATATTATGGAAAATAGTACATAAAATAAAGATCACGTTTACTACAAAGTGAAAATTTCTCCACAAAGAAAGACTTGAGTGCTTCCAACTGCCAAAATTTAATGAGGAGGAGGATGTTGCCTAATGTAGCTGTAGAAAGTGAAAAGGTCTTGCCACCCAGAGTACAGACATTAATATCAGAACAGTCAATTACTTCTGAGCAGCTGAGCAAAGTCTGCTAACTTCTGCTAACTTGAACAATGTCACAATCTTATTTTGTTACTTCTGAGAACTCAACAAAGAAATTTTAACTGCCAGATTTACTCTTGTTCACTCACACAGACAGGAAAGATCTAGAAGATAAAAAGCCCACAAAAAAGCACCAGGTTTTAAGCATTGCAGCGTGTAAGAAGAAGCGGCTTTAAAACATTTCAAAAGGTGGGAGGAAAGGAAGAAGGAATTTGGAAATCTTCTTTCAAAGTTTAATTTAAAATAACATTTTGAGACTCAAACAATTCCTTTCAGCTAGCATATCATGTAAACAACACAGTAATATGCGTACATCAGGAAGAAAAGATTAAACTGATTACAAATGAAAAGCAAATTACTTCATAATATTAATCACCAAAGTTAAAGATTAAAGAGCACAAACCATGTATTTAGGATATGAAAACTTTATCTATTATTTTGTTTCTTGAACTAAAAGGTGGAAGAAGAGAGGGTAAAGTTGACTTTCCACCACTTCTGTGCTCTCCCACTCTTTGTTTGAATCTTCAGGTTATAAGACAACTCCAGTTTATGATCTGTGCCTCCTCCAATGGCACTCTAAACACAGGCAGAAGAGAAGAATATGAGGAGTTATGGCTTTGTTGTCTCCAAACATCAGGAAAAGCCTTCATTGGAGGTGGAACTCAGTACAACAAAAAGTCAGGGCACCACCTGTCCAAGTAGAACCTTGTTCTGAATCTAGCACAGATAGGAATATTCCATGTTTTTCATCATAGGCCAGTAAGAACCCAACCATTTCTCCTTTAAATAGCCTAAACAAGAATGATTTACTAGAAATGAGCCACTGGGAAGCAAAGTACGTCTGACTTCTGTGAACATCCTATCCTTCCTCTAATGGAATAAAAGAAACCGCATTCTATAGCGGTGGGAAGTGATAGAGATGGACAGGTTATAATAGCTGCTAGAAAGGCAAAAAGGGAACAAAGTCAAAAGAGGGGGGAGAACCAGGAAAACAAGGTTTATGAATCACTTCCTCCTGGTGTCACTGAAGGAGCCAAATAAAATGGATAATACTTTGAGGCTTTTTAAAGCGGTTGTAGAGCTACTAACAATATTTGTACTCTTACCACCTAATAGAAGAATTTTGAGTGAAAGCTATTCCAAGAATGTATTTAATGACTCATTTATATATAAAGGTCCACAAAGGTATGGCCTTCTTAGGCTAGAACATCTACAAATAAAGTTTGTCAGAGATGTCTGATTAGGAACCCCTCAGCAGGAATGACTGTATTTAGTCAAGCCTTGAACTCCAAAATGACCCTTCTATATCTAATACATCCACTGACTTAACACTGTATCAGACCCATGATTTTAACCTGACAGTGCCCCTTTAATTGGCTTATCATTAATTTAAATTAGTCATTAATCTGTCACATTATGTTTCCTCTTTATCGTCGGAGCTTCACTTGTTTATGCAATGCATTATCCAACAACTCATTTGATTTTGCCACACTGCTATTTCTTTACATAAATCATTTTTATCTGAACACTCTTTTTCAGCATAGCCAGGAAAAATTTCACTAGGAGAAAATAATTTTGACACTGCAGTAAATGGGTGACTCCTCGGGTATTTATTATCTTTGGTTAGCCCTTTGACACTTATTGTCAGTGGAGCAGCAAAGCAGTCCCAGTCCCTTAGGTAATTAGTTCATACTAGTGAATCAAAGCTCCCTAATTATTTCTGTTCCCAAGATCAACAAAAGGAGCAAGTGTGAGGGGGGGATGTGTGTGCGTGCGTGCGTGCGTGTTTGTGTGTGTGTGTTTTGGGGAATATGTGCTTGTGCGTGCATGAGAGAGAAGGGAAAAAAAATGGCAACCCCAACACTGCACGTATTATCATGTGATCTGCCTCATTTTGCTCTATCCATCTTGCCTTATTGGAAGCTTCTTAATTGACGAATGAGGACTTTATCAAGCCTGGCAGGAGTCGTTATGTCTGTGATTTTCCTTGAAATGTACCTGTCATGCAGCTCAAAATTAAATCGCCAGTTTGGGGCCTAACCAGAGACAGGGCAGTGACTCAAAGCACTCAGAAGGGAATGAATGATTAATGCAGTTTATAGACAGAATAGCACTTTCTCTGTCTCATGTGCTTTTTGTATGTAATCTCCAGTGGTTCAGCTTCGGATGGATCTAATGAAAAAGGACTGGATGTTTTCCACCTTCTCTTCAGAGCATGCTGTACGATTTATCCACTGACAAAATGTGCTAATGAAATGTCACCTTGGACAGCTTGCTAAAGGATTGATGGGCTGCAAGTTTTGCACTTTATTTAACTTTTGCAGGAAAAATGAATAAGTCCTCCAAACTCTGTATGATATAGAGATCCATTACGGTTTCCTACTCAAGAAGGAGTTGCTGCACTGGGATGGAAAAGGAGGCTGTGGTAAAGAGGTGAGAATAACGTAAAACAAATAATTACCTAAAAAGCTGGGGTGTATGGCTTCATTTCACTCAAAGACATAAATTGTATTTGAGCAGCATAACTTTCTAAAACCTCTTTCTTCAGTATTACCTCCGCCCTTTATGAAATAAGGTCAGCCTCACAAATCTAGTCATTCTATTTAACTGATTGAAATATCATTTAAAAAAAATGGTGATTCCAGCCTTCTCGTACACACCAGCCTTTTATATTCCTTCATCTTGGGGCCACACCCAATGCTTTCAAAATTCCGCAAGACCAACGAATAATGAGTTACTCTATGAATTTTACTATAGCCATTCTAGTGTGTGTGATATTCTAACTTTTCCAGAGAATAATAATCAAAAAACCCCAAACAAACAAAAGAAACCCACCAAAACCAAGAACGCTACCTGAATGCTAAATGCTCATAATTGATATCTAAGAAGTCCCTTTATATTATTTACCTTATACCCCTTCCACTTCCTCTTTTCTTGGAAGTGTGTATAACTTGCCTAGCCAGAGAAAAGATCCTACACCAGGTGTACAAACAGTGTGATACAATAAAGGAACTGCTGCTTCTCTATCCAGACCTACAAATATTCTTCCACTTAGGTTCCTATTATATAGTAAACTCTTTGGGTCAGGACTCAGATCCTTTCATTAGCAATGCAATCAATGTACTTTATGCCACTAAAAAAGTACTAATGTTGCTATTTTATATTAATTACAATTAACAGACATTTGTACCAAATATTTTTCCAACACACAAGAGTTCACATATTCTTCAAAACTTTAGCCTTTCAAGGGGCAAACAGGACCAAACCACAAAGCCGGAATCAGCCAGTTGTAAATTTGTTGTCTCCCTCCTGAAGCCAATTACTATTAATCCAGGATGTATGTGTCTTGTTCTCAGCATTAGGCAAGCTGCCATATGCCCACCTCACTATGACCCAACTGCATAAGACACAAATGGAATCTTGTAAATTTTTCCACACAGAAATGCTGCAGAGGAGCATGCAAACAGGATTCTGCCCTCAAACCATTCTTCACTCTAGTATTAACATCGGGCATTTTCCTTGTCTCCATCATCTTTGCTCTTACTCCAAGCAGAAATGATCTTCTGTGACATTTCTCTTAACCTCCCTTTCTCCTGAGCATTTTGCCTCTTAGACACAGAAAAAAAGCAGGAGAAATAGACCAAGGGCAAGCCAAAGAGTTCTGAGACCTTCATTACTTTCTCTGTCCCTCTGTTTCACTGATTGCAGTCAGTTTCCCACCTCACAGGAATATGCTGAAGGTTTAAGACTGTCAGGTACCCAAAAAACACACTGAAAAAAGAACGTCCCTTACATCCACTACAGCTAGTAACCCTGTGCAAAGGGGGTTTCCTTACCTGGACAGAACAAGATTTAAAGAAATGTTAGGGTAAGTATTACATTAAGTTGTCCCTCTGTGTTTGCTCAAGATCTTCAAAGCTAGCTAACAGAGGGTCACCTTCTCAGGACAGTGACATACCTCATCCCTGCTTCCTGACACCCAGCTGTTTCCATCCATTTTCCCACAAAGGCCTTAAGTCATGGAAGACAAAAGCTGAATACACTATTTTGCATATTCTTTCCCTGAGAGAGAAATGTTCTACTTAGGACACACCAACTGTGTTCTCTAAGACAGTGGGTGCTGTACAGTATCTAGGGAAAGAAGTCTGATGTTTCCCATAAGAGTATTTTTGTTAGCATCAGAAAAATCGTACTAAATACGTGACACTTCATATAGATACCACATCCCATAAGCACCATCTGAGAGTAAAAAACTGAACTTCATTGCAGTTAGAAATAAGGCTTATACAGCAGGAATGACCATGGAATAAACATCACCACACAAAAGGACTGTTTTCTCTGTGTTGGTCCATGCTCCTGCTGTTCCTGGGCCACTCCAACACCCATCTCTTCTACTCCTCTAAACTTTTACCAGACTGTGTGTGCATTGCCATTCAGATCCACGGTAAAAGCCACTGAATATGGAGCGGGGGGATCTTCTATACAAAAACACTCAGTTTAGCTGTATTGCCTATAAAAAACAGTTTCTAAAAAAGGAACTAATGAAAACACTGGAATATGTGCTAACCGCACAGTCTACATGTGTCTTCTGTCAGTCCTTTACCGGTCACTTAAGTTTTATTCATAATGAGGAAAAAGGATGGAAACATGAAACTTCACAAGGCAAACTATTTTCTTGCCTTGCTTCCCTTTGCTCCCCTTATCCATGCAAGCATATTCGCAGACACTCCAGAGCTTATTATTTTTAATTTAGAATTGCATAAAACTACCATTATCATTAAAAATATATCCATATACTCAGTAAAGGGCTTTGAACAAAAGGTAATAAATTCTTTGCCACAGTGGTAGCATGGCAGCTGTTTATTACCTTAATCATAGCGGATTTGTTAATACAGTTAGTTTCCTAGCTGTCCATTTCTTGCCTCCTTTTGTTGCTGCTCTGATTATAAGATCTCTGAGGCAGACACTAACCATATTTCTGATATGCACATCAAGAACAAGAGAAACCATGACCAGGCTCTCTTGGCACTATCACAATAAAAAAGTACAGTAATTAGAGCAATACAAATAAATTTAGAATTTCCAGTTGCAGATTCTAGCAGTTGGCTTGGAAATGAATCTCTGTTTGCCATTGATTTGCAAATTATATGCCATAATCAGCTTTCCCACACCATTAACTGCATGTGCAGTAATACCACTCAGCAGGCTTTCCTTTAATGTTTTATCACATATATATGTGTCAAAAGCAAACTAAATCTCTGATCTGTTACCTGTTCTGCAAAGGAGTGTTATACATATTTGCCTCTGTTTATCTGCATGCGCACGATGTGATGTTCTTGAATACAGGAGGGCAAAGAACACATTTAATGCAGCTCCATGGGTGCAAAATGAGTGAAGACAACTTGGTCCATTGAGCGTACGCTGCTATTGCCAACTGTTTTTCAACAACAGAAGAAAAGAAAGTCTGTGTTGAACTGTTCAGCTGGCTACCTGAAAGACAAAGGTAAGGATAAGAATAGCTCATTTCGTGCTGCTATGCCCATGGTACTGCAAAGCTTTTAGATGATAGTTTTATCTTACATATTACTAATGTATAAAGTCTTAGAATATTCATGTACAACTGGGTGAGTTAAGGACTAAATTAAAGAAATGCATCTCCTCTGAAGGTTCTTGCATGACAAGTTAAATATAATCTTTAATTTTACTTTACAGCAGTCTTTACAGCATTGTTTCTCTAATGTTATGTTAATGTGTGGTTAAAAGAAAAAGGATTAGAAGTCAAAATATCAAAAAATATTCCCCAACAGTATCTTATGTAATTCATGGAGTTATGTAGTCTCTATTCTACTGCACATACAAAGAAAAATTTAATAAACAGTTGTGTAACTATAGACTATATCCAATGCAAACACAAGGAAGCAGGATCAGGGTTGCCCCAAGTATAACCTTGTTATTATTAAAATAAATCAAATTATGTCAGACAGTAAAATAGACATTAACAATATCAAAAGGAATTTAGAATTTACATATTTTGAACACTGCTTGCACATTATAAACCTTAGGAAACAATGTGTGTCATATCAGCCTTGGATTATGTCCTGCAATCCCTACTTGTCCCTGTGCTGCCAGAGAAAGCTTTTGTGTGGCATGGTCTGCTTCAGCACACCCCTGTGCAGGCTGCTGGGGAGCTCCTACAGAAACTTAATGGAAATGTTCATTGCTCTGCTCTAGCAGAGAGAAGAAGCCATAGACAAACAAAAGCTCTTCTCATTCAAGGGCTGAATACTTCTCTGAACATGACAACTCTGATTTATGTGAGGTAAAAACTCTTTTGATATCAGATTAATTTAGCCAACCAGCTTCTCATTAACAGCACTGTCAATATGTAAGAAAGTCTCCATTACTTCCCATGAAGACATTTCATGAAATAAAAGTGAACAAATAGCAAGTGTTGTTACGGACACTTCAGCAGGATACTTTATTACCTTTTACAGAAAGAACTACTCTATTTCCAAGCCAATCATCCTACAGTGTAACACAGCATTAATGGAATGATAATAAGTTCACAATGACAAACACCCAGAATATTAACATTCTAGAACTAAAATTGACTGTACAACCTTGATTCACACCACTGGACATACACCTTTCAGTTTTAACTGAACACACACTGTTTCAAGTTTGAATATTGCAGTCTTTTTTTAAAAATTTTTCAAAGACCATTTTACTTCACTGAAAAGTTGGTGCTCATTTATGTAAACATTGATTCCCTATTTTTCTCATTGTTTTGTTCATGCTTTACTTGGAGTCCAGTACTAAATGTTATCCTATCACCTAGCACTACGTACATACAGTAATAAGATTTCTGTTACTGCATGTAAGCATCCCATATGTATGCTTCAGTTTTGTGACAGAAGAGGGAGAATCTCTAAAATTTATTGTTGAAGTCTAGCAAGATGAGAGTCAAAGGTACCCATAAACTCTGACTGTCCAAGTCAAAACATCTATAACTTGGGGTTTTTTTGAGAATTCAGTAGCGTATAGCACTTAACGTATCCAAAATATAGCTTGCGTTGGTTTCCATTTTAGCTGCAATCACTCAGCACTTCTGCAAATCATATTTCAGGACTCCAGTCAGACATTAAAAAAAATGAGACACATCAAATCAGTTTGGTTTAATGTTGTGATAGGGAAGGAATCCAATTTCTCAGTGTAGGTTTCAGTTGCCTTGACCATTGCTTATCTCCCTACTGCTCTTCCCTCATTCAGCTTCCATCTCTGCGATAACTGAAGAAGTATCCTAAAATATCCAGTCCTTCCACATGAGTTAAAGCACATAAAGCTAGACTAAGTTATTTTTGGGGGACAATTCAGATGTATTAGAAATTACTTACACACACATTCACAAAAATCAAAGACTTCTAGAGTGCTCCAGAGAGTGGGAAATTGAGATAGGAGAGGAGGCAGAAATTTCATGTCAAGGAGATAGGCACCACATGTTTTTAATGAGCTTCTGGTTTTCCAACACCACATGAATTGAAGAGGTTCCAAAAGATTAAACCAGTCTATTAAGTTTAATGACAGACATTATCTCCCCAAAGACCCGAGTTCCTAGATCTACCAAAAAAAAAGTTTACTTGGACAACAATTCAGCTACTTGTGCATACTTCTATGTTTAAAATTACAGACCAGCGAACCCCATTGAAGCCCATGAGATCAATCAGATGAAAAAGTTGGGCAGATAGTGCCTTTTTGCTAAGCAAAAGTCTCAGCCAAACAAATATATACGTGATCTTTCTCGGTTCATGCTTGTACTGTACAATAACAATTCAAGGTAATCAGGCATGTAATTATATTTGTACTTTGTATCTTTCTATTTCCTGAGGCTGTGTGGCTTAAAAGAATTTACAGCTATGAAATACCAGTGCATATCTATAGAAGCTTTTCCACATTTTCCATTAGAAATATAGCTATCTCTATACATATGGAATGAATCCTGATGTGGTAACATCTAGAGACACTTCTCAGGGTCACGAAAGATACAGACTACCTCATGTCCCTGGGCTACACTGTCTCCAAATAAGATGCATATTATCTAATACACTCAGTCGGCACAAGCAGTTATCTATTGCAATAGTTCCTAAACAAGCAGCAGAGTCAAGATGTGGACATAGGAAACCTGAGAATCTGTATTTGTGATGCACATTCACTGGGCAGATCTTAACCTGCCAAAGGGTAGAGATTTTACTCCTCCCAGAGTTGACTGCTCCAGAGAGCCAGCAGCAGTGTCTCCACTTGCAGATCTCTGGTGGGAATCCTGGATACAATGAAAATGTCTCCTTATCTTAAAATGGACATTTGGGCGGGCTTTCAAGGGGAAAGCAAAAAATAATTAAAAAAAAAGTCAATAAATATAAGTTCAGCCTGAAGAGTTAAGAAGTGGAATACACAGACTTATAATGGGAATTATCAATGAACTTTAGCACTAAAAAGCTAGCTGCATTTTCATACAGCAGGACCAATTTCTCTATAATAGCAAATATATTACTGAAATAGAAGACACTGAAATTCCCCATGAGTAATGCAGGTACAGAACCAGCTATGAAGTCTATGAATCAATTCCTGCCTGCTTCTTACTCTTTCACTGACATTTTTTCAGATAGTATCACAGCCCTGCAAATTTGGTAAGAAATCTGACTTCAATGTTATAACTCAAAGGCAATGCAAATGAAGGTTTGAGTACAGGTGCTAAATTAACAAGGTTTGTGATAATTACCTCATTTCGGTCTGTTCATGCTGGGTATTCTAATACCTAATACATATATTATCAAGCACATTCAATGCAGCTCACCTTGGTGAATATTAATAGCATTATTAAAACACAATTACAAAACACCATACATACTTGGTAATAGCTACTAACACTTCGTTTTATGGAATTTGTTCAAGGTCTTGAAATCATTTAGTACACAAGATATCAATTTCAAGAGTCAAACATTGTTGAGCCTTACACATCACTAGAGCTGATGAAAATTTTCCTCTCTGATGTTTTTTCAAAGATGAAAATTATTTTATTATATTTTCAAGAATTGAGATTTTGTGGAAAATAACGATTCTCTTGCATTGAGAAGGGCATTTTTCTGGTACTTGCACTTTGAAAACATTCAATATAAAACTCTTCCGACATTATCTTTGGGTTGCCAGAGACAGACAAACGCTATCAGTTTTCACATTTTTTATGTAAGTCAGTAACTTACAAAGAAAAACAAGGAAGAAAACTTCATAACTGAATTGGGACCAATATCGCACTCTCTACTCACGCCACCTTGTTCACTGATGCAATTAACCGGGACAGAATCAACTAGTAAATGATGTGCTTATGATTCAAGTTAATGACACTTCTAAACAGATTGATAATGAGTCTCTGATGCATTTACTGAAGTTCACGTCCTGAGAATATCAATCAAATTTTAAATTTTTACACTCGCAATCTCTTTTAAAGCCAAAATGTTGCATACGTGTAATTTGCAGAAGCATGAACAAAGTTTAAATTTGCAAACGAGTAAATACATGATTGCCACCAAGACTGTCAGAAAAAATCCTTCTGAGATAAAAATCAGAATCATAGAATTATAGAATCATAGAATTGTCTAGGTTGGAAGAGACCCTTGGGATCATCGAGTCCAACCATCTACCCTAGTCTACAAAGTTCTCCCCTACAGCATATCCACCAACACCACATCTAAACGTCTCTTAAACACATCCAGGGATGGTGACTCAACCACCTCCCTGGGCAGTCTATTCCAATGCCCAACCACCCTTTCTGTGAAAAATTCTTTCCTAATGTTCAGTCTAAACCTACCCTGTTGGAGCTTGAAGCCATTCCCTCTTGTTCTGTCATTAATTACCTGTGAGAAGAGACCAGCACCAACCTCTCTACAGTGTCCTTTCAAATAGTTGTAGACAGTGATGAGGTCTCCCCTCAGCCTTCTCTTCCTGAAACTGAACAGTCCCAGCTCCTTCAACCGCTCTTCATATGATTTGTCTGCTAGGCCCTTCACCAGTTCCGTTGCCCTCCTCTGCACTCGCTCCAGCACCTCGATATCTCTCTTGTATTGAGGTGCCCAAAACTGGACACAATACTCGAGGTGTGGCCTCACCAGTGCTGAGTACAGGGGCACAATCACCTCCCTACTTCTGCTGGCCACGCTATTTCTAATACAAGCCAGGATGCCGTTGGCTTTCTTGGCCACCTGGGCACGCTGCCGGCTCATATTCAGCCGCTTGTCAATTAGAACCCCCAGGTCTCTTTCTGCCAATTATTAGGGTTGTATAATAGTTATCATTAAGAAACGTAGTTCTTGTTTTTGCACAATGCTCGAGCTTTCAGAAGACTGCAAAATGTCTTCTGGGGTGAAAAAATTGTGAGCACACTAGTAGACAGTAATCTAAGCAACTTCTAGGAGACAAGGATTTCACTGTACGTAGAAAGCTCTTTACAGTAGTATCTCACCTTACTCAAAGGATTCCCTTGAAGTGTTATGTATAAGCCATTGGAAGAAAAAGAGGACTAAGCAGAAGTTTGTAGTTTGTTTAAACATTGGTTACACTCAATCTAGCATCAGGAAAGAGACAACAGGAAACTTAAATCAGCACGAATAACTGAGGAAACACTGCCCTGACACTGCTTTAACACATAATTTCATGTTTGAAACTGTAAGAGGAAAGGTTGCTATTAAAGTGACCAGAAGGAACTACAAAATGGAAAGCATGGCAGAATACAGTCGTAGTAACAGAGGCATGAGCTATGCAGAGCTATTACTGTCAGGACTCTCAGAACAGCAGAGGAAAATGCATTTCAAATACTAGCAGAGGGAGGTTGGTAACCTCTGGGTAAAAACAGCACACCAACGCACTGAAAATGTTACACCATACTCCCACATGAACTCAGGCTTAAGATTTAGTCTCTTTGGTGAGACTTTTGGGGAGATGTACAACTAGAAGGAAAATCACGTGTAAATACACCCAACTCCCAACTTTTACAAGGGCCTGTACCAGCTAATATTTTTAATGAAATTATCAAGCTTTAGCTGAAACTCCACCAGATTTTCATCCTGTTTATTTTTCAGCTCTTTTCAAGTTTCTAATCATCTTCTCAATAGATCAGTGTGGAAATAAACAGCTTTGGAACATAAACTAGTGGCCATTAAAGGGGGGGAAAAAAAGGCTAATCTTTTGCAAGATCTCCAGTAAAAATTAGGATGAGTTACTGCGATGTTGTTTGAAAGGTTCAGAAGATGTATGGACACAATGCAGGAGAGTGCCTTCTGTAGAAGAAGCTGTGAGGATGCTATCAATGTCACTGGGGAGCAAAAGTGTCACAAGCATGCACAGAAATGACAGAAAAGTCTGGGCAGTGAGAAAACGAGAATCATAAATGTGTGGAAATATTATCAGTACTACCCAGCTAATAGTGTCAGTGAGACTAGACTAAAGGTGTTTGCTGTAGGATACAAGTAGGAAAACTTTAGAAAGCTTTAATATTTTTCAGTGCAGACCAAGCACTTAAACTTAGTTTGGAAGCCTGTGTCTAGAAAGGGGCCTTAGCTCTCCGGAGACTCAATTCTGCCATTCCTACTTTCTGTATGGAAGAAATGTGACAAACAACCTCTTTTCATGTAGTCTTCACCCTTTATTTCATGCTAGGAGCCAAGAGAGTAAAATGCAAACAAGGGGTGTTTGATGTACTCCCCTGGGTTGTTTCAAGCCACCTCCTGCAAATAGCTTCCACAAAACAGCTATAATCCCTGTTTTCAGCTAAATATCAGAGACCAAAGAACAAAGGCTCAGCCATCCCAACTCTGATTTTTATGAATCTTCTCACTCATTACAGTGAAAGCTGTACTCTACCAAGGTCAACAGGAAGGACATAGTGAAATTTAGTGTGTGGACAGGTGAAAACAAAATTCTTGTCTACTTTTTATTCCCTTCCTGAATTTCTCTCTGTTCATGTTACTCTTTTTTTTTT
>VZSZ01003307.1:11274-36294 GCA_013398815.1 Ibidorhyncha struthersii | reverse complement strand
AAAAAAAAAGAAGATTTTTTAAATTATTATTGTTGTTATATTTATCACTTTTTTTTTTTACCAAAAAGTTCAACAATAATTTTCTTTACTACCAAGTTCTCTAGCTTAAGCACATGCAATTCATTATTGATTGGAAACCACCTGACAAAAAAAAATCATCAAAATGCTACAACAGCACTCACTGTATTATATAAACTACAGCACTCCCATGTACGCATTGAATCTCCTCTGACTGTGACCTTTACTGTGTTACTTGCTTGCACAGGAAAAATATTTGAATAAAACACATGATTTGTATGATTTCTTAACATAGTAATGAGCTGAGGGGATTAAACATTATAATGGACTGTATAGTGAAATGGATGTGTTCCTTGGTTGCCTGATAATTTCTCTCTGTGAACTGAATTAAGGTCATGCAGGAGTCATAAATTTCATGAACCAACAGCAGAGAACTGTAGAGAAATGAGTCCATGTGGTCTCATTCCAGCCTCTGATGGCTGAATTGGTCCACTCTAGATGGCTAAACAACATGTGCATGGCATTTTGTAAAAGATGATTCTGCAGTATTTTTTTGTAAGAGGTGTACCAAGTCACTCTGAAAACAATTACAGAAGACAAACTGTTGTACTAACTGTTCCATGAATAGATCACCGACATGTTGGCAGACAATACTGGATTAGTCTTGTTTTTTTTAATTCAATCATAGTGTTGTCTTGCTATTAATTTCCCCAGTCTAGTGCATATATTAAGATCATGAATAACCCTGGAGGTAAGCCTCTGCATTACAACATTAGAATAAAATACTCAGATGACAGTCTTACTGCAAGGAAAAGAAAATAAAAAGAAGTTCTTTACATTTAACTCAGCTTGTCTTTACTCATTTGCTCTATCAGCTGCCGTCACAGGCCGTGTTATGAAGGTGAGCAGTATTAACATACTGTAATTGTGTGAACACTTCTGATTTTACAGTTCCCCAGCCTCAGCTGACATCTTTGCCTTGGAGAACTGAAACTGGCTAGATCATTGTTCAAACTGAAACAGGAAAAAATGGGTTTTAAGACCAATCTTCACCGTTGTTAACAGTTCCTTGAACTGATAATAAAATATTCTGTGGCTTTTCCTCCAACATTTTGGCCTTTTCCTCTGCTCACATTGCCTAATTTTCAAATCTGGCTATTTCCTAGCCAGGAAAGGAGGAAGAATTCCTTATATGGGAATTACCTTTAGTGGTCATATTTGAAAACTCCTGGTCTCATTTATTTATAATGTTTTCAGAAGACCTAGAAATCATTGGTTTTTATTCTTATTGAACATCATTAGCTTGCAGAGGAATCTAGCAGAATTTTTGACATCAGGCAACTGCATTCCTGATTAATTTGGAAGATTTGTTGCAAAAACATGTGGTTCAAAATGAATGCATACATATTCATATATGCAGGAGAAGGAATATTTCAAAGTTATTAACTTCTATGCTCAGTTGCACAGACATTTTGTATGCACATGTACCATATTGTACCTTGGCCCATTCATACCATTTCCATTACTGACAGAAAGTTGTGCTGACAGATTCAGGCCAAGATATGCCCTTTTAGCTGTGCTGTACACAAAACAAATACACTGGTTTCCCAGCTTATTTGGAGCAGAGAGTGCTATTCTGATTTACAAAAGAGTCTAACAGAATTAGGTAACCTGAAACTAATTATTCGTAATTCAGACTGCATAGACTCATTCCTTAATTCCTAGTCAATGTTTTTTTTAACACTGAAAATTGCAGTCTCTATTAACTGATATCTGCTGTTAGTAGAAGTACATGTTACCAAGGGTGAGATATTTTTTTCTTAAGGTTCCTTAAGATATACTAAAACTTCAGCATAATGAGTAAAAGATTTGAAGTCAAACACAGCCAAATGTCCCAGCATATTTTCTTTCAGGTCAACATTTGACATGGATGTGAACAGAGTGTACAATGCTGCTGGTTCCCTTAGGTAGACCAATTACTAAAATATATCCCACTGATCTTTTCAGTTATTTCCACTAGTAGAAAAAAATATTTCTCCATAATTAAAAACTACACTCTAGATGTTAAGCTATACATTTAAAACTCAAGTTTACTCTAGAAACTACTTAGTCATATGAAGTTTTACAGTTTCCTTGAGAATGACTTGTGACAACTGTGCGGGGCTGTTTCCCAAGCTCACCAATGCTGATTTTTTAATTCTTCTACTGAAATGTTTCCTGCTAATCTGTTAGAAGATGGATTAGCATATTGATTTCTCAGGTTTTCATTATGGCACACATTCTCCAAGTTTATGCTTTTAGCTCACCCACATTGTTTGCATTTCCCACAAGTCTTCTACAATGGTCTATGCCCAGCTGTGCAAGTCTACTGCTTGGGGTAATCAGATCTTGAAGGAAATTCAAGAAGAACTTCAGTGTACGCAGAAGTCATTGGCACCATGTGTAGTAGACAAAGATTTGATGCAGACCTTTGCAGATTAGCTGCGTACCTTCTGAATTTGGGTTTAAATGTAAGTATTCCTCTCTCAAATTTCCAAAGATTTTCTTAAGCATGCTCAACAGAATAACCTTTCAAATACCAACTAAAAAAAAAAAAACAAACCCAAAACCCATCACAGGGTAAATTTTAATATGTGATACCCACAGGTTTCTAAATTTAAACAAGAATAACCTGCTACATAAATAGAGATGGGAGAAGAAGACTCTAGGTAACAAGTTTACAGAAAAGAATCTAAAAGTTATCCTGCATCACAAATATAGTAGCAACTACAGTTTTTTTGATATCATGAAAAAAGCAATAATCAATGTGGACCATATAAACTGGAATATAGATTGCAATGGAAATAACATACTCTTACAGTTTTCTCAGCTATTGGGAAATCTATTTGGAATACTTCAACTGTTATATCAAATTTTGGGCACAGAATCACTGGAGAAATTCCTGAGGAAGGAAAGTATATACGTCTAGAATACAGGAACTTGGGGAACATTTAAAAATGTACTTCTTTAAAGAACCAAATGAAGGGAAAACAGGATTGTAAATTTAATGTATGTATAAGGTAGCTGCATAACAAAAGGGACCAGCAATCTGCTCTCCACATTGAGAGAACAGAAAGTAAGAGGATCCAACATGGTCCTAGTCATGTTTAGATGACTCCAACTTATGGGGCTACATGGGTCACCAGTAACACAAGAACCTATGCATCAAGGTCCCTTGCATAGCTTCAACTTATCCCCTGAGGCCAGATTTCTGGAAAAAAGTTCATATTAGAACCCGGACATTCTAAAGAACTGATCCCAGATTTAGGAAAACTGTATACATTACACAATCGGCACCCTGTTATTGTACAGAGTTAGCCCCATGGGTCTCCTTTCAACACCAAAAAATTATATTCTCTTCCCAAAATGCAATCTTCCCCAAACAACATTAAGTTCAAACAAACAAACAAAAAGGTTAAAAAAGGGGATATTTTCACATTTGTTAGAATTTCAAGCTGTTCTTCTCTGTTGTGTTCACTGTATTGCCATTTTTTAAGCGCAGCAGTTCATTTGCATAGTAATTACAAAGTTTAACAAATAGCATTAATGGCATTAATTTAAATTACTGACAGTATTACATTACACGTTTTTAACTGCAATTTAAAAATGAAAGCTTTTCAGTCTTAATGCACCATATAGATTCCCAAAGCTCAGCAATATTTGTGTTTTAAGAAGGTAAAACCTCTTCCCGAGTCCATTGTGAAAGCACTGCTCTTTAGTGACTTCCAAAACCCTATTCATAAATACTGATTAGGCACTATTTCACCATAGGGTGCAGCATTACTAGCACAGCTCCCTAGCCAGGGCCAAATTGGAAATGTTAGTATAGTAAATCAGGCCAAATGCCCTGGTAATTCTATACGTGAAAGATCATCTTTAATAAATAGACATTAACTAGGGACTCAGCTCATTTTATTTTTAGTTTGTAAGTGTCAAATGCCAGGGACTGATTTAAGGGGGAAAAGCTATAGGCAAGGAATGCATAATGTGATTGCACCGTTTACAGGGAAAAAAGCTTGAAGGCACAGACCATTTGCAGTATGGCTGGCTGACAAACAGCAAAGGGAGTGGATCCAAGAGACAGTTCATTCTGCTAAATGAAGGGACACACATGTTATCTGCCACCTTCTTGAAAGTGCCACAATTTAACCACTTTTACAACTTGTTATGAAAGGTTTCTGTATGCCTGCAGGTTTCTTTGGCTGCTCTTTGGACTAGTGCGTCATAACATCCTGTTAAGCGTAAAATGTATTAAATGAATTAGAACTTTTGTTTTAATTGTAGAATGGTTACAGAAGCAGTGTAGAAATTAGGGAGCCCATTAGCCACCAGTCATACTTTATTCATATTTCTTATAACCACTAAATACATAATTAACCATTCCATCCATTTTGTTCCTACATGCAGTATTTCATAAGGGAAAACCCCTCCACGTGTTCACCCAGGATATTTGGGAGCAATCACACTATCAGAGGCACTTCCCTGTCCCTGTCATAGCCTTGCCTCTGGCAAGCACTTTGGCTTGTCTCTCTTCCTTGATGTATGAAGGATTCTTGAATGTTTGGCCATGATGGAGTCTGCAGTGCCCTTAGAGGCCACTGGAGGGAGGATGGCCTCACTTAGCGACCAGAGATGTGCAGGTAAGGTACCAGTTAATTACTGCACATTTTTCTTTTCTGATAAGCTTTTCTTAAAAAATGACACTTCCACAAATGACACCACAGCTGCTGGTAAACATCCCAGTTCCAACATTGTTTCCAGAAATGTCAATTAGACCTGCAAGAAACACAACATGAACCTGGAGAATTGCTTATTATTTCCCTTGGAGATTTATACCACTCAATAATGTTTTTCCCTCCGTGAGTCCAAGAACCTACCATACATTAGCAGTGGGAAAATAATGCAAGTCTTCAGTGTGGCTGAGTGTACTTTTCTACTCTTGGGCTTCATAAAAATTGTCTATTATATTTGAAAACATTATTCCCAATGCGTGAGAATTTGACAGGTGAGTTAGTGTTGACTGCCCTCACAGCTGTCTCCTGCAGCCAAACCCATCTCTGATGGAAAGAGGTGAAGCCTGGAGAAGATAATCTGCCTGTACCTCACCATGCTCAAGTTCCCAGGCTCTATTGTAGGTCTTACAAAATTTCTTCACAGTAATTGACAGAGTCTTTGCTACATTAGGAATTGCACTAAAGAAAAAAACCTTCCTGTTCTAGAGAAAGTCATACCCATGTGTGATCCTGAATGAGAGTCTTCGGTCGTTGGAGTACCACAACTACTTGCATCCCATATCAAGTCACTTCAGTAATAATAATAGCCCTGACAGAGCTATGGTTGTCCATGAAGAACATTGATGTCAGATCTGTGACCAACATGCCTAACACAAGACATAGCGCAAAGGAAAACTGCCTTGCCAAAGTTTTGTTCTTATCTGGCAAAGAGATTGCTTTTGCAATATGTGGTGTCTTCAACACTCTGACAGGTCTCTTGTTACAACTCTCCAGAGAAATAGAGGAGGAAAGCAGCCTTCAAGAGAATCAAGAAATCAGCCTGGTGTGGTAAAAGAACACTAAACATTACCAGCCATGACAGATCGTTCAATTTCTTCCAGGAGTTTCATAGCACTGTGTTGTGCACAGAAACAAATACATTGCATTTTACTGCACTGAAACTTTGAGGATTTGCAGTGTAGAATGCAGAAATTTCTACAGGGTGGTAAACAGAAAAATACTGTCTTTTCTACAGAAAATATATTTTCCCCTGTATATTTTCTAAATTCCCAGCATCAGGAGCCTCAGTTTATGAGAATAAGGCTTGTTCACTTTCTCAATGATACAAAAACCAAAAGGACTCTTTATCTTTAAATATGATGTTTTTTGTTTTATCATGTGAACTTCCATGATACCATGACAATAGTAGTCCATAGCACTCTCACTGGAAGAAAAGCAAGACAGAGGTGTGGGTTTTTTTGCTGACAGCTCCAATTGCTCAAATTAACTCAGTTCAATTGTGTTAGTTTTACTCGTGGATCAAAATAGACTGTGATGATCCAGAAAGGAGAAATTGTCCTTCTTATCTAGACATCTTCTATCCAGTGCCCATATCCGAGTATATAACTCCGATGCTCTAGTTTATACTAGCTCTCCTCTTAAGCAGATTCGTCTCCGTACCTGATATGTATAGGTAGAGGTTTCATATAAATCAGGAGAGCAGATAGGAGTGAGGATGGGTAAAATAAATTAATACTGGGAAAGCACTGAAATGCTTTGACTCAGTTTACCGGTATATAGCACAAAATACGTGTCTTACCACTGCACGTATTAATTAGCAGCTTGCTATATTTGCACCATCTTGGGTATTCTCAGCTAAAATATAAGCTAACTTAGTGATTTTGAGATGACATTGCAATGCTAGAAAATAAAAAAATACCACTACAAAGCAATAGTCAAAACACAAAAGGTAGTGTGTATAACCAGAATATATTGACTAAAGCCTGGTCCTTCACAAGAAATATCATTCTTTTCTTCTTTCTGCCTATGGAGGAACACAGGTTGATTAGTGACTTAGGCACCACTCACAGCTGCATCTCTGTTTCTCCTAATTTCTAGTGTCAATGCTAGCGAAGTGAAGTGGAAATCACTTTCAAGGTTGCAGTCTTGTTTCCCAATGGTGCTTTTCACGGTTGCACACACACACAATCACACGTAAGAAAAGGAGTCACAATTTGCTGCAAAAAGTCTCTTGTTAGAACTTAATCTTGCCCATGTAGCAACTTAGGAAAATTGTAAAACATAGTCGAGCCTCCTAATATAGTTTAGGAGAACACACTTACACCTATATTTTCATAATGCTGAAATACAGGTTGTCTCATTTCATCAAAATACTATTTTGTTTAATGTTATTTGCACTGCAACATAATGATCCTTTACAAAAACATTTCTTTTTAACAAGATTTCTTCCTAGGCTTGATAATAAAGGATAAATTCCTGTATACTTGATACGATTTCAAATTTCAAAGGACAGACAGTAACAGCCTTGGCATTGCTTTTGCTGGCATCTGGGCAAATTGACTGTATAATGAGTCCTTGGTTGTCCTTAACCAAAACTTTGTTGGACAGGTTCATTTACAATGCTCAAGCAGAATGACCTTCCAATCTGGCTTAGAGGCCTCTAGATTGCTGTAAATGTGACCTGACATTTCCTTACGGGTGAAATATTAGATTATAGCAAGGAATACAATAACATAATTTTATTTCAGAGTGTAAGTGAAAGTGATGGTCAAACAGATTAAGATGTAAAATTCCTTTGTAAAATTTAATTATTTATAATCTGATGCATACCCCTTGTTTTATCTGCCATATAATACAATTATTTTATACAGTATAGTAGTTGTATTACTGGTGCTGCTGACAAAACAAAAATTGTCAAAGGGGGGGTCAAGAACTTCAGAGGGCAGTTATTCTGATTTCTAAAGTTTTATCTTTAAAATAAGAAAATTTACAATTTTTTTCTGTTTTTCAGCCATTAAGCTTATTTCTTTTTCACCTGTAGCATTAGTCAGCACCATCAACTTTTTAGCAGTCTTTTTACAATATCAGTGTTTGAAATGGTGAGATATTTTCATATTTTCCACAGTTTATCAGCAGCTTTACTTCAATCTCTAACTGCAATTTTGTGCCCACAATCAACAGAGATCTTAGGTGCAATTGTTTAGAAGTCTAGACATTTCATAACTAACTCTTATCCAATGATTAAATACCTAAATGCCATCAATTCAAGTCAGTGACACTGCAAGATTAAAATCAGAAGCAGTAGTTAAAATTGGCTTTTTTGCTTTTTCTGTGTAACTCTTAGGAGTCTTACCATCTTAAAATTTATTTTTTTTTCTTAAAATTTTATTTTTTATTTTATTTTATTTTCAACTGCTCACTTTTCATGCAGAGTACTACTGGTCTGACCACATACTTGAAAGGTATGGTAAGCTTATAGCAATTTGCCAAAATGAATAATATTTACAACAGAAACTTTCAATTTCTACCTTAAGTTATATAGTGCTGTTTCTTTGTTCCACTTTGTCCTTGTGATGTTTGAACTTGCACCAACCTTCTTTATAAGAAAGTAGAAACAAAAATGAATTTCCAGAAATTTACAGTTTATTCTGCCAATTCAATACCAACACAGAGAGAAATCTGAAGACTCCTGTTCTTAATGGCTGTGCTGTGTTCTTCTTTTAATGAAAGTAATACATACAGACAAATGACTGAAAAAGAAAACCCAAGAACAAGAAACCTCAAATCCTGGCAATATTGTGAAATGAGCCACTAAGAACAGGTCCTCTTTTGTCAGCCCAGCAGTGCTCAGTAATCGAGTCCGCTACTCAAAAAGCATTTCTGCAATCCCAAACACAAGCTCAACCAACAAAAAGAAAAAAAAAAAAGTGTCTCTTCTTTTCATTCTGGAATATTTTAACCTTAAAATTATTTGGTATGATGGAGCACCTCCCATGTTGTAATTCTGGCCCAGAGATTGCCTTTTCTCTAAGCTGTTTTAATGAAATGGGCAAATAACTTCTAGTATCAAACACAAAAAAAAAATCTGGCCAATATAATGGTATATAGTATATATATAATAGTATCAAACACAAAAAAAAATCTGGCCAATAATCTCAGCTAAGCACATAAAATTATGTATTCTTATCTAAACTGTTATGTCTGTATTTGATTAACACTTCTGTCATGACCTTTTAGGTCGCTCTGCATATATATCTATCTTTGTGTGATGATTTTCCAAAGAAAACTTCTGGTTTCCAGTGGTACCTACTAACCTACTGCCAGTCTGAATTCTTCCATCGGTCTTTACATCAGACAAATCCATCATTTTCTTAAGATTGTATTTAGTAAAATATGAAAGGTGGCAGATTTTCTTAATAGGGGTTCAGAATTTTGAAATCCATTAAAAGATGCTGCCACCTGTATCATGAAGAGCTGAAGTTTCTCTCACTCCCCAGTTCCTATTTTTGTGCTGTGAGACTGCACATTCCTGCATGGCATGAAACACCGAGTCTCAAAAGCTCTGCATTTTATAAGAGCTACTCAGCAAAGCTTGCCATAACGTACCAGAGATTCCAAAGACCAGCTGAGAAGTAAACTGTTACAAGCAAAATACCCAAGGACCATTTGAGAAAGGAGAAATGGTATGATTTATCAGCATCGCTCAGAACTTTAGACATTTGAGATGAGGTTCTTAGTCTACCTAGACAAGTTAATACTGTTGTAGGTTACCTGCGTATATAAAACATGTTTGTGAGGTCACAGAACACTAAACATTTCTCTTGACTTTTATTCCGGTTGTAAAACACTGTCTGTAATGTGCCTTCAATGTCACGTTGCTTGGAAAGGTGAAGGCAACAGCAAATAATATGTATCCTTCACTTCTTCCTCCACAAAAAAAAAATGACCATGCATAAAAATAGTGCTGAAGCTTCTAGGAGCAGGGTGACATTGCTGTTTCCTGGTCAAAAAGATCTGCATCTGAGGGAATGTCTTTCACAGAGCCGCCACCTTGGGTTCAGACTTTAAATTCCTTCTGTTGATATCAGACCTCATTTTCTGTATAGCATTAGACTGACCTCAGTTAGCACAAGTATGATTTTGGGAAGAGCTTTAGGGATATTATTAAGTACACAAAAATCATTCAGTTGCCTAGAGGAACTTTTCATAAGTTTATATTTATGCATCATATGTCCCTCAAGTAACAGTATTTAGCTGTATGTACACATAGAAGGTTTCTTAACCACTTTGCAATATCCTAAAACAGAGGCTACTTTTTTACAGAAAACCATGCCAAAGGAATATTAAAAAAAAAAAAAAAAAAAGGAAATACTAAAGAAGAAACATTCTCTTGCTGCCTTTAAGAATCTTAAAAGGGGGGAAAAAAACCCAACCAAAAAACCCTCCAAAACCCAGAAACTGCTTCTATTGCAACTCTACTGTATTCCAATACAGTCTTCCCACAGCAGATTTGGCCACATGGAAGGGGAAAAAATCTTGGACTTCCATTTCAGTATTTTCAAATGAATAGGAAATCTCTGTCACTTATAACACATTTTAATTACATTTTTAAAGAGAACTTGAATTAGTTGAAAGAAACTTAATTAAAACTTTTTTTTATAGTGAACAGAAATGCAAGAAGTGCACATCCTCCAGCACATCTATCACATTACCATATCTCCATTTCAATAGCATATTTAAAGACAGTACAGGGCCAGCAAGTTAATAAGGCACTAGAATGTTTAAGGAGTGCTGGGAGAATATAGAATCTTTCTGGATTGGTGTTGTTTCTCCTTCTTCCCCTTTTCATCCATCTTGCAGGAAATTATAGATGTTTTTTCCACTTATACTGGTCAACTTTTTCATTGGTTTCTTTATAGATAACCCACTTTGGGAGGATAATTACTATTGAAATGAGAAAAAAATGTTCGAGCATACCAGGTTTTTCTTCAGCATATATATATATGTACATTGCGCTTTTGGAAGCACATACACAATCCCTTTTAAAGATTGTTGGAGAGACAACTGGACATCTTATTAATCAAATCCTCAGCCACTGCACTTTTAAAAATTAAATCCAGCAGTGATTTTAGCTCACTTTGAAAAAAAATCCCACCACCATGTGAACATTTGTGTTATGCTTTAACTTTTGATAGGCCACGTCTTCAACAAGTGACAACAATTGCAGAAGCGATCCAGGGCACTAACCACTGTCACTGTCCCCACTCGTCTACTACCAGCAGGACAAGAGATGCCATCAAAATCCTCAAGCAGCCCAGACTGCACCATCTGAGGCGTGAAGCCCAAGTTATGTTCAGCCGTATGTCCCTCTGCATATCAGCCAGTGCTAGATAACAGTAGAAAAGCAGCATTTGCCCCTGTGCTTAGCTTGGGATAAAAGAGCATACAGAAGTGGTTACTACAGAGCAGGGGACAGGCTGTAACAAAACAGTTCATGCTGAAGGAATGCATTTGTTTTGTCATAGCTCCAGTAAAAATGAGAACCAGGAGGTCTGGCATTTACATGTGTAGTTTTTCCACATCTATAGATGGAAATACTTGTAATGTGTTTTCTGATACTGGTTGGAGGTCTGCTGCAAGGATTCAGTGCAGAAATTTATTTGGTGTGATTTTTGGTTTAACTTTCTATTTTTAAAAACCTTTTAAAGACCTTGCTGTTGAAACTATTAACAGAAACCTCTCCATTCTCTCAAAAATACCCCATTTGAATGATATAATGCATAAAGCTTCAAAGGTTTTTTATATATGACTGTAATCAGTCTAAGTAATAACATTACACACAATTTTCCATTCTGATTGAAATTATCTCAAAAGAGAAAAATGGTTTTAGTATTAAAAGCATGGGTCAGCTCCCTGTTTTAGTGTAGACTGTCATTTGTAAAGGCTAAATAGTCATTAGCACAGTGACAGAGTAATAATTAAATTAGATTGCCTTTTTACAGTATGACAAAACAGCCATACCATCGTTTTTGCTTCCTCTCTTTACATTAGCAAAGGTTATTTTCTACTTATTTTCTTGGTTTTCTCTTTACATTAGGTCAGCAGAGTCACAGATATAAAACAAAACCAGGACAGTTAATTAACATTTGCTGATTGAAGAAACAGTTATAATAAAATGCGTGGTGAATAGCCAATACAATTCTGCAGAATTTGGACTTTTGGGGTACGGGACTTGTATTAAGCAATTAACAATTTCCTTTAGGAGATGTGAAATTATAATTTTTAACAATTATAGTGGTAAACACAATCTATTTAAAATGTAAATGAAATTATTTTGATCCAAAGGATTTTGCAAAGGGGAAGCTTTACAAAGAGTAAAGTCTGCCTACAAATACAACCTGATGACATGTAAAAGGCAAATATTTTAGATTACACAGAGTAGTTCAACTTGTAATGCCGAGGTGGAACGAACACAAGCAGATCTTTCTGCATTGTAATAAATATACCTGAATGGAAAATTGAATATTTGTTAATAAGGATAGAAAAAAGGAATAAAAACAATATCAAGATTGCACAGTGGCTGTGTGGAATAAGTATGTACTGTTGTCCTGATCCTCAAACCAGGACAACTGTTTAGAAAATTATGTTGTTAAAAGATAATACAAAAGTCTGAGGTACTATTGTTATATTACATCAACTACGCTGTGTGTAAAAAGAAATCTACAAATTTTCATCTTTTTTTTTACAGTCAGCTGCTTTCAAAACTCTTTTTCAAAATCTTGACCAAAATTACCAGAAAACTATTAAAAAAAATTAAGGAATATAATTAATATTTATAAACTATTAGAAATAGTCCAAGTTCTAGTCTGTTGGAAGGGAATTTAATTCTAAAGTTAACACTCATGGAAACCTATTTATAGCACCTTTTATGGCAGTAAAGACTTTTGTCTAGTCTGACATTCATTCTTCAGCCCTGATTTGGTGCCAGTGTGAATAATTTACTTCCTTAGGCAAATATGCCCCTTAATGTCCTTGCCAACACCAACATCTGCTTTTGTAGTTTTACTAGCTCCTTTTTTTTCATTGTACCTATTCTATGGAAAGTTACTGCTGCTGTGATCAACTGAGATTGAAAGTCCCTCTTCAGAAATGAACACCAAGTCACTGAATCATTGTGCACAAGTAGCATAAGTACCCTGTTGTGGTTTAAGTCAATTTAATGCTGGGAAGAGCTGGACTGAAACTTTATTGCAAAACCGTGAAAGAATACCCTGTAAGTATTCTGCTAAATTCCTATAACACCCTGAATTTTTGGTGCTCCCCTCTTCTGATACATGTCACATTCCCATCAAAAGCAAACTATCTTTACATGACTGAAACTACTTGCAAGTGATTGGCAGTGGCAAGAGTGTCGCAAGGAGGGAAAGAAGGATGTCAAGTCAAGCTGAACTATTTTTTTGTAATAAATTTGTAAATGAAAACTAGTTATGATTGAGTTGAAAAAGTCAGAGTAACAGGTACAGTAAATACATTTTAAAAAATCTGCCTTATTCCACCCTCCTAAAAAACTTTTTTCAAAATATCTGCTGTGTAGCAACAGCAGGAGGAAAATTATTTCCTTCTTTTGATTCGAGCAAAAAATGTAATAAGTGGAAATAACATTCAGGGGAGAAAACTGTGTGTTTTTCCTCACACTCTGGCTAAGAATGAGAGGAAAACAAGCTGCATATAGACAAAACCTTTCCCAAAACTGACTACTAGAAAAACTGGGAAATGAAGACCACAGTTACAAATTACTTCCCATGAATTTAGCCTGAAGATCTGCGTGCCCATCTCCACTACCAGCCCGCCTTCCACTCCACCCTGTGAAGCCCCGTGCTTCCCCAGCTCTGATGATACACTTTTCTTGCCAATTCCTCCTGCCAGCCTTTTGCTCCTGCTCACCGCCCTGCCTTTCTATTTGACAGCCATCACTGGCTGTAATGCAAGCTACACAACAGTGGAAGAATTTTATTTTTCACACTACTGTAGTATTTTGGATCATTAATACAAGTTCTCTTTGGATGCACCATTCAGAACAAGTGCTTTGGCAACATATTTATAAGGCGCTTACATTTTGTTCAGCTAAAACTGTTTCCTCTGCTTTGTCTCCTGCCTCAGAGGAACTATCACTCACATAAAAGTTCATCTTTTGCATACAAATTATTGACAAGGTGTAGCAGCATTAGCCAAACCATTTGCCAAGTAATTATATATGCTACCTCAGAAAACACAGGGAAAAATAAAGTGAGAGTTTCCAGATGGTAAAAACTTTTTCTTTTGTCATTAAGATTAAAAAGCAAATTAAGAATATGCGTGCAAGTGAAGTTAGTATATTAATCTGTAATTTGGCCAGGATATACCAAAAGGCTCATCTTGTATTTTTTTCAACCAAGATGAGAGCCACTAGCACCAAAATCTCTTTCTTGAAAGAGGTATTCTGTGTAAATCTCCTCTAGCAAAGACATTCAGAAAAAAATCTGTGACTGCACAACAGAAAGTCCTGAGCAATTTTTCTGTCTTTCAGCAAACCAAGCCACTTCTACGGGTTTCAAATCAGGTATGTCATAAGCTCCAGAGATACTCAAAATTACTATCCACCCTGGAAATCTTGATCAGGGAAAGAAATAGTTAAAGATGATTCTAATATTGTTTGCTGTGGTTGTGCTTATCTCTGACTCTTCTGTGAAGTTTAGATACTAATATGTTGCCTTTACAAAAAGACTGCAGCTGACCACAGCAGGGTTTATTTTCCCATGTGCTTAACTGTATTCTTACCCTAATGGATGAACCTCCAAAAACTGGGAAATTGTGTTGAGATAAGTCTCCATCTCTTCAGGGAACTTATTTTCAGAGGGGCTTAGCTTCCACACAGGATCTTAAATGAGGATGCCAGGCTTTCAAAAGCATTCAATCATTTTTCTTCTCCATGCCTCCATAGGAACCGCTGTGCTGGAACAGACATGGTGCTACAGCTGAATTTGCTTCCCGCTATGTAACACCTGGGAAGCAGATCCAGGGCAACCCCACTGGTTACCCCATGAAGGAATTCTTGAGTGCACCCTGTTTATCAGGATACACCTGAAAGTGTGCATGAAGCAGCTCGTTCTCATGGCTGCATGGTGGTCTCCAGCACATCTGTCCAGAAGGTGTCCTGGGCTCAGTGCAAGGCAGACATGTGGGTATAAAGGTTTCCCTGGAAAGAGGAACACCATGTAGTACGTTGGCAGGCAGATAATGCAGGCAGGGTGTCCTAAGGCTGTGTCTGAGCTCCTTAAAGGCAACAAGGCCATGAATTTCCAGGTGTCATGAGTGCGCTGATCTTCCTATGGTCCCTGAAGAGGCAAATGTAAATACAGACAAGTCTTGTGTGATACTGAGGGACTTCGCCTTTTCCCTGCTGAGCAAAGGCAGTCCCCTGCTCTGCATAAAATATTCTGTGCATTTCATTTTCTAATCTTTAAATCTGCCATCACTACAGCCCCTGACACCAGGCACTAGTGCGTTCAGCAGTAATGATATGAAAAGCATATTATTACTTTTGTTTGTTTATTGGTGTTCAAAACTGCATAGTACAGGAAAGAAGTTTCCAAATTCCCTTGTTGCAGTTTTTGTACCTGAAGATACTGCAGGGAGAGTATGTATTGTGAAATTCCTGTCAGAGGGCACAACCTGCTTTAGTAACAGGGATGTTTTCAGTGGGTTTTTTGTGTCACAGACCTGAAAATCTAACAACCCTGTCAGGATTCATACTAGGGATTCCTTTTAAAAGTCTTGTTTGTGAGATTTAAATGCTCCCTGGATTTAGTTATTGTCAATAAATAAATGAATAATACCAAAATGTCTAGTGCATGTTTCTTTACAAAGTACTGCATGTTCTTATTACGCACAGAGAAGCAGCACACTCAATAGCTTGGATTACTGAGCCAGAACCGAGAAATTTAGGTTTTATCCTACCTCTGCCACGATTTACTGTGTGATTCTTGGACAATCCCTTCATCTTCCCTAACTTCTTTTTCCTTCCTCTTTCTGTGTTGTAGTTATTTAGAATACAGTGTCTCCCATGACAAACACCTTTTCCCTTACGGTGTTTGTACAGCCCTTAACACAAAGAGATATGACCTGAAGTGCAACATCTAAATTCAGATTGCTTAATCTGTACTGATGCTGCAGTAAACAAGAAGCATTAATATGAAAATTCCTTTTTCTTAACCACAAACACATGTAGTGTTTCTTGCTTATTCCAATAAGGTTAGCTGTTGCTGAATGCAGTCAGGAGTGAAAGGATAACATGCTTCACTTTTGCGTTGGATGCAAAGCAGTCCTTTGGTTTGAAGACATCTGTTTTTATATTCCAGATGTGACTCCCCAGAGCAGGTCACAAATAACTCTCATTCATCCCAGGACCAAAAAAGAGATTCCAAAACTTGAGCAAACAAGACTAACCGTTTGTTGTCGTAGGTATTTTTTTCAGGTTCGTTGTTTTAATTTGGGTTTGGGATGTTTTTTACTCACTCCTTGTGCTGGAAAAAAGCTCTAGAATTTCCTTCCTTAAGCAATTTACTTATAACATATAGTTGTTAATGGAAATTTGGCTTTCTTTTAAAAGCCAAAAATAAAAATCTGCCTGTTCCCCCGCAGATAAACAGTATTTTACTTTCGACTTCCAAAATAGTCACGGAATTGGGAAAATCCCTTTGAGAAAACTGCACTAGTCAAACTTCAAAAAGCAGGAGCTGTGGCGTGGTGTAGACCCACAATACCTGTCCTGAGTACTGATACCTCTCTGCCTACAGCAGCTGAGGCACCAACACCAAGTGGAAGATAAATTAGATTGCACTGACCTGTAGTTTGGCCAGCTCAGCTGTATCTGCAGTACCACCCAGACACTGCAGTGCAGATTTAACCTTGTTTATAACACTTGTGTTTCCACTGAATGTTTCACTTCTGCTTTAAATACATCTTTTTGCAAATTGAATAATTTATGGAAAACCGAGCTGCTTTAATGATACTAGTATTTTTAGAGAGACATTATTGTCTTCGTGTGGACACTTTATACCACTACAGAGGTGTTTTTCCTGCCATAGCTACTACTGTACAGGAAGTATAATAAACTATATGGATATAAATCAGTTCTAAATGGCTATAAATTCCCCTATTCTTAGGATTCAAGCTGTGGCAACTTTACAGTTTTAAAAAATAATTTTGTGTTTGTTTAAACCCGTAATAAAAAGATGAGATTTATTTATTGTAGCTGAATGAAAATAAAAAGCCAAAACACCAAAAAAACCTAACCACAACTCTTCCCCAACATTTTAAAAGAAGAATCACCGGATTTGCATTACTTTTAGTCAATGTATTTTTTTACAAGATTGAAGATAAACTGCTATAAAATTTCTCCCGTATACAAAGGTTTACCTCCCAGGCTAAGAAGTACAGTCCTTTTTTTTACCCCATTAGCTGCCACTATTCCCAATGCTATTAGAAGAATAAGATGAAAAATAGGACAGTATAAGTCTCTTTCACTTCCCCCAAATACTTCTCTAAGAAATATCACAAAAAGTATATTGTATGTAACTTACTTTGTTTTCTCAGTATTTTCAGCTAATGTGGGGGCTTAGTTTTGAGTAAATTCAAGTAAGAATTCTTAAGTTCAGAAGCGTATAATCCCAAACACCGAATACTTTGTGTTTTTCACTCTTTGGCCTCAGTGTCCAGGAAAGNCGTTTGAGTAAATACCAGCTAGGTCAGATTAAATCTAGCAGGCGGATTTGACAAGTGAACAGGGATACCGACCCTGATCCTGCTTACTACGGTAGTTTAGACGTTCTCCAGCAACCCACCCAGCTTCTGCACTGTCCCATGCCCTTCAGGACTGTCATGACACAAGGCATGCTGCAAAATGGATGGGTTTCAATGCAACCCGATTAGTACATGGTAAAACTTATCTTGCTGACTACACTAAGGCTACACAAACTCCTACAGAAGCAGAGGGAATCAGCGCAGTCCCTAGCAATCCTCAGGCTCTTGCCGCTTTTATTTCCCCCAGAAGCTGACCCTAGATATCTCAGACCAATAAATCTGAGCTGGCCCTGGTGGCCCCTGCACACCTGTGTCCTCTCCAAGGCTTCTCTGTGCTATTCAGTGTCTCACATGCAGCTTTGCAGCGCACTTCATTAGTGATGGTGGATAAACTGCCCTGGTCAGTAGTTTGTCAAAGTGCTGCTGTCCCTGCACACCTTCACCCTTGCTGCAGATGCTGCACGCTTGAGAGGTGTGTGAACAGGGTCAGGGGGGCTTCCCACGCCTTTGCGGTGAACACGGCCCCTGGCTTGCACCAGGTCTTCTCCCCTGATTTTGTTCCCGCATTGGCCTCGCAGAAAGCTTTGCTTCAGTACTAATGTTTGTATAATGCGCTGCCCCTCCTGCTGATCTGTGATGAAAATGCAGGTTGCTACACTTCATCTCAAGCGAGGCACTGACTGAGTCATTGGTCCCAATGCACTAATACTGGTGTCTACCCTTGACAAAGGCATTGGTGTCATTTGCCTCATACAAGGTTTTAAAATGTAAAATTAACTACAGCCGTGTGACTTAAAGGTTCTGCAGTTTAAAAAGAAAGACATTAAGAAATACCAAACCTTTGAGCTTACAGAAAACAGTATCTAGCAGGGCACACTATTACACCTTTATTCAGGATGATATTGATATTGCTGTAATTCATCAAGCTATTATCAAGCTACAGATTTATAAAGCAAATCAGGATTAGGAAGTCCTGTGTATATGCAGAGCTGTTTATTTAACACTGCAGCAGCAAACACAGGTCAGATCTTTAAGAAGGCATAAACTATATCATTTTCTTCAGCTTCCAATAAGAAAATATGCATACCTCTGAAGATTTTCTTTTCCTTTTTCTCCTAAATTTTTGCAATCTGATTTATGCTGTGAAATAATGTAACCTTGGAGGTGCATAAAAGTCAGTTTTGATATTTCATTCCTTTCTTGCACCTTCATTTTCAGAGTGTGAAGAGTATCCACTTGACAGGGAATAAAAATATGAGGTCTGTATTTCTATCTAATCCAGGTTTGTTGAGGAAAATTACATCTTTCAGCACATGATGGAAGCATCATGTAGATGATCCATTCCCAGCAAATTTCCCATCAGTTTCTCCAGCAGAAGTTTTGGCAGAATGGAGACTGGAATCGAAGTGGAGAAAAATATTGGCTGCTTATAAATTAGTAGTAAATCTGTTGTTAATGTCACTGGGACTGATGTCTTAGACAGTGATTCTAGGTCATTCATTCCTCTTGAAATCCTGGAATATTTAATGATTTCATAATAATCTTTCTAAAGAAAGTATATGATCGACTTCCCTGTTAATACAGAGAAGAACTCAAAATATAAGTCATCTTTTTCAAAATCTAATAGGCAGGTGAAAAAAATCCTTTCTTAAAATCTCATAGCTCTCAAGTCTTATTTTTGGAGGTTCTGAATGCTTGTGATGACACATGAGCATTCCGTCACACAGATGAAGAAGTCAGGAGTAGGACTTTCAGTACAGGTTTCTTGCATGCAGCTAGTGAGGACAGTGGTCCCTTTTTCTCTATTCTTTGCCCGTTCTGGGCACATGGAGCAGCAGGAGCATCGTCCCACGGCCTAAAACTAACTGTGGTCCATCGGGCTTGGGGAAACATCAGCTGGAGCTTGCTCTGAGAGTTGCAGTCAACGTGCACCAGGGCAGGGCTGCCACCCACAGGGACCAGGGCAGGGGGAGGGGGGAGCCAACAGGACCATATGCGCCTGGGGCAGGAGGACAGCGCAGCCCTGCCCCGGGCAGGCAGAGCCCCGGCAGTCATGCCAGTGGGGCCAGGGCCAGCTCTAGGGAGAAGATCCTGTAACGTCAGTGGATTAGGATTGTGTGTCAACGAATAAGCAAACTCTTGACTAAGGATGCAAAACTATGAGCATTTCTGGAGGTCTGATTTTCCCTTTGAAAATTTTTAACGGAACAGAAACAAAAAGCTTTTGAAAAGGTAAGGTGGAAAATAGGAAGCTTGTGATGCATGTCTTCAACTCATTAAGCTTTCCTTTTTGGAAAATATTTACTACAGTGTATTACAGCTAAATTAAATATGGTGAATGGATCTCTCCTAAGGGCATAAACTAAATTAAACCAGGAAGAAACCAAAACTAATTGTACTGCATTTTGTATAATCAAGCAGCAGGAATTCCTTATTCTGACTCATTTCTTTACCTTTGGTAAGACTTCATCAATTCAAAAAATATTTCTTTCACTTTAAACTAAAATGGTGGGTGAGGAAAATAATAGAGGACAAAATATCTTTCAAAACTTCCTGCATTTTATATGTGAAGGATATATAGTAAGTTAACAAAAAGTCTGAAGTTCCCACTGGCAAATTATACTATACATTATACCCAGTCTGCATCTCCTTGTTTAAATTATAGGAAAAAATATATATGATCTAGTTAACAAGATTACACTTTAGCTTTAAAAAAATCCATTAAGTTATAAAACATGGGTCCCCTTAACATCAGGCAGATATGAAACACTAGAGTCATTATAGTGTATCTGCACTCCAGAAATAGGCAAATAGACAGAAAAAGAGGACACAGTAAACAAGAAAAGCTATATTCAACATCACATGGGAAAAGTAAGTGTTATNACTCTTAAAAGAAATGGATATTAAAAACATTAATCTGTGCCATTCACAGATTAAAAGGCACACATTAGATATAGCACTAAGTATCCAAATGTCTTCGGTGTTTTTGACCGTTGTGCTTTGGGGAGGGTCATTGGAACAAGATGGGAGGGTTTACTCATTGGTCTGAAGTGCCCAGAGCCTGCTTCACCCTAACCCCACCACCCAGAAATGGCTCCAGGTTTTGGGAACGCTGTGCCTCCATGGCATGTATCCACACCAGCATACTTGCGTCCTGTCTTGACACACATTTCTGAGATGCTCTGTTGGAGCTACTCAGTAAAGGACAGGTTATTTTTTGTAACGTTTTAAGCAGCAGGGACACTGAACACTGAACAGTAGCCAGTATTAAGAATTAATTAAATATAGCAAGAGTCAAGTACTTCCTTGCTAGCATATTGACAGATAACACCCCTCCAAAAGTGTTTATCTTCAGTGTACTTACTTCTCCAAATACAAACCAACCTCCATTCAAATGGATTTTAGCTTACAAATTGTGAGATTGAAAGAATATGACGCTTTCCATGAAAACATAATACGTAATTGGATTTGCCATACTCTGGGAACTCACAGTGCATGAAGTGAGTCTAAGAGTGATTGGTGAAAAAATAGGCAAACAGGTAATACCCATAAACATCAAACTGCGCACAGTGCTAATGCTGACAAGTGTGGAATAGTTCCACAGTTTCTACTTTTCTTGTTTGCTGACCAGAAAAGGTAGGATGGTCCCTCCAAGTTCCCATTTATCCTGATTTATCACATCTTTACTGGAAGTGTGGGATCAGTTCACAGGCAGCTAAAGAAGTTAAGCCCACCAAGGTCAGTGGGAGCAGTATTCTGGGCATGACCCAGCCTTCTGTGATATAGCCAAAGCACACAAAAAAGCTAACAGTAAAATAAGTTTGTTTATTCATGCATATACTGGTAATGGACTGCACATATACACATGCAGAATGCATATGTGGACAATAAAAAACTTTGGCATCATTTTAGATTATTAGTATTAGAGGAGCTTGACAGTTGACTGGAATGAGAAAGCATTTTGTCCAACATCTTCATGTCCTCAGTGCTAAACAATGGACTTGGTCAGGGCCAACACTCACAGGAAATCATTGAAAAATTTTCTAATTTTAGTAGTCCTTAGGGATGTAAGTTTTGGTAAACTATTTTCTTTAATCTGCAAATTCTTAGATTCAATTATTCTGTCATTACTTTTTGCAGAAAGAAATGCAAACAAATTTAGGTTTCTTCCCACCACCACCTTTACTAGTTGCTGAGATGAGTGGAGCAGATTCAATAAGTGAGCAACAAAAGGATTGGTTCAATGAATACACACATCAAGTTAGGAGCCTGGGAAACAAAATACATAATATAGCTCTGCTAATGTGCATTAGTTGACAAATTATGTGCTGGAGAGATAATATAGCTACACATGCTCTGCCATAAATGCAGTGTTCTGTTAATTTAATTTCAAAGCTCTTGCAGAAAATGAATATTACCCACTCATTTTGGCATACTTTGTAGTGGAAATGTCATAACTGAGAATCCTGCTCTTGTTGGGGTAGTCTATTTTGCTTGCAGCACGTAAGTGTTAAAATATCTATAAGAGCCAGTTTTGTATTCAGCAGGGGAAAAAAGTGACACCTGGGTGCCAGCAAGCTTATTAAAATATATACCTTTCAGCTACATATAGGGAAACAACTTCTTACGACTGTGAATTTTGGGTTGTAAACATCAATTCTCGGTCCGAACTTACGCTTCATGAGCACTAAAAATCAGCCAATCAAAGTGTATTCATGGTCTGACAGATCTCAAGGCTGTATTGCAGCTCCGTGATTTAGAGTAACTCAGCTCAGAAGGAGGTTAAGAGGAGGAACTCCAGCAGAGGTATAAAATCCCCAACAAAACTTACTTCATAAAGATATGACACAATGCTGTTTGTTGAAGGGCATGTCCTTCCCATCACACCCGGGTGGACAAAACTTCTGTTTCCAAGTCTGGATGACATAGATAACAGAACAGTTTTAACAGGAGAAAGTCTGTCCATGGGCATTTATAGCTGCTATGACAAAAGGAAAAGAGGGGCCACAAAGTCCTTTATCAGACTGATGACCCTTTCCCCAAGTCCTTATTTGTCTGTTTAAGGGCTGCAAGACTGGAAATTGAGTGCAAGAGATGTGTTTCATAGTGCCTCAATATGTGGCTCCAATTCTTAGCACCACTGAAACTGCACAGAGAGTGCAGGGTCCAGATTTGGGTTCCCAGTCAGTGTAAGACAGACCTCAATGTACTGCAACGAGTCCAGCAGAGGGTTCCTACGCTGGTCAGGGCAGCAGCNTGATGGTTTACTCTGGGGAAGAGAAGGGGAAGGGGATACCTCAGTGCTGTCTGACCCTCGTTGAAGGTGGAGGGACAGGAGGCAACAAGCGCAACTTCGAACACAGGAAATGTTGGTTTAACATTAAGAACACTTTTTCATCATGACAGTGGACAAAAAATTGGTTGTGGCTCAGAGAGGTTGTGGGGGTCTCAATCCACAGAGATGTTCCAACCTTGACTGGACATGGTCCCAAGCAACCTTNGATTCTATGATTCTTGCATGCATTGTGGGTTTATGACAACCTTTTCCTGCTTCTGAGCCTGCCTTGTTCATGAAGTCAGTAGTGCAGTGCTGTACCCACATATCATTCAAGCAAAGTCAGGATATTCAAATAATTTGTGTACCTGTTCTTGTGAAGAGGCTCTCTGAAGAGCCCCATATATAAAAAGCAGTGAGCAGGATTCCAAGTTTCACACTCAAACTCGTACTGTTGTATGCACCCTCAGGGGGGGCTGCAGTGGGGACAGAGCATTGAGACAGTCCCCAGAGAGGCTGTCAAGTCTCCATCCTTGGAGATGTTCAAACCTCGATGGGATGAGGCCCAAGGTCCCTGCCCACCTACATGGCTCTACGCTGCCATGACTCCGCAAAACGGTCCACAGCAATGTGATTTCCTCCTATTTGACCCTCTGCCTTACAGAATACCCATACTGTGGTGATGAACCCACACAGGGTTGTTACAAGCCAAGAACCAAGGAGAATTTATATGGCTGGTCATTATTGTTACGTTAAATAAATTATATGGAACTAAGTAAAAAACACCAAAAACCCTGACATAAATACATACTTTAAACTAAAATTAAGTACTGTTTCTGGATGCAGTATTTTGGGAAGAAAAACATTCGTAGTCATTCAAATCCTAGCCAGTCTTCTCCTAAAGCTTCTTATAAACCACACTCCTTTTTGAGAATGTAGCCTTTGAAAATTTCAGTGTCATATAGAAAGGCTGAAGTTGGAGATTTATTTATGTTATTTTCTTCAACACACATTATTGACATGTTTGGGCAGTTAAACAATAGAAACAGCTGTATGCAACAAGCTTCATCTTACATGCAGTCTATTTATCATACTTAAAATAATCCACAATGCATTGCTCATGTAATTTGAAATTTCTAGCTAAAAGTCTGTCTGTCACTAATTTATCCAGCAGGCTGTTGTGCCCCCAAATATAAGCTTCTCCTTTAATTGTACATACTTTATGAATGTTCTGAAATGTCCTCTTTGGGAAAAAAAAGGAGGAAAAAATCAGACAGAAATAAAATTGAAAATATTTCATTTCTTATTGTAGATGTGAGGATAATTTGGACTATACCACAGTTTTTCTAATCAGTAACATGTATTTCTATGTCTGATTTTTCATGACTTAAACTTCAACACTCTGTAAAACACTCAGACTGTGAGGCTTGCACCGAATCCTTCAGCAAGAACAAGGCAGGTTTTTCCTTTCCAGCTCACCCAGCCTAGTGCCCTGTGTTGCTATGACAAAGGGCGAAGAAGGAAGTTGCTATGACAAAGGGTGACAAAGGGTGAAGAAGGAAGTTTACAGTATGTGAAAGAAGGGACTGACCAGTTGGGAAGAGTACAAGAATGCTGCCAGAGTATGCAGGGATGAAACGAGGAAAGCCAAGGCAGCCTTGGAATCAAACACCGCAAGGGATGTCAAGGCCAATAGGAAAGTTTTCTTTAAGTACCTCGGAGGCAAAAAGAAAGCTAGGGAAAATGTGGGCCCTCTGTTGAATGAGACAGGGGCCATGGTGACAGATGATGCAGAGAAGGAGGAGCTGCTGAATGCCTTCTTTGCTTCAGTCTTTACTGCTCAGGCCACCCCTGGGGAGTCCCAGACTTTGTGGGTACCAGAGAAAGTCTGGAGGAAAGAAGACTTTCCCTGTGAAGGGCAGTGTCTCACCTTTCAGTGTGTGGATAGTCATAGCTAGGTGCTTGCTCCCAGGCCATGTGTCTTGAATGAAGTATCACAGTCTTCATCTGCAGGGATTAAGGGACAGCAGGCAAGGGGAAGCATCAATATGCATGAAATACATACATACGTACATACCGCAGGTGAAAAGGGTACCACAGGGCAACTACTCCCTACTCCCAGGCATCTCTCCTTTGAGAATACAAATCATAGGAGGAGACAGTGAGAAGGGAAAAGTGGCCTCGCAGCTTGTCCTGGTTTGAGGTAAAACAGGTCTAATTTTGTTAAGTAACTTTGCTTCTTAGATGGGCCTCTTCTAACTACTGTAATTAACAGCATATTGTGCAGACAATGTTTACTCTCAGAGTGATAAGACCCATGTTTATAGCTGATGC
>VZSZ01003305.1:478432-762450 GCA_013398815.1 Ibidorhyncha struthersii | reverse complement strand
GAGGAGTGGTGGGCCTTCTGATTCTCAAAAGTACTAGCACTAAGGTACTTAGATATCAAAGGTCTTATCATCTTTGGGAGGGAGGATCCAGGGAAATGCAGGTTGGTCATCCTCACTTCAGTTCCTGGGAAGGTGATGGAGCAAATCCTCTTAGACACCATTCCTGAAAATAATAATAAGAAGAAAGTGGCTGGAAGCAATCATCATGGATTTAAGAAGGGCCCAATTTCCAAGGGACCTTACTTCCTTCTATGACAAGGTGACTGGCTCTGTGGATAAAGGGAGAGCAATGGATCTTTTATGCCTTGACTTTAGGAGGGCCTTTGACAAACTCCCACAGTTCACCATGATGGTCAGGCTGGAGCACAGGTTGTGCAAGGAGTGTCTGTGAGAGCTAGGTCTGTTCAGCATGTAGAAGAAAAAGCTCAAGGAAATGTTATTGCTGTCTGCAACTGTCTGATCAGAACACATAGAAAAGACAGGCAAACTCTCTTCCTGGAAGTGTCAAGCAACAGCAAAAGAGGCAATGGACACAAGCTGGAACACAGGAGACATTGATAATGACGTAAGGAAAAATACTTGTTAGCAAGGAGGTGATCAACAGTGGCACAGACTGCCCAGAGAAGCTGGGGAATCTCCGCGCTTGGAGGTTTTCGAGACTTGACCAGAAGTGTCTCTTATTGCCCTAAAATGATTAAACCTGCTTTGAGGAGGGGGGTGGACTAGATAAACTCTGGATGTCCCTTACAACCTAGATTATTCTGTAAGTCAATGATTCTGTTCAGTTTCTGGATGTTTAAATTCAAGTGAAATGAATTCCAGTCTTAGGTAGAAGTCAGTCTGAAAGTAATTTTTTAAATTTATGTGCCTACCTGTTTAATAGATTTCTGAACTCCCATTATAGTAATTGGTGATCTAATTATTACAATGGAGCCTACTGAGCCATGTCTTGAGGTTGAAGTCTAATGTTTTGGAGCCCACTTCCGTAATGGTATGTAAGGACACAACACATTACATGCAGGCATGTAATACCCACAATGCTGACTAAGATCAGGAGGTGAAAGTCCATTCCTGTCATGACTGAAGATTCAGATAAATGAAATAAATAAACAGAATCACATGCTATGAAATAAGCAACAAAGGGCCTGGACTATAATTAGTCATCTTCAGAGATTTATAATCCTGTATTATTGCTTTAGAATATCAGTTTAGTGAAAACATAACTGTGTTAACAGAGAAAAGATTTTACAGACCTTTCCTGTATTGAGATTAGCATAAACCCCCTATTTAGGCATTTTGCCCGCTTTAGGATCAGTGCCAAAATAAACCCAAAATGTAATTGAAATAAATTTGAATTAAATTTGACTTTATAACACTGGCATTTTTAACTGAGATTTCAGGCACGAGTTGCTCAAGGTTAGTTTAAAGTTTAGAGAAGCTATGGAAAAGATTAGATTAACTGGAAATATACAAATAAATGACCTGAAATCAAATCTTTTTTATCATATTTTTTTAAGTGTGGGCACCATGACATTTTCATCCCCCAACACAACCTTCCTACAATGGGATCACTCTGCTTTTAAAGTTTTTTTAAAGTTTTAAAGATCTCACTTGTGATTAATATCAGGAATTCAGCTTTTACTCCCTTGTGGTCTCTCTGAAATTATTGTTTTTCTTAAAAACCTTTAGAAATGTTTCTTTAATCAAAGTCTTTGTAAGAGCTACTGGGTCTTAATTTCTGCTCAGGACTGTATCCAGTTGGTTTTGAGTGTCTCAAAGGATGGAGACTCCACAACCTCTTAAAGAACCTGTTCCAGTGTTTGACCACCCTCACAGTAAGGGTTTTTTTATGTGTAAATGGAATTTCCTGTGTTTCAGTTTGTACCCATTGCTCGTTGTTCTGTTACTGGGCACCATGGAGAAGAGTCTGGCTCCATCTTCTTCATTCCCTCCCATCAGGTATGTGCATACATCAATAAGATTCTCTCTGAGCCTTCTTTTCTACAGCTGGAAGCTGTGGCTTTTCACCCTGTCCTCATGCAAGAGATGCTTCAATTTGTTGATCATTTTCATGGCTCTTAGCTGGACTCCCTTCAGTATGTCCATGTGTCTCTCGTACTGGGGAGGCCAGAACCGGACCCAGCACTCCAGATGTGTCTGTGCAGTGATGAGCAGAGGGAAGGGATCACCTTTCATAACCTGCTGATAACACTCTATCTAATGAAGTCCAGGATGCTGTTGGCTGCTTTTTTTCTCTTGCCCCAGAGGTGCATTGCTGGCTCATATTCATCTCCTTTTCCACAAGGACCACCAGATCTTTGTATAGCTGCTTTCTAGATGGTTGATCCTCAGCTTGTACAAGTACATGGGACTATTCCTGCCCAAGTACATGGAGTTATTCCTTTCCAGGTTTAGGACTTCTCACTGCATTTTACTGAATTTCATGAGGTTCCTGGCAACTCGTTTCTCCAACCTGTTGAGACGCCTCCACATGGCAGTGCAATCATCTGGTGTATCAATCACACTTCCAAATTTTCTATTATCTGCAAATTTCTGAGGGCACTCTCTGTCCCATTGTCCAGGGCAGTAATGAAGATGTCCACTTATCTAATCTGTACTCTCTCATTTTGTCTGTGAGAGAAACAGTCTTGCAAGCTTTACTAAAGTTAAGATAAACAATACCTGCTGCTCTCACCTAACCCACCAAGTCAGTCATTTCCTTGTAGAAAGCTGCCAGGTTGGTCAAGCGTGATTTTCTTTTTGCAAATGCATGCTGACTACTCCCAGTCACCTTCTTGTCTGTCCTTCATATGATTTGGAATTGTTTCCAGGATGATTTACTCCATCAGCTGCCCAGGGCTGGCTCCCTTCAGCCCTGCTTTATGGTTTTCAAGGTCTCTCCTCTCCACGTCATCCTATGTCCTTTGCTTGACAACCCGATCCACTAGCTCCTCACTTCTGTCCATCATATCTCTCCCTCATTGTTCCTAGTTTAAAACTATCTTTGCCAGGCTGGACACCCTTTGAGTAAAGATGTTTTTGCCCTGTGTGGTCAGATGGTTCCCATTTCTTCCTAGCAGTCCTCAGTCCTCAAAGAGCATCTGATGGTTGTAAAACCTGAATTCCTATTGTCAACACCAGTTGTGCAAGCAACCACAATTAATAATAATCACAGTTTCAACTAATTTATAGATTTTTTAATCTATGGTACACAGTGCCTTGTTAATGTGAGGATTAGCTTCCTTTCCAAGAAGGACTGCAAAGTAAAAAAGGTACAAATATGAGGGGGTTTTATTATTGTAACTGGCAGTTGATATTAGCTGTGGAATATTTCTTGGAAATTCATGAGACTCTCCCAGAGGTCAGTGTTCCTTTAGTACAAAAAGAAAAGAAAGAAAAAAAAATCTTTAAAAGCCAAACTAACAAGTGTGTGCTTCCCACTGGGCTTGTGCTTGCTGTACCTTGCTAAATGTAAATTTAAAAAAAGTCAAGTAGATACCTGCTGAGAAACATGTAGCTTCAGTTTCTAACTGGGTCATACCCAAATCTGTCACAAAGGGCATGATTGCCAAGTTAAAATGATGTTCAGGATCAATCCTCTTTTTATAAACAGGTTGCTCTGCCCCTAAACTTCCGAGCGCAGCCTCACCATAGAGCTTAGAAGGCATCAGAAAGTCTGAGTTCAACCTTTATAATGAAGGGGGTTTGTCTCTGATGATGGGATTTATCTCACCTAAGTTTAGAGGTAGGACTCAGTTGAAGGTTAAGACACCTGCATTTTGATACCTTTGTGTAGTTGTCTTTATAGGATTATAGGTGTCTAAACTCTTTGCCAAGGGAAACCATAGCCATACCATCGGTGGATTTTAGGCAGTGATTCAGCTGACCAGAAGCCTAAGACGTGATTCAGTTGCTTTAGGCTAGGCAGTTACCTAACCTGCCTATGGCTGCCTAACCAGAGGTACCAAATGCAAAAGGCTGGAAGTTACAGCACAGCAAATATGAGAGACCTGTGTCCTTCTGCAATGGCAGCTGGAAGCCAGGACTGCCCCATATGAGTGTCCTCTGAGTATGATGAGGTTAAGGAGAGGATCTGGCTAATTTTCCTGCCTAAACTTGAGTAGTGTGAGTAGTTCCCAGAATATGGTTTCACTGCTGACTTACTTTATTTCTTTCTTCCACAGTTTTCATTCCCACAGGACAAAGCAGGCACCTGCAATGATCCAGCCTTTCTTTGTCACATGGCAGAAAGTGCCCTGCAAGAAAGAACACTAACATACCTATAGTGTTCTCCTCACCCCTTGTAAATCTTCCTTTGCTGAGCATGCATGAACAGAAAAAAGCAAGGCTCAGCATTTCATTTTGTACTGATAGCTTGCAAGCACTGTGAACCTTGATCCATTGTTAAGGCTGTTAATTACTATATAGTGTATATCAATATTATCACCAAACGCACATTCAAACATTTCCATTACATAGGCATTGCATTATGAAAATTATTGGATTTATTCTGAACAGTGCACAACAAACCAAATTACAGTTCTTTGTCAAATATGCTCTGCTTCAGCAATTCTTTATTGACAGACCTAAAATAAATGCTTGCTGAATTCACAATCAAAAGAAGACAATATATCTATTTGAATATGAAAATCATTGGTATGACAATGACTTTCCTTATGTAAAATCATGATCAAGCAAAATATTTCCATCTATTTAAGCAATGTGAAATTTCAGATAACAATAATTCTTGCATTTGTTCACTGCTACTCATCAGTTGTCTTAAGTAAGCCTTGCCATCTAGTGTGTAAAATTCTAATACCATTTTTGTGTTAATAAAATTTAGGAAGAAATTATATCATTTGCCACAGATACAAATGGTGTTACTTTAAAACCAGAATAGGAGTTCTTGAAGAGCTGAAAAAATAATTATATGAATGTGGAAGTAGAGGAACTGTAATATGTTTACCAGTAGGTATGTACGCCAAATGTCCTAATACACTTTGGTTTTGGTTAAAAATTATTTTAAACAAGTTTTCCAAAGGACTAAAATTTAACTTTATTTTTACAAGTATGCAAAATACTAAGGGCACCTGCACATTTATTTTGGTTTGCCATGATTTTTTTTCTGAATTCCGTCAGTCCATGGAATTTTTTCTTCATTTTATGTTAACTGAGAATGAAAGACTGAACTAATATAGGGAGCGTCTACCTTTCAGGTGGCTGAAGTAACCAAAATTGTGAGGGTGACACAAATGTCTTCAGTGTTCTTTTCTGTACCAAACACAAAAACCTCTACTGTTCACAGAGGCAGAATGATGAGCTTACCAGTCATGTTCATACAGTGTTAAAACATATTTTTTTAATACTAAAGAGGTGTATTTGATAAATCAAGTTTTCAGTATGATGTTGCAGTTCTTGACTCCTACTCTTGTCTTCTATTCTTCATTCTCCTTCCTGTCTGGTGAACGGCCCCAGTCTGCTCAAAGGAAAAATAGACCTACTTTGAGTTACTAAATAATAAATAAAGTAATCATCTAGTTTTGTAACATGGAACATTGCACAGCTTATGAGTGTTATCCTTCTTTCTCCACACCAAGGTAACTATAGGCTGAGGTTCAAGTGACAGGTTATTGTGGACTCGTTTGAAATGTAAAATCAGTTCCAGATCAAGCCTATGAGATTTACTATTAACATAAACCCAGGAGTGCCTGGCGCCTAAGCTGAGGCTGGGCCTCCACTTTGCTAGACTTGCGAAGTTCCCTGGAGATGGTTCAGGTTGTCTCAAATGGCACCAGTCACCTTTGTTGGACACCTGAGTCCTGCCCTCAAGGTTAATGGGTTTAATCTGTCTGTGGACCCCCCTGACTACATGCATTCAATGTCAGTTGACTGCACTGGGTATTTAAACACATAGATCACTAAATGTCTTAGTCTTTTTCTTGAGGTGAATCTTATTTCCTTCATGCTCACTGTTTAGGGCATAAAAAGACTGGACAAATATGGTTGTATGAGATTATACTTCATACACATCTAGGTGAAGTGACTGTCAGAGGTAGCGTGGGCAATGAAGGTCCCTCAGAAGAACTGCAGAGGGGTGAGTTCAAGCAGCTTGTCATTGTCATAGGCAACCTGAGACAGCACGGTACCCTTGCAGTCTCAACATGGAGCATTCACCATAAAGACATCCTTTCTCTCAATTGAAAACATAGGTTAGAAGGCATAATTAGCAAAGCAAATATTGGCTGTGTTGAAAGATATAGAAGGTTGTTATTCATCTATTTTCAAATAGCAGTAGGAAGGGGCTGGGGGATATCTTCCTAGCAGTTGATATTATGCAGGCATATTCCTCTCCATGAAAACTGAGAAAATGGCAGCAGCTCAGAAAAGACATTTCTTTGTTCCACAGCTAGGTGTTTCTGGTGTGGCTGTAGCGACAGAAGATCACAGGAACTTCCATCCATCCACTTTTCAAGGAAAACATTATACTTAGATAATTTGCTATGAATTCTAGCAATATCTGATATGAAAAAGAAAGGAAAATGTTTGTTTTCAAGCAGTAATTTAGGGAATAAATAGTAAATATTTAAGTTAAAACTAGGCTTCTTTCATGCTATCACAAACAAAGGAAAAGCCTGTATTGACAGCATACTAATCCTGTTTACAAAACAGAAATGAAGTAAATGATCTTTACTGTTCTTTGCATTTTACTTGAATGTAAGCTTTTCTTAACTCAATGATACTGGAATTTTCTTACCACAAGACAATATAAGAAATTAAGCAACCCATAACAACACTCATCTTGCTCTGTGTCTTGTTATTATACGTTGTCCATTGCTGTATATTCTGAGATTGATTTTTGTTGCCTAACTGAAATAATTTTTAACTTCATTTTGATTTCAGGTTTTCAAACTCCGTTGTGTTGCTCATAAATTCAATATTCTTGTATCCGTGGCAACAAGATGTGCATACTCTGTCTTAAATATTATCTTACTATAAAGTCAAACACTTGAAATGGAAAGCACTTTGCATGTCAGAACTTCACTGGATTTCAAATAGACAGTTACGAAGAAGAAATCAAATGTGTAGTGACTTTGCTGCTGGATGTACTGTAATTACATCTCTGCTTCACAATGCACTTTTATAGCTCAAGGTTCTTCAAAATGAAAACCAAAGTGCTGCATCTTTATTTATTAAATGCTAATGCATTCCTAACAGGAAGACTTAACTCTACAAATGTTTAACAATTATGTAGAATGCACTGAAGTGCTCTCAGCTAAATCAGTTTGTTTTTGTCTTTTTTATTTTAATTTTCACTGGAAATCAACAACAAGACATTGGTCTTAAAAAAAAACACAGGGATAGTAATCAGCACATTTTATAAAGACTTCAACTCACCTCCAAGTTTCAGTAAGCCAGAACAATAAAGACTAGGCAGTGAAGAGAGGATAAATGTACTCCTTCGATGTGTTTTCCCACACAAAATAAGTCCCTAAATTTATTTAAACAAAATAAGCTTCAGAAATAAATTCTGACATATCCCCAGCAATTAGAAACAAACTTAGAAACTTTATGAGTGTTGGCTTCCCAGGCCCCTAAAATGCGCTTGGAAGATAATTGCACAAAATAAAGCTATTAGAGCCAAGGTTGGAATCCAAACAGCTACAACTTCCAGAACAGGTTAGAGTGGTCAGTTTTGTATCAGTTGCTAATGTACAAATGTCTTCAAGAAGAGTTAGGATAGTCACTTAGTCATCAAAAGTTCAAAGTCTCCACGTTTGAAAATACCACCCACATTTTTCTCTCTTACGTAGCAGTAATAGAACAAAGAACAAATCATCAGGTATGTATTACTTTTTAAAAAAATGGTCAGAATTACTTATAGTCAAACACAAACAAGGAGATTCTGAGATGAAGAAGACTTTAAATGAACGCTGCACGGAATTGTCTGTATTGAATTTTTAAGGGAAAATGTAGGAAAATATGCAACAATTAGAGTTTGTTGCGTATCATAAACCCTGTTTTGAGAATATACAGTTCTTCAGCATTGTTTATAGCTGAATAAACAAACTGCAAAATGTGAACAATTTTTTTTTTCTGATGTTGTATTAGAATAAAGACACACCTTAGGTTCAGATGTCTGCACCTTATCAACATATCGGTTTGGAGTTGCAGTTCTGCTTTCTTTAATGAATTTGAGGGCCACCACTTCACATTGACTGTCCTGTACCTCACACTGAAAATAAACTGGCATGTTCAAAAAAGCAATTACTCCTCAGTTTGAAGAAACTTCCGGGAGGTTTAAAAGAACTTGCGTTGGAAACCCTTTATTCTGTACGAGTGTAGGGGAAAGAAACGAAAGTTGCTATTGCAATTTCTTTTGCATGTTTATAATCTCTTCTGAGATGACAGTTCTCAGATGGAGAGAGACAGAAACATTTTGACCAGCTCATTGTTAATGAGATTTCTCTCTTAACAAGTGTCTTATTCCTCTTTTATTTCTCATTTTATTCTAATTTTTGTTCTACTCCTCTATTATCTTCTCTTGGCATCTTTGGATTTTTTATGTTTAACATGCATGTAAAGCACAAATTGAATGCCAAGGTAATGTCAACAGTTCCAAATGATGTCTGCAATAATTTCTTCAGTTTAATTTTCTCTTTGTGCTTTACCTACAGATCAGTCCCTACTTTCAAAGGTGCTAACTGCTCGCAACTTCCACTAGCTTGTTTTAAAATTGCTATGGACTCAGGTCTTAAAAAAAAACTAGGAAATCAAACGTTTCTTGAGTTTAGATTGAAACTTAAAAAAAACCCTGAGCAATGTGACACTGAATCAATAAATGATTTTGGCTAACTTTATCTCCTGACATTGAAATCATAAAAATAAATTTTCAGGAAAAGACGATTTCACACAACCGTTTTTGCTGGGTCTGACATGGACATTCAAGGTAATAAATTGCTTCTGAAACTCTTGGTTTTAGCTTCCAAAAGCAGAAAAGCCCAAAGACTGAAACTTTCCATTCCCTAATAAAGACTAAGCATGATTAGACTTTGTATCTAATAATACAGAATGTTGTTTTAAATTCTTCAGGTGATTGCTTTCCAGAGGATCATCTTCATACAGTAAATCTGTGGGGTTGATCTAAACCTAGGACTCTATGAGCTACAAGAAACAAACAAACAAAAAACCTATAGGAAATAGTTTCCGTATGTTTACATAGAAATATAAGGCATTTTGGTCCTTCTTGGGGACCTGGTGGATGAGCTGCAGGACCAGAAAGAAAGCAGGAAGCACACAAGGGATTTGGGAACTTATTGGAAAAAAAAAGAAAAAGTTTGTGCTCCCTGGACTATTTTTTGTGTTTTGTTCTGGTGATCTGATAAAAATGCACGTGCAGCTTGAGGAAAGAGATATGAAAGCAAGGTTCTGCCTCACCCAGATAGACATCATCTAAATACCCAGGGACAGAGATCTGAAACGTAGGTACACCTGCATCTAATATAAACTAAAGGTAGGCCCATACTTCTAGCCTTGAGGCAAAAATTGCAGGTATAGGCTAATATGTTGAGGAATAAGATCATTACATAATAGCTATTAGACTTTCTATTTTGCATTGGGATATTTTGGGCCTTGGTTGTTTTGTTTCCTCTCTTGATTCCTTAACACCCCTATAGTAATGTATTTGCTAGCAAGGAAGCCACTGGAGATCTATATTGAATTACACATATCTGCATTTTAATGCAGATATTGTGCATTTAACTGTGAGTAATAAGTAAAATGCAGACATTTCTCAGTTCTCCACACCTGGGAGTAAGAGATAATTCTTTCNTTTTTTTGGGGGGGGAGGGGGGTGGGCAGTGCAGGTGTGTGGTGGTGCTGTGTCTCTCCCACAGTACTTCCCACTTTCCACTTTGCAGTAGCAATATTGTCACATGTCTTCTGGAATATATGAATATACTGAAGCTAAAGATCCCTGTCTGCATGGGACTGACAGAAGCAGTATATTGCAGTGTAATGCTGATACCCCAGTTCCCTTTGGGAGCTCACACATTCTTCACGCAGAATCTGTAACTCTTTATGGCCTTTCTCCTGATGCATATGCTAATTGAAAGAACTCTAGAAATCAGACTGAAATGTGGTTTAAGTGAGTGCAAAGATTCCCATTATTATGTGGCTTATAATATTCTTGTCTACAACTACCTGTAATACTGTTTACAGTATGAAACATTTGCTTACAAACGCAAACGTAAAGCATTAGTTTTAGTAATGGCATGGGTCAGCCTGGTCTGAAATTTAGTATCTGAGATGTTTGTGTGTTTGTGTGTTTGCTGGGGTTTATTTGGTTATATAGATTCAGTCTTTCTCATCCAAATCCAGCTGATGTCTGGTAAATACAAAAACAATTCTACTTTCTAGAATACATCAAATTAAGTCTAATTTAAATACAAATAAATCCAGATACTTAAGTAGTAATGATTAGGAATAAGAAAAAAAATCCACTTCAAAGAAGTGATATGGTTTTAATGGTTATTGTTAATTAGAAAAAAAAAAAAAGAAACAAAAAAAAAAGCCACAGAGATGGAAGTTATTGATTATGAAGAGACTCAAAAACCAAACTGCATTGCAAGGGAGCTTTTTTCCAGCCTCGTGCTTTGGCCACAGATTTTGTGGATGGAATTAAGGTAATGAAAGGAAGTATTCGTCAGAAAGACAGTATTCATCTCTCCTCATTATACCTACCTGAAAGCTCAAGTTCTGGTCTAAGGTAGTCATCCAGGTTCTCTGAAGCCAGTGAAGAGGGACAGACACATCCTTTGGATGTGTAGAGATGGCTAGAGCAAATTTGGGCGCTTCTCTTTGAATGAGCTAAATTGTTCCCTTAATAACAATCCTGATACTAGATGGTTAACTCCAGGTTGTCTCTTATCAGTGTGTTCAAAAAATTGTGATAACCTGGAAAATGTCTAGTTTTAACAGACTTTTAAAATGTTCACTGTGCAGGGAAGTAGCTCACAAACTCTATGGAAGTCTGATCTGTGACTTGTGCTGTTCAATATATTTATGAATATTAATAATGAGGTGAAAAAAATTGCTTATGAGACTTGATTAACTGGGATAATAAAGATGATGGCTAATGGTGGAGAACTGCAGATGCTTGCAATATTGAATCACTAGGCAATGGATTGTTGACAAAACTCAAATGTAATATGTCACACAGGAAAAATAACAGTACTTCTTTTTTATTTGCAGGGATAAGTTCTGAGTTAACTACTGGGACCCAGAGATTAGATCTTTGAGTCACAAATCATCATTGCATAGATGGTAATTGAAAAGGATTAGACAGCGTGTCAGAAAGCCTCACTGTGGTGATGTATAACTCCATGGTGCACCTGCATTTGGAGGCAGTTATGTTCCCCACTTCTCAGAAGAAACATCCCAACTGGAAAGACAACATGGAGGATCAAAAGTGTGGATGGGTCTTTGAGTAACCACAAAATGTATTAGGACATTTCAGCTAGGATGAAATAACTGAGAAGTCATTTGGTGTATAAACAGCAGAAAGAAGATGAATAAGGATTTATTGTTCACTTTCCTTTCCTCAAGAAGGAGAATAAACCAAATAAAACTATCAGCACACAGACTCAAAACAAGCAGGAGATGCTTCTTCTCACAGGCATGATTACATTACAAAATTAACCTTGGACGTGCAGAGGTTAAAAGCTTAATATAGGTTCAAAACATGTTTTTGTGAAATCATGGAGGGAAAAGACATTAGAGGGCATTAAATAAAAAGACAATAGCTGTGGATTAGGAAGCTCTTGAGGCACAGTCTGCTCCATGATAAGAGAATGTACTAGAAGTCTCATGTTGTGCTGTCTTGGTTGTAAACCTTCTCAGCATCTGCTACTTATCCAGTGCCCAGGACAAGATACTTTTCCAGATGGTCTTTTGATCCTATTATTTCAGCTACTCCTACATTCTTTACTGCACACTCATTTCCCTGACACTATCAGCCAGAGTGCATTTTGAGTCTTGCAGGTTTTCATAGAGTTTTGGCCTCAAGAGCTAGGAGACAGGGAGGGGAAGCAGAATGAGAGCATCACGATCAAAGAGGAAGAGATCAGTGACCTGCTATGCCGCTTGGATGCACACAAGTCTATGGGACCGGATGGGCTACACCCAAGAGTGCTGAAAGAGTTGACAGATGTGCTCGCCAAACCGCTTTCCATCATCTACAGGAAATCATGGCTAACTGGGGAGGTCCCAATGGACTGGAGGGTGGCAAATGTAACACCCATCTACAAGAAAGGCAAAAAGGAGGATCCAGGTAACTATAGACCTGTCAGTCTAACCTCGATACCAGGGAAGGTCATGGAGCAGGTCATCTTGAGTGCCATCAAAACCCACATAATGGGCAACCAGGGGATCAGGCCTAGTCAGCATGGGTTTATGGAAGGCAGGTCCTGCCAGACGAACCTGATCTCCTTCTATGACAAGATTACCAGAATATTGGATGAGGGAAAGGCTGTTGATATTGTATACCTGGACTTTCAAAAAGCATTCGATACTGTCCCCCATACAATTCTTGTGGAAAAACTGGCTTCGCACGGCCTGAATGAGCATACGATCCGCTGGATCAAGCACTGGCTGACTGGAAGGTCCCAAAGAGTGGTGCTCAGTGGATTTAAACCCAGCTGGCGGCCGGTCACAAGTGGTGTGCCTCAGGGCTCAGTGTTGGGACCATTTCTGTTCAACGTCTTTATTGATGATCTTGATAAGGACATAGGGTGTATCATCAGCAAGTTTGCAGATGACACCAAGTTAAGCAGGAGTGTTGATTCCCAGGAGGACAGGGAAGCTCTACAGAGAGACTTAGATAGATTGGATCACTGGGCCAACATCAATGGTATGAGTTTCAACAAGGGCAAGTGCCAGGTTCTGCACTTGGGCCACAATAACCCCATGCAGCGCTACAGGCTTGGGGAGGTGTGGCTGGAAAGCTGCCTGGCAGAAAGAGACCTGGGGGTTCTAATTGACAAGCGGCTGAATATGAGCCGGCAGTGTGCCCAGGTGGCCAAGAAAGCCAACGGCATCCTGGCTTGTATTAGAAATAGCGTGGCCAGCAGAAGTAGGGAGGTGATTGTGCCCCTGTACTCAGCACTGGTGAGGCCACACCTCGAGTATTGTGTCCAGTTTTGGGCACCGCAATACAAGAGAGATATCGAGGTGCTGGAGCGAGTGCAGAGGAGGGCAACAAAACTGGTGAAGGGCCTAGCAGACAAATCATATGAAGAGCGGTTGAAGGAGCTGGGACTGTTTAGTTTGAGGAAGAGAAGGCTGAGGGGAGACCTCATCACTCTCTACAACTATTTGAAAGGACACTGTAGAGAGGTTGGTGCTGGTCTCTTCTCACAGGTAATTAATGACAGAACAAGAGGGAATGGCTTCAAGCTCCAACAGGGTAGGTTTAGACTGAACATTAGGAAAGAATTTTTCACAGAAAGGGTGGTTGGGCATTGGAATAGACTGCCCAGGGAGGTGGTTGAGTCACCATCCCTGGATGTGTTTAAGAGACGTTTAGATGTGGTGTTGGGGGATATGGTGTAAGGGAGAACTTTGTAGAGTAGGGTAGATGGTTGGACTCGATGATCCCAAGGGTCTCTTCCAACCTAGACAATTCTACGATTCTATAGCTTCTGAGATTTCAAAAAAAGTTTTTTCAGCTGAAATAACGATTCTCTTCCCATTTTAGCTCTCTCTTTGCTGTTTCAAATCCAGTTTTATATATGTATCAGAGACTACTAAGCTTAGAGTATAGAATTGTTGCAAGTTTACTGTTCAAGATAAAGTTAGTGATTAACTGCGGAATGAAGTTTGAATTTCTGAATTTCTACATGAAGTAGTTGTGCAGGATTCTGTACACTAGCAAATTTATTGGACTTCAGAAAGTTGACTAATGTATTTAATTATTTTTTTTTATTAAATTTGAACTATCAGGTCATGTTGAAAATTTTGTTGAAGCCACTAGAGAAAGGGAAAAATTTAATATTTTGTCTGGTACAACGTCATCTTTGTCCAGGTTTTAACAGTTTATATATAGTTTGCTATTCAACTGCTTCTGTTATTGGCCCAATAGTACTTTGGTCCAATTGTAGACTTTCCTGTATTTTTCTGGCTTTGCGGTGACTTAGGAGCACTTTATTCAGGTGGGGCTTTTTCTTTGTACCCTGTCTTCCTTTAAATTCAGGACCATGTATATATCCAAATATCCCACATTAGAACTTTCTCCTACAGACATTTTAGAAAAATATTCAAGAGACAAATTATTTGTTTCTTATATAGAACAAGCAACACATTTTGTGCCTGCTTTAAGTAGTGCAATGTACTTTTTATATGTTTTTCCCGTATCCACTAATGAATAAATTTTAGAAATAATTAGGGTCACATTCAGGTAGATATTTGTAGTTATTTTGGATCCAGTCCCTGTCACCTGCTCAATCTGTAATGCAGTAGCTTGTAAATTTTATTTCTTGAACTAAAAGTAGGGATTAGCATGGATGGAACAGTCGAAGTTGGGTGATATTGTACCAACTATTCTTCCAATTTTCACCTCATAATGTCATTTTAAATTCAGTTTCACATTTAATTTCCACTTGAATTCAAGTGAACTAAGTCTCTAACTCTCTCTCTAACTCTCATTATCTGTCAATTCTGCTTAATCATCATCCTTTATTGTGGAAAATAAATTAACTCCACAAATAATCCCTCAGGAACTCTGGGTTTCTAAAGAAATCCTCTCTACTTCTCCATTTATTGTTCTCCCATCTGTTCGTTCACCCCTTAGCACACTAATAACAGTCACATTTGTAGGAAACAAGTGTAATCCTTCAGTGTGAAACATATAATAGAAGCTACACAGACTAATCCCTACTGAAGTGTATGGTGTCCTATTTAGAAACAGTGTCAGGCTTTGTGGGAATAAATGAAGGAATGTTATTGCAGTAACTTCTTTTGGGGAGCGCATGGGCAAAACAAAGTTAATAAAGGCCTTCTATCTTTAAATTGTTCTCATCATCTTCCTTCCGGCTCCTTGCCCTACCTACTAGGCTGTGCCCACAGCGTCTTATTTGCTTTCCTTCTGTGCCTTCACTCTTGAATTCTTGATTGCAGAGTCCCCCAGGCTCAGGGAGAAGGGTGAAGAATAACTTTCCTGCCCCTTCCACCTTTCTATAATAGGCTTTAAAGAATGGGTGAATGGAGATTTGAATTTCTTTTGATTGCAGATATTTTTGGTCCGTAGTGGGTGAGTGCTGTTGGCCTTGAGCTCTTTCACAAGCTGCTCTGCTGCTCCCTGTCTGTGTATGCATGTGCTTTTTGAAGAGGACCCGACACTGAATCCTCAGTGGAAGGAGGCAAACTGTTATGTGGCCATTTTTTGCTCCCTCTGAAGGGAGCAAGTCGTCCGACACATTGTTACATATCTCATTGGCCAGCTTTAAGCGCTGTGCTTAAAGTTCAAGGTCATCAGTCTGAAACCAAAGTCTTCAATGAATGTGCAGGAAACTTAAGTGGTTTTCCGGTAATTCAATCTGAATCACCCTACTAGCTCCAGATACCTATTTTTGGTTCCCTGCGCCACCCAAGTTGGTCAACTGAGGAAGGCAGTCTGACTCTCCCCCATAGCCTCCTTGTTTGCTGCAATGACTTCATAGTGCTAGAATATGACACTTCAATTTTATTGAAGTGTCTTATAGCCAAAAGGTTCACACTATTTGGTGAGCAGTTGAGCATCTGTGAAAAGTAGAAAATACTCATGTTGAGAGGTATCCTAAATTAACTGCTCTTCTAATGCTTTCCCTTAGCGCAAAATTGCATGTCCTACTTATCACATTCCTCTGCTGAATGTCATTGAATCCTCAACTGGGTTGCAAGCTTAACGCACCCTAGAGGCTTCACTTAATGTATGTAAACAGAAATAATTGATTCATTGAATTACTTCATTCTGGTAACTTGTTTTTAATATTCAGCTTTTAGAGTACAAGCTAGTTAGAACTAACACATGGGGTTGTGTTTTTCTTTTGTAAAGCAATGGAAGTGATTACATTCTCAGTAAAGAAACAATCTATCATCTTTTGCCATAGTGTTATTGTAATCAGTCAGTATATTCCATAAGTTGACAAAACAGAGAGTCATTCATTATTTATGTTTGTAAATTATTTACATTTAGACAGTACAACAGACTGGTGGGGTTTCCACGCTGCGAAATAACAACTTAGCATCATTCTGGGGGCAAGAACTATTTTGCATGCTGTGCCACCAGAAAACTCATTGCAATGGTTCATTTGAGGTCATGATTTGAATAATACAAATCTCAAAACTGCTCTGTGTCTTCAGTGGATTCTTTCTGCCAGAAATGTTTTTCTGATCCATTTAGTGTATTAATTTCTGTAATGTCTCTAGATACGTTAGTCATTAACAATTATCACCTCTAAATTGTACTCTAAAAAGAATAGTAGAAACATTTTCCATATATATGTATGTATGGAGAGAATTGTGTAGGGATTTAAAACAAATGTCAAGAAAATTGCAGTCAAGTGAAAATGACTTTTACTGCATTGCAGATCCTAAGCAACTACTTCATGAAAAACAACAGACTGCAATGAACAGCACAGAAACAGGCAGCATCCAAACATTAACCAGCGTACTGTTAAATTAGATTTCATAAATGATCCCTGCCTGCTACTTTCTGTGTGTTCTACATACAGGCCACTATGCATCTTCATCTATTTTAGGATTGCTGTGTGCAAATATTCAAAGATCATCCAAGGAAACCCACTAGATGGATGGCATAATAATTGAAGCAAATCAAATGAGGAAAGTAGCAAAGAGAGATGCTGGTGCCTGAAGGAAATGTATGTAGTTGCTCAAACTGAAAAGAATGCTATGTGCAAGTGACACAATCAACAAGGAAAGGTTTTAAAGAAAATATTTTAATAAAAAACAGAAGAATGGGTGTTTTTTTCTTATTGAACAGGTTAGACAGAAAGAGACATTTAGGATGTTTAAGTGGAATTAGCTGGACTTCCATCTCTGTGTGCTATTATTTAATTAAAAATTCAGCCTCATGCTCCAAAATTATCTTAAATTATGATATCTCATTTCATAGAGATGGAAAAATTTATGTTACATTCACATTTCAGATGGTAATTTTACATATGTACCCTTAAAATGCAGCTATTATTCAGTACCAGAGATTTTTTTTAACATTAAAGCAAACTCACTAGTGACAAGTGATGCTGTTAAAATTACAGTAACACACCAATATCTAATTGTGAGTGGATGTTACTTACTTTATAGTTGTTTCCAAACCTGCCCATTGTTCATTGCAATGGGCCATACGCAACCCAGGGATTTCCCTCAGGTTTTAACACTAGAAGGTGCCAGAGGTGAGATGAGAAGCTGTGATGACAGGTGTACAGACTGCATGTGTGTTAGGTCACCTGGCTCTTAGTGGATGCAAGAGCACTGTGACTGGGGGAAAGAACTTTCTATTTTGGAGTCAGGATCCAATGAGCCATATCAATCCTACTGCAGTCGTGGTGGAGAACCTGTTCCCATCCCTTGCTTTCCTTGGGAATTAATCATATAATCTTAGAATATCAGGTTGGAAGAGACCTTAAGGATCATCTAGTCCAAACTTTCTTGGCAAAAGCACAGTCTAGACAAGCCCTTCAGTAGTCCAGAGCAGTGAGTGGGGATTTCTTGTTCCATCTTCAGCAAATATTAGCATGACATATTGTTTCTTCTGAGCACCTTTAGGCATTACTGTAATTCAGTTAAGGACTCAGCTTGTGTGAGGACAGAATATGTGGAACAGACCAGTGGACCCTAAATGTGATGGGTGGAGGGTGTAAACCAAATCTAATATAGAGCAAAACGCATCATAGAATCATAGAATCATAGAATGGTTTGGGCTTCACAGTAAAAAATTTCTTCCTAATATCTAATCTAAATCTACCCTCTTTCAGTTTAAAACCGTTACTCCTCATTCTATCGCTATACTTCCTGATAAAGAGTTCCTCCCTGTCTTTCCTGTGGGTCCCCTTTAAGTAATGGAAGGCCACTATAAGGTCTCCCTGGAGCATCCTCTTGTCCAAGCTGAACAACCCAACTCTGTCAGCTTGTCCTCATAGGAGAGGTGCTCCAGCCCTCTGATCATCTTTCAGACCCTCTTCTGGACTCACTCCAACAGGTCCATGTCCTTCTTATGTTGGGGGCGCTAGAGCCGGACATAGGACTCCAGGTGGGGTCTCACGAGAGCAGAGTAGAGGAGCAGAATCACCTACCTCGATGTGCTGGCCACGCTTCTTTTGATGCAGCCCAGGATGCTGTTGGCTTTCTGGGCTGCAAGCAAACATTGTCAATTCATGTCCAGTTTTTCATCCACCAACACCTCCAAGTCCTTCTCCTCAGGGCTGTCCTCAATCCATTCTCTGCCCAGCCTGTATTTGTGCTTGGGATTTCCCCAACCCAGGTGGAGGACCTTGCACTTGGCCTTGTTGAACTTCATGATGTTTGCACAGGCCCACTTCTCAAGCCTGTCCAGGTCCCTCTGCATGGCATACCTTCCCTCCAGTGTGTCGACCATACCACACAGCTTGGTGTCATATGCAAACTTAATGAGGGTGCACTCAATCCCACTGTCCATGTCAGGGACAAAGGTGTTAAACAGCGCCAGTCCCAGTACCGACCCCTGAGGAACACCACTCACCACTGGTCTTCTCTTGAACATCGAACCATTGACTGCAATTCTTTGAGTGCAACCATACAGCCAACCCCTTATCCACTGAGTGGTCCCTGTGTCAAATACATGTCTCTCCAATTTAGAGACAAGGATGTCGTGTGGGACAGTGTCAAATGCTTTGCACAGGTCCACGTAGATGGTATCAGTTGCTCAAGGCTCACAGTGATCAATAGCGAGAGCTTCAGGTACCAAAACATAGTTTATCACATGAGATGCTTTAGGATAGCTTATTTGCCTCCCAGCCTACATTCAGGTGGCAGATGCCTCCTGCAGGTTTTGTGTCAAGACCCATGAAAATGTCTTGGATAACCTAGGTCACCTGAAAAGACAAGGATTGCCGTGCTTAGGCTGCAAGTGTGTTAGTCTTGGTTCTAGCAATGACTATGAATATGATAGAAGTTTTCTTATGTGGAAAGGATGAGTAAGAAGCAAAAGCAGAAAATGAGAGGCTGGGAGTTTTCCATCTTTGCAGAGTAAAGGTTGGATGTTGATGTTTCATCCCTCTAATTGAAATGTCAGAGGTACAAGATCCTTCACAGAAATGGCATATCATATCTGGGAAAGTGAATGAAGTCTCATTTTTTGAATAACCACTGAACAATCTGGACTGGGTGAAGTGTCAGGAGCTGGCAGGTGTGATAGGAAATGAAGCAGCCAGAGGGATTGTTTTCCAATACAGTTGTTCTCTGCGAACTGTAGAAATTCACTTGTTTGATTAAACAAAAGACAGATACAACTCACCAGAGCTTCCCAGCTATAATTACCTTCGCTCTTATATGTTTGAGAGCTTCAGCAAAGACAAACTGAAAACTATCTTCATGGCTTTGTAAGTCTGCTAGAAGAAAACACACTCAATGAGTCCCCATATGTCTTCCTGTTCCACTGGGAGAAACGGAACAGTTTTACAGCAAGGGACATCGATTCCACACAAATCTTGCACTTGCTGAGGGACAGGCAGTGTGAAAATAAATTGAAATAATACTTCAGATCTTGGCGTTCTTGTGGATTAAAGAGTAACATCCATAATCATAAAATTTTGGGATACTATTTGTGTAAATGGCTTGTTGGGAGATTGTTACTTGTATGGGATGAGTTTACACCTAGGAACGTCACTTCCCTACAGTGTTGACTCTTTGGAAGAGAGGATCTACATTAGCTTTGACAGTTCAAGACTCACTGGTGCTGTAATATTATCAACACTATTTTCTTACAGAATGCAACATTTCCAGTAATTTGATCAAATCATATAGAGCTGCCGATCAACCCCTTAACAAAGAAAATTATTTCTGCCATGATTTGAAAGGGAATTTACACCTGACTGTCAGCTGACAGAGGTCAGGTACATTTCAGAAACATTTGTATGGATAGTTCAAGTCCCAAATGGGCCTTCATATATCGATGAGTTCATGATCATCACCTATATTGCTGGCTGTCAACCTGATCCAAGCACAGTAATTCATCTTTCTAACTCTAGATGTCCACATGTGAGAAAGTCATCTGTTCTTTCTTGATAATCAAGGCAAAAGCATTTTAGGTATCTCTAATGAGATAGTTATGCCCTGAGAAATGTCTATTGATGACTATGGCAAGTTTCCATCTCAGAATAGTTCAATGATAGCGTCTATGTATAGCTACATATAGCTGCAGTGTAAATGTATGGTACAGCAGAATACCTTTTAAAGCACAGCATAAATTGGACTCTTGCTCCCATCCACATAAAAGCCATTCAGACCCATAAAAGAGAGTCTGAGCATGTGTTAAGACACCAGTCTAGAGTCTGAGGGTTTCCTCTGTTGCTGCTCCAGAATTTGCCTATTCCCAGTAAACCTATGGGTTGAGTTTACATGGCAAGGACCCCCATGCAGGAGTAGGTTTTCTGGCAGGACCTGTGCCCCTGTGGTGACACATGCTGGAGCAGTCTGTTCGTGAAGGACTGTACCCCATGAAAAGGATCCATGCTGAAGCAGTTCTTGAAGAACTGCAGCCCATGTGAAGCACCCATATTGGAGAAGTTTGCAAAGGATTGTGCCCCATGGGAGGCACTCAACAATAGAACAGGGGAACAGTGTGAAGAGGAAGGAGCAGCAGAGATGAAGTGTTATGGACTGACCAGAACCCCCATTCCTCAGCCCCCTGAGCTGCTCAGGGGGAAGGAAGTAGAAGACTTAGGAGGGAAGCTGAGCCTGGGAAGAAGGGGGTGTGGGGACAAGGTTTTTATAGTTTAATTCTAGCTTTCAGTATTAGCCAAAAAAGTCTAGAATGCAGGTGTGATATCATGTATGTAGGTGTGATAACATGTATGTAGTGATTATTGGTTTTAGTTACAGAAGAGATCTGGACTGTTATGCTTATTTGTAAGGCAATGAGGGGATGATGTATGGAAAGGTCACTGCAGCAGCAGATCCAGGAGTGAGACCCAAATGTCCTCACTTTCTTGGTTTTATCTTCTTTTCAAGTATGTTTGTGCATAGTGAAGAATATTAATGTTATAAAAATTTATAGAAAAGTTTATTCTGAAGAATATTAATGTTATAAAAATTTATAGAAAAGTTTATTCATCAACACTGTGAAGTGGGCATCTTCAGTCTGAAATGCTGCAATACTGGAAAATATGAGCACGATTAAAAATTTGCTTTACACTAAACCTGGCAGGCAGGACTAGAAGTTAGACACAAACAGGAAAAGCACAGAGAGGTTTTGGATTCCTTATTGCCTGACACTAGTTCATTCACCCTTGTCAAAAACAACGGGAGAAGCACAAAGGAAATGATGAGTCATTTTGTCATAAGATTTTTATAGGCAGAGTCCGCCCATGTTCAGCATGCAGCATGCCTCTCAGCTCTCACACAACACGAGCATACTGCAGTGCAGGTCTGGAGAGAGCTCACAGCGGTGCTGCATGCCATTACACATATCGGGAAACTAAATCAAGCTGAGTTTAAAGCGGAGGCAAAAGATCCAAAATATTCAGTGGAAAAACATATTTTTATTTATTTTTCATGAGCCATTTCAGAAAAGAACTTGTAACTACTTAACTTAGGTGCTTAATTATACCATTAGAGCCAAAAGGAAGCTCCAGGAGGGAAGAGAAAGCACCAGTGTGGATTTACAAGACACCTTTTGAACAGAAAGTAGCTGTGTTTTTTCTTCCTGCAGATTTAGCAATCTAGAAGCAAGCCAGATAATAATATCTTAGACTGAATTAGATCCTTTGCGGTCCTCAGTAATCATAATAACTACAATCTCAGTAAGATATAATGTATATTTGGTACCTTGCAATAACAAACAATGCTCTTAAATCTGCAATTTATTTCTTTTAAACAATATGTTTTTTGAAATAAAGTTGATTTTTTTTTTCAAGGAAATGACTTCTTCTTTTGGCCAGGAAATTGGATTTTTTTTTTTTAAAGCAGAACTTTTTACAGCAATATATTAATTAGTGTAAGTCTTCTATGATGGAAGAGCGATTCAGTTCAGAATAAAATTCCCTGGGTTTTCAGTAATTTGCATTTCTTTCCTAGTAAGGTCAGAAGAAAATTCCCGTTGAATACAATAATAACAAGAATAGATCTATGAAGTAATTACAATAATGGGTTTCCTTAAAACTTTTGTCAAAAAGTGAGGTAGTTTGACACATGCAACACAGGAGGAAATACATCACATTATTCAGATACTTAAGCTTTAAAGAAACATAGAGTCAGTTTCCTTTTAAAAATAATCTCTTTTCCTTTGAAGATGAGCTGTTAAAAATGGTACAACAGGAACTTGTTATAGGAGGCAACCTAAAGAAAATACACCTTTGTGCTCTTAAAGGGGTTTTTATATGAATGTCATTGTAAACTGGAAAGCCGGACATAAAAATTAAGAGAAATACTGCACCCTTCATGCTCGTTTACATTAAAAGCATTCTTTGATCTCTTTGTCTAAGCTTTGACAGCTTCCCCACAGAACAGATCATTGTATAACATGCACAGCATTCAAAATTAATAAATTAGTGTGAAAGATAAGCCACTAGCATCAAACATCTCTATAACTTTGATGCTGGATTTGTGTTGCTAAGGCCCTTGTTGGAGTTTTGTTAATCGTTTTCTTTTTCTTTTTCTTTTTCTTTTTCTTTTTCTTTTTCTTTTTCTTTTTCTTTTTCTTTTTCTTTTTCTTTTTCTTTTTCTTTTTCTTTTTCTTTTTCTTTTTCTTTTCTTTTCTTTTTTTTTTTTCCATTACCAAGAGCGAAACAACTTCATCCTCCACATCTGAAATGCTGGGAAACTTTTGAGAGACTTGAATCCTAAACTGAGATCTGTGGAACTCGGCTCCCTTCTGCTTCACTGGCTGATTTACTGTCTGGTTGTTAAACTGATAAACATAATCAGAGATCTGCCTTTCAGACCTACCTCTAAGTTCAAATGGATAGATTGTATGTTTCCTTTGCAATGTTTAGATCTCAGTTTCAGCTACATAGCAGATCTTCACTTTGCAAAAGTCACTGGACTAATTCTGTGCATAAGGACATATTTAAACTGTGGAAATTTGAAATTCCTGCTCATGCCCATGCCAAGTAATCTTGATTGCACGAATACTTGTAGGGAGTGAACAAGGGTTCAGGGAAGACCACAGTAACTTACACCTAATCCAAAAAGAGGAAGGACTCATCAGTGAAGTGTTTGCCTTTCAGTGATTTTTTTTTTTAATCCAGACATCAATATGTTTGGATTAAAAGGCAAAAGGCTCAGCTTCAAACACTGTCCTTGTAGATCAAGCTTAAGCTGTATCACATACATTTTTACAACACATAATGATTCACATGCATAAATATTAATAGTTTTAATTCATAACAAAAGATGAATGCATTCTATCCCTACCATTTCTTCTGTTTGTTTAATGATGATACACACCTTAAGATTGCACTGAAAGATCCGCTTGTTCTATATCACTTTGAGTAGGGCTTTTCTTACTTAACTTGAGCCATTTAGTCCCTCCCAGCTGACCAATGAATTTCACTCTAAGAGCAACGGGAAGAAATGGGACCAGCTTTGAAAACAGGTATCTAAAATAAGTGGAAGAAGTTATTGTGTAGAGGCTCAGTTGTCCACAGAGGACTCCCTTGTGAGATCTGAGATATTCTGGGATTTACAAGACATCCACATGTGCCCACAGTGTCTGGAAACATTCACCCGGGTCAGCCCAGTCCTAAGACACCCATGTGATATTAGATATTTTAGCAACTGAACTGAGTCTTATTTCTACATTTCTACACACTGACTATGTCAGTGGGGCCAAGATGATGGACTTTGATGAAATGCTTAAACTTCTACAGTTATGAAAAGCTAATTCCATCTCTTACATTGGCCTAAGTCTATGCTCCACATCCTTACTCTCACAACAAGGGACTATACAATTTTGGATACTTCTTACTCTTACTAAAACATCAAAATTACACACTTTGAAGAAAAAGCGTTGTTTCACAAGTGGTACTTACCTGCTACATGTCACAGAACAATCCAATGTAGTCACATCTAGTGAAATACGACAAAATCAACAGTCATTACTGGTGGCACAGGTAACATTCCTGTCTTCGATATTCTCAAAACAATCTTTCTTTTTCTATTAGGCCAACTTCTTTGACTATAAGAATTAGAAATATTTTAGTACATAGTATAGCTGTAATACTGAGTGTGAGGAAGGTCTGACTGACTCTCATCTCACAGGTTCCACCATTTTTTTAACTTCCTAAATAATGTTGCCTTTGAACTTCACTACTGACCTCTTACTGAGCCCTCTGCTCACCCATGTGGCAGAGAGTTCTTGCTGCAGGACAGCTTTAGCTTCTAAGGAAGTGGCAAAATTCACTCCAGGTAAATAAAAATGAACATTCTTTCAGAGTAATAGGATGAGTGGGGAAAAAAGATCAGTCAATTTGACAGTAGGTGTGATTTTTCCGCTTAGCTGCTCTATGTAGCTTTTTAAAGAAAAATGGTGAATATATTTTTGAGTAAATTATAAACCAGTAGGAGAAAAACATACTTGCATAACATAAAAGTGTACGTATATAAGCTATATTCACAATGAACAGCAAAGCAGAAAGTTTTAACATGACTGAAGTTTACAGTTTTGCAGAATGGTTTACAACTTATTCTGTCCCTTTAGCTGTAGTTATACCACTCTGGTAACTACAAGTTAATATTTGCAAAGATTGGCTAGTACTGATGGGCTGATTTGGCACTGGTAACCCCATTTGTATTAAAAACTGAACCACTAGACTATCTCAGGGAGGTTTTGACTGGACCAAAGGTGCAGTGCTTTTATAAACTGACTAATTGTGAAAACATTAGTAATTTTATAAAATGAAATTTAGTGGTCAGATGGTTTTCAACCATGAGTGAATTTACTACCTATGATGTAAACAACTACCCTGAATACCAGTAAAATGAGAATTCTGTAAAGGAAGTCTTTACTTCTAACATAAGATGAGAGGTTTTCTGCAGCCATAAAGCCACTTGGGCAAAACCTCAGAAGAGCTGGATTTTTGCTATGCAGTCTTTTGCAAGGATGGATAATTAAATATAAGCATATCTTAAGCTGGCTACCTAAGGTTTCTCTGTAGTCCGTGGGAGAGAGGCATCTTCAGTGAGTAGTTCATTCTTCCAGCTTAAGAAGTCTGTCATCAGATGGCAAGAATTGTCCCCCGGGAGATTTTGTCTGTTCATGGATGCAGAACAGCTAATTGCTGAAGACCTGAGTCTAGTGATGAGGTGGAGGACACTACTGAAATTTGCTGAGTGCCTCTGGGAGTTCTGTGCTACCAATGGGAGAGGGCCGTGGTCTAAGACAAGGTAGGAAAAATTCAGTTGTGCTTGGGTAAGGACTGGACACTCTTGTTTGACTTCTGATTAAGACTAAGGCAGTAGTTGTCATGAAAAAGCCTATATCAGCCCACAGGTACCACATGTTTATTCTTGGCAAAAGACTGTGTTATTGAAACTATCAGTGAGTGATGAATGCCTCCTTTCAAGAGGACTGTCTTACATTATCTTATGAAAAAGTCTTCTCAAATGTTAATAGGATTAAATATTCTGTGTTCCTTCCTTTGCAAATTTTTTGGTAGTGATGTATTAAACAGTTACTTTTAAAAGAGATTGTTTGATCTTCATGTAGTTTCGTGTAGAATAACCCACTAAACTTAACCTAGGTTATTTTAATTTTAGTTTTAGTTTTAGTTTTAGTTTTAGTTTTAGTTTTAGTTTTAGTTTTAGTTTTAATTTTAATTTTAATTTTAATTTTAATTTTAATTTTAATTTATTTATTTTTATTTTCACATTATTTAACACAGTTTTTAATTTTTCTTTCTCACTTTTCACTTAGGCTATCGTAACATGAAAAATAACATCTCAAAATAAAGCATAAGAATTCAGGTAATGAAATGAAATTGCTGCCCTTTTCAATATCACTTTTCCTGTAGTTTTTAAATCTAATATTGTAAAAAGATTTTGCTTTTCTGAAATAATAATTTTCCAGGCATTTTCTGACAGTTGAAAAAGTTGATGGCTCTGTTGTCCTTCGTAGACTTTCAAGAACCACTCCATGGCCTAGAAAAGTGTAAAAGAGCATTTTAAGATAGATTGATGGTGGAGGGATCAATAGAAATGCAAAATATTGCAACCATTTCTTTATATAACAACCTTAGTTAATATAATTATAACCATTAAGGGATGAATTAAGTGCTGAAATGAATGTTAAGGTAAGTGACAGAGTGTAAGTCAGTCATTGATAAAGCTGGTTAAATAGCTCTCAATGAATAATATATATGACTTGAACTCTCTTGAATGCATAATGCAGGGAATATTCTGTTAAATTATTTATCCCGTCAGAAAGCAGATGCACGTGCCAAATTTGCAACAGTTCTCTGAAAGGCGTCAGGCTCCCGGGGTATAAAGTGATTTCTCACTGGAGAACCAGAGAGTGGCCATCAAGAAGTTGATGTGCTGCGGTAATTTAGGAGGGAAAGTCTCCTATAAGCACCACTGGAAGTAAAATCTGAGAATAATGACCTGAGATAATATAAGGCAAAGTGTCCTCCCAGCTGTTAAAATGTGCACTTGTGATAGAGGCCACATAAACCTAATACTGCCTTCAAGTATCAGAGGAAAGATTTCTGCAGTAAAATCTGTTGCAATATTGAAGCATTAAATATATATATATGTTTGACTTCCTTTTATAAGGTGAATAAAGACATCTGGGAATATCTTCAAAAAATAGAAAATTATATTTAGCTTGAAAATTTTAGAAAAATATATTGGAATTTTGACACCCAAATCACTTCAAATTCTGGTGGGATTTGGATGCTTCAATTCCTTAATCTGTTTAGATTTTTTTCCCCAAAATTAGCATTAGTCTTCATTAGGTATCTGAAAAACAGCATGACTGTCTGAAGTCCCGGCTCCAGAGTGATTTTGTTAGGGACTGCTGAATGTTTGGTTTATCTTGCAGGTACCTGAAAGCTAATGAGATTTGGGGTCTACTGTCAAGGTCCCATTCAGAAAATCCCCTTACGGTACAGCTTTAGCTTACTTTCTAGCACATGTGTCCCTTCAACATAGGAAAATCTAGGATGATAATTAATGATCAGAAGAATAATCACTTCGCTGTACTAAGCCTGGCTGAAAGACATAAAGCAATGTCAGTGTAAACTACCTCAAGGTTTTGTCTGTCAACCCAAATCCAAAGCTGGTCCAGCAACTACAAAGGCAAAAGTTGCATCACAGTGCCTGGGAAGGATGGCAGGAAAGCCATCGTTCTTGCTTGGCAAGGAACAAAGGCTAATTGAATATTACCTCTTACATGGAAAACTAAGTTTCAGTTAAACACAGCTTTTCACACACAAAAACGTTCTCAGCACTTTGAATTGTTCACAGTTGTTTGAATATGAAAATGTTTAACATGAGATTGAAAATACTGCCATCTTCATCAATCTAAGCAGTGTTTTTTCTTTTTAAGAAGTAAAAAATTTTCATTTTGAAGTGTAAAGATTTAAAATTTCATTTACTACAGAATGTTCTTAGGTAAAAATAACCACATTTGTAGAAAGGCTATCATGCATTAGAACCTCCTGAGAACAGGAGAAGTCTGACTTAAAACTCTGAATGTTAATTACATTTTGCAATAATTGAAGGAAAATTTAAATGCAGCTGCTCCAGTTTAACTCTGCTCTACTGCTTCTAGTTTGCTAGGACAATGACAACAAAATGAATAATATTCAACATAAAATTGAAAGTAATGTGTTTAGATCCTAAAGCCAGCTCGTGGAATTGAGGGATATATTTCTGTGAAATCTTTGCATTATCGGTCTCATGGGAGAAATTTTGGGTTTATTTTGAACTGCAAAGGCTATCCACCAGACTAAATCAAATGACTAGAAGAGGTGTTGCTGGTGATTCTTGAGATAACAACTGCATCACAAAATAAATCACCTAATTGACAGCCAGCATGGTGTCGGAAACATCACAAACACTTGGTTTGTTGTTGGTACTGGAATGGTTTTTGGTATGCTTGCTAGAATTAACTTCAAAATCCACAGTAGATAATGTCTCTACATCCACTCTTGGAAAAAACTGTACTTTCAATTATGTTTTCCTCGTCCATTGTCTTCTCAATTGTTGTAAAGAAAGCTGGTAAACTTCATAATGGCCCCATTGTTCTTTGCCAGGTATTAGAGTTACATTTTAACAGTTGATACAGTGATTCTTATTGATTTTAGGGTTTCTTGGGATTTAGATTTGCCACTGGAGGACTGTAGAAACAGGATAGAGTTTGCAAAGTGCTGCATAATTTCCCTTTATGACAGGTGTTTTACTTTTTCATCATATCTTCTGTGTGGGTGTTTGTATAGTAAAAAGCCCGTGAGAAGTTGCTTCTGCTTTCTGTCTATTAATTTACCTCTTCCAGGACTCTAAGCAGTTTAAAAACCCCTTCCATTTACATCCTCTGACACACAACTGAGTCTAAGGCTCACATTTCAATGTGTTAGGGAGTTTTGTACCATTACAAAGGGAAGGTTTGTGGCTTTCCAAAGGAAAAACTACATCACCTGCTTCAGGTCTGGTGAGTGGGTTTGCTCAGAACAGCATTAGCTTTTGCCTGCAAAATAGAAGCCACGTGCATTATTCCCAGTGTTGCCTACTGCAATATAAACAAATGGTTTTAGGAGCTTGAATTGCCAAATGGAATCTGATTCCCCTACAAAGGCCTGGAAAACTACTAGACCTATTGGACTGGCTTATTCAGTCCTTGTAGGGTTGTTCTTTGTGGTATGTTTTCCTGAATTTTGTCCAGCAGTTCCCATTCATCCAACTTGCAACTATTGAGAAAAAGAACTGACACAGTGGAGAGTTTCAGTTAAGCTTTTTATTAAAAGGGCAGAGATTATGGCTCTACTATTTCATTTTATTGAGATGAAGTAGGGTTTGGATTCATGGGATGTTACTTTCTCTGCAGTAATTGGCTGTGTAAGTATCCCTGTTCAGCAACAAATGTAAGTGGATTTATGTAATTTTTGCTAAAGATTAAACTATCCTCCACTTGACAGAGCTTAATAGCCTGACTTTGAACTGGCATGCCCTTGGACGTGATGCCATCCAATAGTATAAGGTTAGATATACCGCAAAAGATTAATTGATATAATCTGTTGCAGGATAAAGACTGGAAAATACATTAAAGGGAATGAAATAAACGTTTTAGAGCAATAGTTATTTATTATTTTTTTTACATTCTCCTTAAGGAATTAAACAGCTCTGATTTAGTTGATATCAGAGGAAGTTATTAAGCACTTCTCAATATTATAATATAGTCAGCCTGTGAGAAGTCTGTTGGAACTGTATATTTTAAAGTGTTTCACACTCTACAAATACCCCTTCTTAACCTGATATCACAGAGGACAATGAATAGGAATTGAGATTGTTGTAGGAGTGATGGGAAGAATTAGGGGATGATGAAAACTTGTTTATAAATTTACATTTTGAGGAGAAAACATTATTAAAATAAAACATGAATGTAATTAGAACATGGTAGCCTTTCCTAAAACTAACGGTAAGATGATTTTATTTGTTTAGGACTTAAAGGTTTCCTTTAGAGTCTTGTATGACCAATTGGGATCAGCTGCTAAGCCTGCCTCACCAGTACCTTTTCCCACTGAAGTCAGTGCCTGTCTGCTGTAGCCAAAGCCCAGCCTCCAAAACAAGCATGAGTATAACATGTACCACCTATCTGGTGGTGAATCCTCAATGGGGCAACACCTCAAGGCTCTTCCTGTCTTAACGAGCCAGTCTGGAAAGGAGGTGCGCTTTTATTTCTTGTTAATGCTAGACAAAGGAAGACAAAGGTAGTTCTCCCCCTCTACTCTGCTCTGGTGAGACCCTACCTGGAATACTACATCCAGATCTGGAGCCCTCAACAGAGGAAAGACATGGGCCTGTTGGAGCAGGTCCAGAGGAGGGCCATGAAGATGATCAGAGGGCTGGAGCTCCTCTCCTTTGAAGACACGCCGAGAGACTTGGGACTTTTCAGCCTGGAGAAGAGAAGGCTCTGGGGAGACCTTCTAGCAACTTTCCAGTATCTGAAGGACATCTACAAGAAAGCTGGAGAGGGACTTTTTACAAGGGCATGTAGTGATAGGTCAAGGCGTAATGGCTTCAAACTGGAAGAGTGGAGATTTAGATTAGATATTAGGAAGAAATTTTTCACTCTGAGGGTGGTGAGGCACTGAAACAGGTTGCCCAGAGAAGTTGTGGAGGCCCCATCCCTGGAAGAGTTCAAGGCCAGGTTGGATGGGGCTTTGAGCAACCTGGTCTAGTGGGAGGTGTCCCTGCCCATGGCAGGGGGGTTGGAACTAGATGATGTTTAAGGTCCCTTCCAACCCAAACCATTCTATGATTCTGTGAGTCCCTTGATGGTACCTCCGTGCATAAGTATGGACATAGGGCAAAGTCACAGCTAAACCCAACACTTCCAGGGCACCAAATGGGAAATACAGGCACACTTAAGGTTTCTTGGAAAAGTGCCATCCTGAATTGCTATGAAATGCTTTTTCATGATGTTAGACCAATTGAGCATGCTATGGAAATGTTAAAAAAGTCTCCAAAAGGCATACCAGGATATGTTATTTATGATCAAACTTAGATATGCTAGAATTGGTCTTTGTAGACTCTGTGGCTTACTTACGCCTCTTACCAACGTCTGTGCTATCTATTTACATAGCAACAGTTACTGTGTGCGCAGTGTAGCTTTTGATGGACACAGTTAAGGAGTTGTGACACAATTTTGCAGAAAGATTTGAAAGAGAGAATGTTGTTCAGGGAAAAACTTGGAGCAGCACAAGTGGTGACTCAATTTCCTCTGAAGGAAACATATTCTTTGATAAGCCAGCATGCCCAGCAGGGCTAGAATGAGTTGCTAGGGAACATGATGCTGTAGTGAAATTAAATAGGCTATTCAAACTAATTAGACTAGGAAGAACGTGTGTTTTTTAAAATTCATAAGATGGCAGTTGCAAATAATAAGATGACAGCCAATTAAGTTTAAAAAGATCATTAATGTTCAGAGAGGTGGGTCAGATTCTCTCCAAATAAAAAGGGGTGTGAAAGTGATTCAAACTGAAAATGAACTGAATTCTTTTGGAAAAGAATGAAAAAGGTAAATGTGTCTTACCTAACTTTAGCAATTAAGTTAGAGACCAAGCATAAGTTACCTGTCTGGGCTCCTCGTACAAATTGCCGCAACAGACAGGTCTCTTCAGAGGATTCCATTCTATATTAAGCATTTATTTAAGGATGCCAACATCCCTTTCTAAAGTTGGGTGACGATAATACTTCTTACATCCACAAAGGAAGTCTTCTAAGAAGAAAGGTCCTTCCATACCTTGCTGTTAAAGTTCTGTAGTTTTATTCTTTGTCACTTATACATATGCTACTGCTGTTCTGCTTGGGAAATCCAGAAATAAAATTTTCATTTTATCTTCCTTTTCACAGATTCACCACTTTTTCTGAACTGTAGAGGCAGTAAAGTTTTCTTGCTTTATCAGCTGTCATCCCTGGGTACAGAAAAGATGGACAGTAAACTTTGCTCTTTTGGGCTAGCTTCTGTCTTCCTATCTGCTCAAACTCATTTATTCTGTTAGACTGAATTGCCTTCATGTAGGCAGGCTGTGTTCGTGAAGCAGTCACCATAAAATGCACAGCAAAATTGATGGGGCTTGGGTAGATGTTCACTAACGATAAATACCAGTTGGTTCAGAAGACCCTCAGAATAGCACATGTGGGATGCAGATGTTGAGCAGATGCCTCCAACAAAATACATATCCTCAATGGAGAGTTTTCATGCCCCTTGTGCAGAACATTTTGATTGATCTCTCTTGCAAACAATAAAATCCTTAAGGTATTAAAAGGGTTCTTATTGCACATAAACTAAATGACAAATACATAAGAAATTAAGCCAAAAAAGGGAAATAACAGTCCCATCATATGTTTGTGCTGTCATTTAATGTTTGCATGTATCTGTCTTGTGAAAATAATAATATATTTTAGGTAAATTGTATGTTTTGGTGAGATAAAACAGCACTGACACTATAAAAAGAAATGCAAATAATAAAAAAATGGAGGAGGATATGTAAATAATCATGGGGTCAAGATTTCATTTTTAAAAAGGATTGACATCTTTATTAAACACTTCATCACATATTCCATTAACATTTGCACTCCTTCATTTTGCACAGTCTGCTGCGTAGGGTAAAACACTGGTAATTCTTGTTTTTTACCCAGAGCTCAGATATATTTTTCTCCATTTGTGCTGCCGCCGTCTGTCATTACCTTGGCAGGCTGTGCCTTAGTGCCCTTTTCTCTTCCCGTTCCATCTCTGACAGCAGCTGCAGCAAGGAGTTAAACCTGGCAGCTGCCCATTCCAGAGGCTAAATTCTTGGCTGTATACCTCACTAGTAGTTTTTGTTTTCAAAACTGGTCCTATATGCAGGTCAATTTCTCTGAAAAGTAGCCATGGAGGTCATATTGGTACCTATGAAACTGTCAAATTTTATGTTTTCACACTTGAAAATGGATATTCTATGACCACTCTCCAGTACCTGTGAATTACTTCACAGCACAGAAGACCTGAAAGTAAATATAGCTGTTTGTCAAGAAAAATGTGAGAGTTCACATCCAGATAAAAAGACTTCGCTTCCATATAAGACTAGAGTCTTAAGAAAACATTCAGAGATGGTCAGTGACAATTTTTTGAGTCCTCCCTTTGAAATTAGTGAGAGCAGACATGATAATACCACTCTAAACAGTGCATGCAATAAAGAAAATGAACTCAAAGTACCTTTTCGTCCTTTCTCAGAGTGTGAGAAGCAGCAAAAAACACAAAACTGATGAGAAGAAGCCACAGAAGTAATGATACAACTGTTGCTGCTGAGTATCACTGAGGATAACAGCCTAACAAAATGGTTATTGCATTTACACTGGTAATGACCACACACATAATTAAAATAGAAAAGCCCATATTGCAAAGGAATCAAAACCTTTGTGCTTTGGAGACTTAATCCATACTGATTTAAAGGAAACTTGATTTCAGACAGGTTGTTCTATAAGTACTTACTCTGACCTTTCTTTCCTCTCATTCTTGTACTGAATTTTGTCTCCTGTCTGGATATTAGAACATCTAGTTGACCCAGTCTACAAATTCCTATGTGAATGACTGCCAGTTGAATTTTACAGTTGTCCTCCCTTGTCAGCACTATGAATGATGTTTTCCTTTTTCTGGAAGGAAATGTATTTTGTATACATTCCTTTATATATGTCATATACGTGAAAATCTTCAGAACAGACTGCATTACTAGATAAGAATTGCTGCATTTTGTTTTTGATGAATACATTTTCCCCTTATCTCCTAATATGTATTTTCTTTTGGACTATGAATCAACGATCCTGAAACCAATTTTTAACCATAAGCTGTGGTTTTCTTTGAATGAAAATAAGGGTGTATAACAGTTGGAGAAACAAATAGAAAAATAAGAATATTTTAAATGGCACATTAAAATCCTGTCTGAAAGTCCTTCTCAGGGATTATCACCAGATAATAGCAGATAAAACCCCAGAACTGGAGTATCTACTGGGATACAGGGCCGTTGTGCATGAATGATGACCAGCAAGTTTTTACCTTGTTTAATACCAGTATTTTTCTCTATCTCTTTTTTCTGTACTGTGGAAGCACCTAGGCACATTCAGTTACATCTTGGACCATAGATAAGGATGATGACAGAAAACAGCCTATTCTTTTATATGTTATATTTCCTCAAAACTTTTTTAATAAAGATAACAGTTAAGGGTTGTTGACAGATTATATAGATAGTCAAAGATAAACAGTATAAATACAGATAGAGAGAAAGGTAGGCAGTAACATATAGATGAACACAACGCTAAAAACTGGATCCATAGTGGAAAGTAGATCCAATCCTTTTGAATCATATCTCACTTCTTTTGAAGCGAGAGTGTGAGAAAAGTAACAAGTAACAGTATGATGATAGTAACTAACTGGTAAAAATTCAATAAGGCAGTAGCAAAACTGAAAAACATTTAAATGACTGATTATGATGAAATGTGACCCAATAATTATAATAATTACCCTCAAATCACATCTTGTGTCAGGCAAATTCTGCTCTCAGTTGGGAATGATGAACTCAGATAAGACCCTTTGACTCATATTTGAAATAATCTGAAATGAAAAAGAAGGGCAAGTTGGGGGATTGTCAAAACAGTCTTGGAACCTCTTTCATTTATTGGAAATGTCAAACAGTACCAGCAGGGGAAAGAGCAGAGTTGGGGGATTTTTCTCACTAGGGAGGTAAGGACAAATACAAAGGCTGTGTTGGGAATCTTTGGAAACACATTCAGAGGAGGCTGCCCTATAAATAAAACCATTTCATCACAATTTCACAGTTTATGTAGACCTAATTTGTTTTTTGGTTGGTTGGTTGGTTGGCTGGCTAGCTATTTTGAGGCAGGGAAAAATTCTAGAAAAGTTATTCTTGTGTTTCCCACTTGGATTATGATGCATTTCCTTCTCTTTGAGGACTCGCTGCTGCTTCTATACTCCTATGTTAAGTGACACCAGAGGACACTCTTTGGTCCTGGGACCAAATGGCAAGTGTCATCATGCCTGTGCTGCTAAACCCTTGTCGTCTCCAAAAGAAGCTAACTACACCCAAGGTGTTTACTGTGAGTTGTCCTTTCGTCGTGTCAACTGCCGAGCTGTGTCAGGAACCACTCAGGGCAGTAATTGTCAGCCTCTGCTAACAGCATCGAGGACAGGGCTGAAACACTTCTTGGCCTTGTTTAATTCACTGTAGACTCACCTGCGACAGTGCACAACATGCTGCGGTCACTCACCAGTGAGCGCGTTATCAGAGAGGACTGAAGCAGAGACGCTTGCCTGCAAAATTACAGCTACAGTCTTGCACAATAAAAAGCTCAACAAGCTGTTGTATGCCTCATGGGAACGGCATCCGAAAGGGGTGGAAACCACATTCAGTGGATTTTTTTAAAGACAGAAGTGGTTACTGGAAGTGCTATTTTTTTTTCAGTTGGGCTGCTTTGTGTTTTTATTGAGAAAAAAAGTGAAGAGACTCAGGTATAGGTTTCTAACTGCTCTGTCTTTTAAGAAAATCCATATCTATAAAGTGTGTCCTCACTTGATGGCTAGGACGCTAGTTAAGAAGGATGAATGAGATGTTGTAAGAAACCTTGTCAGAGGGTGAGGACTACAGTGATTACAAAGATAGTTTGCTTATTTTTTTTCCTTTAAGAAGCTCGATCCTGTCCTCAATTTTAGAACAAAGTAAAACATAGAAACATTTTTTAATTAAAATTGGAATTTGTTCATGAAACCCAACATGAGCAAAAAATTTCATAAAGCCTTGAAGTTACAATACAGCTATTCCACCTCTTTTATTTAGTTATTTTATTGGGGGTGGGGTGCTACATGCTTCAGGGAACTAACACTTTAGGGATGCTAAGGAAGAAAGAGGATAAGATAAAAAGAATGAAGGGGAAGGTCTCTCAGCTCTGTGAGAGCTGGGTGAGTGACAGGATGGGTAGAGGCACGAATTAGAAAAATCTGTGTCTTCACTGACGTTACCACCAAGGTTTAGAAATCCCTGCTACTGAAGCTGAAAATAGCATGAGCACTGGAAAAGAAAGTTATCTTTGCTTTTTCATTGTCCTGAAGCTATAAAGTACATTTTTTTTTGGTAAAGAAAAGAGTGACTTGGCTTTCAGTTACACAGAGTGGAAGGAGTGTAGCCAGCAGGTCCAGGAAGGTGAGTCTTCCCCTCTATTTGGAAGCACTGAGACCAGATCTGGAGTGCTGCATTTAGGTATGGGCTCTGCAGTGCAAGATAGATACTGATATTCTGCATCAAGTCCAGCAGAGGCTACCATGCTAAGCAGGGAGCTGGAAGGAGCACACAACGTACAGGAAGAGGCTGAAAGAGCTGGGTCAGTTCATCCTGGAGAACAGAAGGCTCAGGAGAGACCTTAGTGCTCTCTGCAACTACCTGCTGGGAGGACACAAAGACAGAGACAGATGTTTTTCTGGTTAGACGGAAAGAAAAATATTTTTTACCATGAAGAGGATCAAATTCTGGACCACATTGCAGAGAGAAAGTGTGAATGGAGCCACCCTGAGAGGTGTTCAAGACTCAATGAAACACAGCCCTGAGAAAATTGGTTAGTTCTGCTTCGAGTGGTGGGTTAGACTAGGTGATCTCTGGAGGCGTCTCTCAACCTAAATTTTTCCATGGCTGTAACATAAGCAAAATCAGAGTGCTATTGCTAGCAATGCAAGGCTGTGCACACACCGTCAAGGCAGACAAGCAGTACTTAGTGGCAGAAGTAAAGCAAGAAACATGCGAGAACTGGGCACTCCTGCCTTGCAAAGAGACAAGCTGCCCCATGCAAAACAGTAGCTCGCTCCCATTTACAGAACTGAGTGACATTTGGGTCCTGTTGCCTCATGCAGGACGAAATGGAGCCAATATTCCTGAGGAAGGAGCAGGTCCCATCTTCTGCTTCAGGGCAGATTGCCTTTTAGAGCAGCAAGCACCTTTTTGCATGCGAGCAGCAGCTGCTGAGCCAGCCAGCTCTGCAGCATCCGCTGGATGTAGGAGCTACCTCCCTCGGGGAAACCCGTGGCTTTTTTTACAAGGCAGCAGTTTCTGCTGAGGAATACACCCACAGGTCACCAAAATGTGTCACTCCGATGCCAGACAAAGGCATATATGTTATAAAGTGGCAGCTGGGTTTGGACACTCCTTCTCAGACAGCTGTGAAGTGGAATTCATGCAATCTTAGAAAACCATAAGGTACTCATCTTAGTTAACCACTTCAATACCTTTTATGTTCGATGAGAAGAAATAGGGGTGAGGGGTTTTTGGGGTTCTTTGGTGTGTTTTTTTTTTTTCTATTGTACAGTTTTCCTCACCAATTTTAATATGTTTCACAGTAGAATGAATTTCCCATTCTGGTCCTTTTTTGTCTCCACTGATATGGTGACTTAGTCAGCTGTAGGCCTCTGTATTGTAGCTGTCCAGATATGATCAGACAAATCTCATCTGAAATGCTACAAAGCGCTCACAGTTCTACTGGAACGGCTGGGAGTTACTGATGTCCAACACTCCCGAAAATCATAGTTCAAAGTGTCGCAAGAGGGCATCAATATGAATTAGACAACACACATCACAGCAAAAAAAGGACATGTATTACAGCAAGAATAGCTACAACTGCATGTATAAATGCCTGAGAAGAAGTGCTAGAAAAATTTCTACTATACTTACAAAGTACACAGGGGGAATGAGAGTGTTTTTTCTTCTGTTTGATTTTAAACTACATGTTTTCATCCTGTAACAGTATAGCACAGGAAATCACGCTACAGAGACTTGAATGAGGTCTGCATCCCACTACTATTGCTGCTGGCTTCATGGTGCCAAAACGTTCCCTGTGGTTCTGATAACTCTGCAGATTGATGCAGTGTTCTTCATGGCCAGTATGTAAAACACTGCTGCAAAAAAAGCCTCTCCAATCAGAAAGAGTTTCTTTTAATAGGTGCGGCAAAGGTATTCACACTGGTTCCACTGCTTCTTTATTATTTTTGGTATGAGCTGAACGTGTATCTGAGAGGCTATTTCAGCTTATAGGTTTCAAAATGCTTTAAAGCACTGTGTCCTTGAAAAGTCCTCAGTCTTGTCTATCTAATGGAAAACTTACAACTCTTATGAAAGCAGTTAATGGTGTAGCACATCTGCAAATAAACATCTAGGCTGGTCGTCAGCCAACAGTCTGCACTAGCAAGGTGCTGGGTGCCCTTTGATCCCATTTAGTTTCTATGGGAACTGAAGGTACTTAGCACATCGCAAGATGTACCCGGCAAGAAATGGTTCCTTTCCTTCCACTTGAACATGGAATCTCATGCAAGATCAGGGATAAAAAATAAAAAAGATGGATGTTATTTTAGCATCTGTTTTTCTTATACCCCATCATGATTCCAAACCAAAGAGAAACTATCACAATTAACTGTAGTCTTGAACCATGGGCTGGGCACTTTCATGGAAGATGGTAACAATTAACCCTTATGATCCTAAAGTACTACAAGACTTTTGATGCAGTTCAGCAAGACTGGACAATATTTGCATAAAAACAACAACCAAGCCAACAAAAAACTATCTGCTGTTATGAAGTTGTCTTGACTACTAGGACATTAAATGCCAATGTAACATGCTGTGGAAAAATTCAATAGCAAAACCAGCACTCTATTGGGGAAGGACAAACCAGTTTAGAGTAGCATAAGAACACTCACCATATTGCCTTCCCATATTGCAAAAGACTTCAACATCCAAACTTTCTTTCTGAAAATTAAGCATCTGACTGGGAATGTCAAAACATTTATTAATAACTTGTGCCAATCCCTAAACCAGGTTGATGTGGAATTCACATATGCCAAAATGACAGTCCTTTCTTATTTGAACTCTGAGAAACTCAGTGTTACACGATTGCATTACAACAATTTTGGACTCTTTCCTTGCCTCCAGAAAGGGGAAAGTAGCACATGCTTCTGTGCACACAATCTCTCACAAACACTGTTTTGATAAAGCTTGTTCTGGCATTATATTTGGCCAGAAAATTTGACCCAAAAAATATCAAATATCTTCCTGAAGGAGATAAACTATATGAGAAATCTCCCAGGAACAAATGGTCTTTAGTCTAATCTTTACCTTAAGAGATTTAGTACAAATGTTAATGTCCAGTTTTCACTCAAGGCTCACGTTGATTTTAGTTTAATTATTCCTCAGTGAGCTCTTTTCAGAATTTTGTATCCAAAACTTGCTGCTTTGTGAGGAACCCACTAGAAATGGAAGCACAGACAGGAGCTATTAGGTATGGAAATTCAATTCCTTTGGGTGTGAGCCTTCAGCTTAAATTGGATAATCACAGACATTGTGAAACTGCAGAAAAGGCAATTTCCAGATATGCCCTTTTCTGCCAGGTGAGCTGCCAAATAATTTTCGAGAGGGAATTACACTAGCTGCAAGAATTAAGTGCAGAGTCATGCAGGCTGCTAAGCGGGGTGCAGTAGGCTGAGATGGAAGCAGACTCTTACATAATTTAAATGCAGCAAAGGAGTGAGAAATAGCAGACGATGAAGCTTTTCCCACATTATCACCACACTGCGGGTGTTTTCTCCTTATCAGAGCTGCCGAAGGAACACAATTCAAAAACTCAAATCCATTTTTCTATTAAAAGGCTTCTGCTTAACATATCTCTCTCTTGGCAGCTAAACTATTCGTGCAAAAGGGGATGTGGGGGGTGAAACAGAGAGCCAAGCCAAACAACCTACAACAGATTTAAAAACATCTACAGTAATTGTTAGTAATAAAAAAAACAATGAAAATGTTAAATGAAAGCATTTGGAGGATGGTCACTACATTTTGGGATGTAGAGTAATTTTAAGGGGCTGGTGGCAGATTCTCTGGTGCAGGAACCTTGTGGCCAGTTGAGGAACACTGGACCAAAGGAAGCCGGAGCAACTCCTCCCAGCTGATCAAAGCAGAAGGGCTGGCCTACTTTTGCCACTCCAAATAGACCATGCCATGCACAACACCAATGTCTTGGAAGAGGGAGAAAGAAAAGGCAGAGGCAAACATGCGTGCCATTTCCCACCCTTATTCACGGAAAGAAAATAACAGGAATGTATCCAAATCAAATACCTCAGCCACCCTGGAGGTACTGGCAGTTAATACGATCTGTGGATACTGCCCCTTGTTGGGTGACAGATTTTTTTTCACCATGTGGGAGTGGCTGCACTTTGAATTGCATTCCTGAGCATCACAACCTTATGTGTTTCTGAAAGCTGGATGCGACAAAAGCATGGGTTACAGTGGGAGGCTCTCACCTGAATATAAGGTCTGAAATTTTCCTCAGGGACAGCTGTAGATAACTAGACAACAAGAATCATCTTCAGATGCCCTGCAACCTAGAGAAATGTCAAATTATTTCAGCTAAATACATGCCTCAGAATAGCTCCATGCCACAGTCCAAACCAGCTCCATTAATTCTTCCATTTTTTGTTGGCTGGATGGCAGACCACTTGTTTTGAAGTCTTTTTGTGAGATTCTGGATCTAGATTTAAACAAAGGGGAGAGAGTGGTAATACTCAAAAGCATATGGGTTAAGTTCTATTTCCTCATATTGTAATGTTTTCCCCTGTGATTTCATACATATATTGTATGAGATGACATTAAGGAGCTCGTATACGGGAGTCTGGGGACTCCAAGCAACAGTGCAGCATGTTATCTGTAAAATCATGAACCTCATTTGAGGGCAAAAAGAATAAAAATCTTCCAAGAGTCTTTGCCTGGAGCCCGTCTTTTCCTGTTTATGAAACACACTTGCACAAAATACAGCTAACAGCATTTGTGCTGGCATAAAATTTCTGCCCTCTCAATACTGTGTTTAAGAGATTTACACGACATTTTTGGGCGCTAAGGTTATTGTTGTCATGTTCCTAAGGTTAGTGTCACCATACTCCTTATCTTCTAAGGCCACACAGAGCAAATGTCACCAATATGACCCCCTCTTTACATGTCCTCCTTAAGGGTATCACTTAGTAACTAGCAATCACAGTAATAACTTTCATTCTCTGTAGAAAGGAGTGGTGGCAGCAGTGAAGGACAATGACCCACCAGCAGGTTTATCTACTCAAGAGCAGATGAAGGTGACAAGACCACTTTCATCACCATCTCTCAGTTCCCAGCTTCTTCACACAGTTCCCTGCACAGGCATACGAATGTTGCTGCTGCCTGCTCTTCTTCTGCTACTTCCTCAGCAATATGCTGCAAGATGTTTTTAGGGTGGACGTGAATGAACTGTATCCATCCCACTCTGAATATCAGCATATGTTCAAGCTGCCTTTCACTAGGTACAAGCTGACTTTTGTGTGATACTGCAGTCTCTCTGCTTCTTGAGTTTCTTCATTTTGAGGAGAGCAATTTTCACACATGGTACATTAAATAATTCCCTAGGCAGCAGTACAATTTTGTTTTGTTTTCACTTGATCCTTTTTAGGAAGCCCTCAGTGTAGATGAAGGGTTATGTCTTATAGCTATGTCTGTAACTAATCCCCTCTTTGCACATTGTGGCTTTTTAAGAGTGAAAGGAAGTCAAGTGATAGTGAATCCACATAATACATGTTGTTTCCAAATCCTGTAGATTTCAAAGCACAAACCCACATCATTTAATGCTGGTAGAAATCTTGGCTGTGAGCTTTAGGTATCATTCAATAGAAGAAAAGAAGATATGCTGCATACTGCAGCATATTCCTGCCTCATAAGGGCTAATTCCTGATTATTAGAGTATCTTGAGTGATAGACTGGGGTATGATTTAGTCTATTTTGTAGTCTGGTCATCTTCTTGTCACTCAAGCAGTGGACATATATTTTAGCATGGTATGGGCATTTTCCACTAATACTTTCTTCTTTTTTTCTTTTCCCCCATTAAATTTTCCTTGCAGAGCTTGAAGGTCTCTCTATTGTTAATTAGGTGTATTCTTCTATCTCTGTCACCACAAGCAGCCCACGCGGATATTGGCCAAAAGTCACAATGACAAAAATGCCTGTGCTAATGTCACTGAAAAATAGCTTTGGAAATTGTCCAGCTCCTAGTTAATGGGAATCCATATAAGGATAATCAAGCCCATTAATGAGTATGGTGTTTATCAGTCCTTGCATGTAAAGCAAGGATGTGAGACATGAACACCTCGTGAAGGTTGTAAATGGTTTACTGATAGAGGGCAGATGCAATCTGGAGAACCAACGCGGAAGGAAGCTGCAGCATTGGTCGTGGCTCTGATAGGAGACAGATCACAGGAGCCAGCTGAAACTATTTTTAAAAAGCAGTTTGATTCATTTTTGTGCTATTACCAACATTTCTGTTTCATCAAATTATATCAGAAAAAAATGTCTGTAGTGAAGATAAAATGGTTCATGTGTATGTTAATTATGGAACGGGTTTGTAATCCATTAAGAAATCTTTTTTTTTTTTTTTTAGTATTCCTTAATTGCATATATTCCCAAGTGATGGAAAAGGCATTTAGAAGATTTTGTCAGAAGCATTCTGGAGGTTTTGATAACTTATTAAGGAGGATTTTAATCTATTTTACTTCATATTATAGACACATTTTTCATCCTCCAAGTGGGGAGGAGGGAAAATCTTCATTTTTATTTAATTTCCTAAAGGTCAGAAGAAAAGGTTGTGCTTCAGAAGATGAATCTTTCAGATGGGAAAAATATGAAAAAGAAGCAGAAGAGGATGTGACATATGGTGGCTTTAGCAATTATTTTACAATTTATTGATTTTGTTTTCCTATGAGAGAATGTTGTTCTTTTAAAATACTAGTAACCTTAGAAATCAGCATCAGTTAACCACAAAAAATAGAATGTGGCAGAGCAATCTTTAGTACATGATGACACATCTCTTATATGATCCCTCAAATGAGTGGTTTGTTTATTAATTTCTTGCCATATCTGCTGAATGCATACAGGCATAAAGGTAGAAAATAATCATGTGAAGAGGACATGGCTAAAGCTTGAATTTTATGATACATTTTATGTGCTTTACTTTTGTAACACACAAGTAAGCACGAGTTCCTTAAGATTGTTTTCCCAAAGGTGATACAAGACAATCTTGGCTTCATCCAAGAAAATGTAGTTTNTTAATATTAATTATTAATTAATATTAATATTAATCACTCAATAATATTAATGATATTTTTGGAGGTACTTTGATGAATTTCTTGAGGGAAAGGTTGTTTGTATTCACTAATATTTACTAATATGATCTCTGTAGCTATAATTATTTTATTCATTAAGAGGTGGTTTCAATTGTAGCAACCTCAAAATATTTTAAAATAAAGTGGAACAAACCGTTAGTCTCTAGCAGACTGTGAAAGACAGAGAAACCTTTCAATATTTTTCAGAACTGAGGTATTATTTCAGGGCAATATTATATCAAAATATATCACTTCCTACTATTTCATATTGTATTTGGTAGTATTATTCCAGACCGAGAAATTATTGTAGCTAAATGTTTCATTTTAGGTCATTCTAAAAATTGAGAGCAGCCAACCATCGAAAGGATTATAATGTGGTTTACATCAAGGAGAAAAACTCACAATTTATTCCCACGTGAAAAGAAATCAAGTGAGCACGCTCTAGCCTCCTATGTAACTAACAGCAGCTACAAAACTGTCCAACAGGTTTTTTTCAAACTAAATACTTAGTTGACACAACATGGGATTTCTGTAGAACATGGCAATCTGCTACCATTTTGTTCTTAAATGGAATTCTGCTGATGGACCCCGAGTCTGCTTTTCCAGCGTGACAGTCATTACAAAGTGCAGAAAGTCAATTAAACTACATCTATGAAGTTGGACATGAGAAGACATATCACTAGTGTTTTGAAAACACTGAAAATTATAATGTTTCGATGCTGCAACGAGGTGATATACATACTAAACTAACAGCAGAAATACTGAGCTGCAGCTGCAAAGGAGAGAATGGAGAGAATAAAGTCAGCTATGCAGAGTTCCCATGGCAGAGCTAAAGCCACTCACATGAGGACACACTATCATACTGAAATAAAAATAAAATCCCACCCTTGTCTAACTCCTTACTGAGTCATTTTAAGAATCCATTAATGAAGGTACAGTTATAACAAAAAAGAAAAGAATTGACTCAAAAGAAGTGGTCAAACTGAGAGGCAAGTTTGGAGCATTACTCATGGATATGCAATACAGTATAAAACTGTAAAAAAGAAATATGGATTTCCCTTAATACATTTTTAACCTCTGGAACTCACTGCTCTGAGATCCTGTTCAGATAAGATAAAAACATTCATTTACTACTGAAGAGAAGACGTAGCAACAGATTAGACTTTAAGAATCAAGAAATTAAACACTCCCAGTCACAACTACCAGCAACAACACCAGAAATCAGATATTTCAAAACATTTACCTAACCTTCCTGTGCTATACCCGTCCACAACATGTGTGGATGCAATTCTTCGGGTACCTTAAAGTGATGTGCCTAGGGCAATGTATTCTGTAGATATCTAAAGCAGTCGATAAGTCACTGTTTAGGTGTGCCCTGCTCTCCTGTTAGATTCTAGGTGGAGACTATGTAGTCATAATGTTTCTTTTTTTTTTTTTTTTTTTCACTTGGATATCCCTCTTTTCTAGGCACTGGTGATATAGGACATCCTGACCTAAGAAGGTAGCTTATGTTAGTATTGTCAATGTTAGCCTTAGTTAACTAATAATGAACAGAACGATGTGTTGTTTGAAGTCCCTCTAGCCTTAATTACTTAGTAATGAACAGAACACTGTGTTGTTCGAAGTCCCTGTTCTCTGGATCTTAACATCTGGGATTGATTGTATATAGGATGAATTATATGACAACCTGGCAAAAGGAGAATCCCGTTGGCCAACTTGGCAACTGAACTTACTTTTAAGGTATCCTGAAGTGAACTGCCTTCATTATAATACTAAAAAACACACCCACAGGTCAAGAACACCCTTGCCTAGGGGAAGACCCTTCCCCCACGCATGCGTGATGATTAAAAGAATGACATAGCAGGTACTATAGTTATATGTAAATTACTAACCAATCATTGTAACTGGGAGTGTACCATCTTGTAACTTTTATGTATAAATATAGCAAGAAGACCGGCATGAGGTGTGCTTGATTTGTGGAAAATCCACCGAGAACCCAGGCCTAAATAAATACAATATCTCTCCTGAGTGTGTGAGATTGGTTAACTGCACACCGGGCACGAATCTGCTTTCTGGACAACACTGATGCTGTTCTACTCTTTTCAACTTGTCTCTTCTTTTATCAACCTTTCTCACTGTTCTCATATCTTGCATCTCTCTACCAATAATGAACGAATCAAAACCAAATGGAGCAAGTAAAGGTGATGAATAAGACAGATTTCTCCCACCTTCCTGCATTTAGCTCCTTTGATCCTGAGTCCCTCTGGGGAATGTAGGCTTCTCTAAGCACCTGATTCAAGGGGATTTTGACCTTGACAGCAGTCTGTGGGATATCCCACTCTACAATTGTATTTCAAGAAGTAGCTATCACCTCTGTGAAGAGTTCTGGTATCATTCTCAAGCACACTTATCTGGGAAGATTATCTCATTTTGTAAAAGAATTAATTACAGAGAGAAGTTATATAGCTACTAGTTTTATTAATTCATCATAGTTGCTGGGATAGCACTTTTTATGATCCTTCTTTACTCTCCTACTTTTTTTTTTCTTTACTCCACTGCCTACTAAGTTTTTAATACTGATAAGTCTGTATGTTATCCAAATCCCACCTTAAAAGATGTCTACCCCACCTATTTTTTCCTTCTGTACTTAACCTGTCAGAAGCAACTATCAAATAAATCGCAAGCACTCTTTTCAGCTCAATATGTAAATAAAGCATTTACTTTCAGGTAAGCTTCACTTGGTCTGACAGACCAAAGAAGATACGGTCCTTCTCTGCCCATTTAAATTAAGTGAGAAAATTTGTAGTTAGGTGCTTGAAGCTGCAAAATCATAACCAGTTTCAAAGAACTCCCCAAAACTTCACTCCTTTAGCTCGCATAGATAAATTCAGAAATTTAGGTCATGAAAGTTCACTCTGGTCTGGAAGAGGGAGAAGGAAGGACATCTCTATGACACACAGCCTGGAGAATACACTCCGTGTGACTGAGCAGGCAACAGCCTCTGTTAACCTCTCCTGGGAAAAATGGACGTGTCAACACTATGGCTGCATTGCTTTGAGACATTCCATACTTCTCACATAGCTTCCTCAACACCCTGAAGAAATTATTCTGCTTCAAGCCCATTTGAAAAGTTTTTTTCACTGTAATGGAATCAAACCTGCCTGCCAGCTCATGAAGAAGTGATTGCATGGTAAATAAGAGTCTACCATCAATTACAGATCCTATCATCACCATTTCAATCTGTTCTACTTGTCTCAGAAACTGAAAGGATTGCATGTGAACAGCTGCAATTATTTCTCTGCAAAATCGATCACATTTTTTTTTCAGTCTAGCTTTGCTCCCTGGCATATTAATTAAACTATAATTGGGAAGATCTTTAGTGACATTTTTTGTCAAATTGATAATGGCATGAGTTCATTTTTTAGTTTTATTAAGACTGGCTTGTGATAATCCTGATATAATTGAGTCACTTATCAGGGGACTTTCTGCCACTGTGTTAAAATTTGTCATTTTGGGTGCAGAAAAGGGTTCAGCTTGAATCCATTTGAATTTTGTATGTCCAATAAGGGATCTCAAGAATTTGTTCTGGATTTATATCTGTTTATTTCCTACATGCCATTTGGCTCACAAAATTTCAGTTTCTTTATTTTTTGTTGAATAAGAAATGGATTCCTTTTAAGGGTGCCAAATTTCTTGAGCCAAAACATGCGTTAACACTAGATGAGGTTTCATTTCTAGGTTTTGTTTCTGCTCAGGAAATTTAACTTCTGCTCAGCTTTACTTTCCACTGCCAGGATAAAGTCTGTAAAACTATGCCTCTTGGGAAATGCAAATGGGCAAACGGTTTACAGGAAGTCAAGTGCATACCTCTTGTGATCATGGAACTGTGCTAAATTCCAGACTGAGCTCTCCCATTATGTTGGACTTGTCTTTTCTTTCCATGGTTGTGATAACACCCTAAAGAGTTGAGAGAGGTCTTTGTGCATCTTTTCCTTAAAGAGAAAAGAGCAAAAGTGATAAAAACACTTTCTGACAGCAAAGCTAGGTTTCATTAAAACAAGATAATTTTCAAATAGAAAAAAATCATATTTTTCTGGGTGAGAGAGTACATCTGGTCTTAAAAAGCACTTCATGCTTCCCTGCCAGCTGTACCCCCTAACGAACCTTCCTCTCTTGAGTCTTGCTCAATCTAAGTGGCCACAAAGTTTGCCTGTTTGTTTGTGGATTCAGGTAAAATATTCTTCTTTCCACAGATTTGGCTCAGTTTTATCTGGTTATCAGATCTGTTCATCTCAAGCATATCCCAGAGCCTTCTAGTGCTCCAGATTCCCTGATGGCTCTGTTTGTCTCTCTACACTGAAGGAGCTCCCTTGCCTTCTCTTTCCCTGTTTTTTCTTCTGGAAGAAGCAATTTCCACCTCCCTCTGCAGGTTTCTGCATGGCATAGTAAAAGACCCAGAATAAGATGTCTCTTTCTTACCTGACCAACCCTTCAGCAAACCCAAATGTAGAACTGTATTCAACACACGGCGAACAGACCAACAAAACAGACACTGGGCACAGCAATTGTGAACGCCCGCTATAATAACCCAGGATACATTTTGAGGAGGAAACCTCACTAGGGATCATAGTCAGAACTAGTTTCTTTCTTGCATTCCACAAACATTCCTGCACAGATGACTTCAGCATTGGCCATAATATGGAATGGGTTTGAGTGTTGTGGAATATATTGGTAAAAAGTTAAAAAAAACTCAACCAAACAAATAAACAATCCCCCCCAACGTCCCAACAAGTAAAAAAGTAAAATACTAGAAAGTGTTGTAGCAGAACATCACTGATAAAGAAGGTAGTTCCTTTTTACTAACCTTCCACCTTGACTAGATGTCCCAAATATAAGACAAAGATTCCAATGTCAGTGCATCACAATGAGAATTTTCTGGTTCCCCCTAAAATACTACACTTTGATAATATATCTATTAATTTGAACTCTTCTCAATTCAACCAACAGTGTCTTTACTTTCATGTGCCTTGTGTTAGCCTCATGAAAGAGCTGCATATTCCTTATTTTCCCCACCAAATGGTGGATTCACTGTGCGTGTGCACCAAGACAAGTTTCGAGAACTGTAATGTAGGCCTATGGCTTTCACTGATGCTGTGGGCTTAATGTATGCAAAAGGCAGAACTCCAGTGCAAGTCTTCTGCATCCGGTGTCCTCAAGAAGTGTATTTACTGTGCATGTTCAACATTCAACAAAGGTAGGGAAAATCTGGCACGAAGAAGTGACAGATTTCCTTCCCACACCCAGGCTGATACATTCTTCTCATATTTGTGTTGGGTGCGGCAGCAAAAGGCCACCAAAGAGGAAGATGGCATAAAAGAGATGCTGCAGTTCTTAAGGCATCTCCTCTGGGCTATTTCACAGCCATTTCTGTGTTGCATGCAGAACGAAGGTTGCCAGGGCAGGACAAGAGGTGACGTGTACTGCTTCAGTGGATTGTGCACAGGTGTTGGACCGCAGGCTCAGACTCTCTATCCTAAACTATCAGTCAAAAAAGTCACCTAAAGCCATTGGAACATCTTTCTTTTTTTCTGCTATTTTTGGATGAAATTTGATGGAAATGCTTCAGTAGTAATAGTGCCAGATGCAGGAACAGAAGTTGTGATAATGGCCCATTTTTTCTCTTGAGGAAAATTCCAAGTACTCAAAAGAATGTGAAAATGAACCTCATGGCAGCAATAACTGAGATGTGCCACCACACCACCAACAACCCAGACAAGCAATCACTCTACATTACATTCAGTAAAATTCCAACCTACAGCAGCTTTCTATTTGGATAGAAAAGAGCCACATAAATGACTACAGAAGTCAGAAGAAAACAGGGTAAGATGAATAGATCTCTGTGTGTTCCCCAATATTCCTTCAAACTGATATGAATACCACTGATCAGATTAACCAATATATTATTTGTCATGTTTAATTGGGCCAGGGTACAGAGGTCTTCTTCAATGTCAAGTTTGCCATGCTAATGTACTTCACCGAGGTTTGGAGATTGGATGCTATATGCTGGATAAAATTTTAATTTCAATTATTCTTATTGCAATTCTCTGTTTTCCCTTGCTCAGACTATCTCCTGTCTGTTACTCCCTAGTTTTTTCCTCCATGGTGATTTATGAAAAAACAAAGTCAGGTGCTTTCTCAGACTTTTGGATTCAGAACATAAACTACAAAACTACAAAAGAAGTATGAAAATAGTAAGCCGAACTTGTAATTTCATATCTACATTGGGACTGCAAATGCACTGAGCATTATGGGATATGACTAGTTGATGTGACAGAATGTTGGAATGATTTCATCAAAATGCTTTCAATAGAAATGATCTCTGAACTTACGTCAAACAAAACACCCAAAGCATTTTTAGGATTTTAGGATATAAACATCAATAATAAAGTTTACATAAAAGTCTGGGTTTTCAGTTTTTTTCTTTTTATTTTTAAAAATGCGGTGGTGGGTTAATTTTGCAAGATGAACATTCTGAGTCCTGAAAACTATTTCTTGTCTTTGACAAATGCATAAGTTCCTTATTTACTTCACTGGATTTTTGAAAAATGTTAATGCAACTTTCACTGATTTTTAACAAAATGCTACATTATGTTCATGACGAGTTTAGAAAGAGACAAAAAAGTATTTTGAGCTCTTCTTGAGAAATGAGTTGTTGTTACAACTAGTTTTATTATACAAACCAATGTAAATTACCTATAAATAATAAGTGTCTATGCTGAACATGATAGGAATAAAAGAGAAGTACAAGCTGAAATTTTGTGGTAACAAGAAATGATCTTTCTCAAAACAAACTATAATGGTATTATGCATTCATTATTTGGTTATTGCTGGAGAGAGAAAGAAGGAAGGAAGGAAGGAAGGAAGGAAGGAAGGAAGGAAGGAAGGAAGGAAGGAAGGGGACTAATAGGATTTTTATAGTAGTTAATTGCATAAACATCATGAGATCACATCACACTGAGCTCCCTTGGAAACTCTAAGCTATGTATCTTAATTCCCATTTCATTTCTGACCAGCTGGTTCTTGGTATTTTTTTTTTGCTGAAGTCTGTGGCACCAAGCCTGAGCTTGGAAGATATTAATAAGATCCTTCTGTCTGTATTTCCTTAAATTATGGGTAAAGACGATACTGCAGTTTTCTAATTTTTCATCTTGTATTCTTTTTTTTTAAATTGCCATACACTGTTAGGGACTGCTGAATCTGGCAGTCTATAGACATGAGGCTTCATGCTCCCAGGTCCAACCAGCAATGAAGGTGAGCTTGTATTCCCAAAAATCACACATATGAACACATGAATACAACTCATGTACATACATGTACATACACAGATCAACACTCTTTCAAACAAAGATGGCACCGGTGGCCTTGTCCACTGGGTCCACTGGTCACTCTTCTTTGACAGACCTGGTTGTTAGGATTGCCCTACATGTCAGTGTTTGTCTATGCATCTCTGTGTTTGTGGAAATGTCTTCAGTCACAAACTCAAACCCATATCTTTAAAGAAAACCCTGATTAAAACATTTTAAGTGGTAGAGAATCCACTGCAAAAGTTGTTAAAAATGGGTGTGTATGTCACTTATACTCACAGTTAACATGGACATGTTGTTTCTATCTTAAAACTATCCAGTTGTTTCTATATTAGACCTATCATCTAGTTTGAATTTCCAGTCACTGGATATTTGTATTGGTGAATTGTACAATAGAAACTTCTGCTTTCAAATGATCCATCCACAAGCAGCTACTTACAAAGACATCAAACAATTTTATATTTTTGCTTCTCTAAATACACTGCATTGTTTTAATTGAGATGAAGTGCTATTTTGAAGGAAACCTTCTGTCATCCCCAGTTATGTCTCTGAGCTTCTCCTCATGACACACCCTTGAATTGCACAGACTGGGCTCTAGATGAACCCAAATCTGGATGGGTACGTGCTAGATGTGGTGCTTAGGCACATGGTTTAGTGGTAGACTTGGCAGTGCTAGGTTAATGGTTGGGCCTGATGATCTTAAAGGTGCCTTCCAACCCAGAAACTTCTATGATGCTATGATTCCATGCTTCAGGAGACTTTTTAATGTGATCCTGTCACTTAAAAGCATGCAAACAACAGAACCAGACTGGAAGTAGCATTATATAAAACTTTCATCCATTTGTAGTGTGCATGTTTCATGCCCAGCACTAGCTGTATTATTCTGCAGATTCACTTCTACAACTTGCATATTACTACTTGCCAATGCAAACTCAGACAGGTCTGAGTCTCTCAATTTAAGGCATTAGCACCTCATCCCTGTTAGTCTCTTCCAAACTCAGTTCTAATTTTCACTGTCAGTGAAATGAGTACAACCATTTTTCTTAGTGGCATACACATCAAAGAAAATACCTTATGCTTAACATGGAACTCATTGTCTCTTTCAGTCAAAAATGTTGTCCTGACTAATCATATCAAATGCTGGTTCCTTGGACTTTTAAATCATTCTCTAAGGTCTGTCTTTCCAGAATAGCTTTTCATCCTTTAAAATAAATGGTTTTGCTGGTGACCAGTTTAAATTAAATATCCTATTTGCCTATATTAAATAAAGTATCCCATTTAACTGCTGATGTCAATGTGATGCTTCTTCAGTAATCCATCATCTTTATTGCTTATTAGAACCTCAACCTCTGTTTCATCTCCAACTCTTTACCAAAAGGGCTTTTCCACTGTAATCAAAGTCACCGATACAGATATCAAATAACACAGAATGAAAAATTGACTGCTAGAGGACAGTATTAGGAAGAGATTTTCTCAAAAAAAAAAAAAAAAGGACCTCCCTCACCTTTATAACATGCTTGTAATTAATCATTTGGTATTTATTGTGTCTGTAGAGTTTTGTTCAGGTTTTTAAATTAAATGGCATGTGGTACCACTCCAGATGCCTCAGAGAAAACTCTGTTAATAACGCTATTGCCTGTATGGTCAATGATTTACACTTTGCCTATTCTGTTTCCTTTTAGGCACTTGATAAGTGCCCCATGGAAAGTGTCCTGGCTCCTGACTCAGATGTTTCATGACCAAAGTTCAGTAAGTTCTGAACTGTCCATCTTCATCATGGCTGTATCTCCTTAAAGATCTGAAAAATAAGTATGTGCTGACTGCAGCTGATTAGCAGAGTAGGAATAAAACTTAGCGGTTTATGCTTTGAACAGTAGGTGATGCTATTTTTTTCAGTGTTATATGAATTGTTAACATGAGATTTTTTTTAACCCAGTTATAAAGAGACATCCTTTTGTTTCAAGCTAGTTATTCAAAATTTAGAGCAATCTAACAGGTTTTCCATTAAAAACAATCCTTAACTGGCTTGTGAAAAGATATTAGAAGGTTAATAATGTTTTCGTCTGAAATTATTTGCTATTTTTGTGAGAGTGGCTCTGTGTGCATGCATTTTTTTTTTCTTTTAGGGCTCAATAGCACACCAACCTGCAAAACTATTTGACAAGAGGAAAGTGAGCTGTTGCTTAGTTACAGTTGGTCCATACATCTCCCCTCCAGCACCTCCCACTGAAGATACTAGGAAGGTGAATCCACCTTTTAATGAGCCACCATGTCAAAACCCCCACTTGGGATCATGAAAGAAATGGAAGGGAAAGCAAATCAAGTAATTTTCCACACCTCCTTTTCTGGGTCTAGTAGATTTCCTCAGCCTGAAAATATTTTGTACTAGGTACAGAAATGACTCAATATTTAGGGTTGGGTTTTTTTAAAGCATTGAAAAAATTAATTTCAGAAAGGGTCCAAATTATGAAGAACCAGATCCATCCTGCTCAATTCTCTGTTATTGGGTTGCTGTAGGTACTTTGGGAATATGATCCCTTGGTATAATAATAAAAATGTTCTATCCATATAAAACATGTAATTGCTGCTTGGTTTCTATGAGCATTCAGGAAACTAAAACAAATATCGATGGAGACTGAACTCAAAAAGCCCAGATGCCATGAAATTCAAGCAAAGAGTTTTATATGACTTATTTCATTGGCTTTAGTTTTCAGCCATGCCTATTCTTTAAACATAACAAATCTTAGCTGCAAAGACTGGAAGAAGGGTTGAGGTTTCAAAACATACGCACAGAAATATTCATTTGGTTTTCTGTTGTTGAGTGAAAGTGAAACGCTTTTCACCTAATTTCAGTGATCTAAAAGACATCCTGTGTAAGCAAGCAATCTAGCAGATCAGCGAAGAGTGATAAGCACATTGGAAGGCAATTCAGACCACTCTTAAGATCAAGATAGATGGGATGAATGATCCGTATACCTTTTTTTCTCCATTGACTTTGGTGGGAGCCTTGATGGTTAGTTGGACATTTATCTTGGCTTAAATTAGGTGAGGTGAATTCAACCCCAATTTACCAAACGATTGTGATGCAGAATTATATTTTCAAGCTGTGTACGTAAAATAAGTTAAATCTATAATACTGTGATATGAAAAGTCTGCAATTCAGGCAATCTATGCTTATAGCGCTGCAGAAGTTGCAGTTGAGACCCTAAGATGAGGGAAATATGACTTTCTCCTCAGTTCCTATCATTTTCCCTAGGGAAATACAGCCCATCATAAAAGCTTTCCTAGAGATATGACTAAGAAATACAGGAGTTAGAAATTTTTACATTTAAGTTTCTTCATTTACTTAGTAAGACCAGAAGGATTTTAAAGTGGATTTACTAACAGAAAAACTGATTTGTCCATTTTTTGATTGAAAAGGCCATGTTTGACTCTGGGTATTATGTGGGACCACGCTATATCTAACAGTGCGGATACAATGACAAATAAATAATTTTATTAATTTTTAGTTCAGGCGTAACTGTATTAATACCAGGAGATTATCTAACTTGAAATTGGAAAAGGGAAATAAATAGTAATACCAGTATATTCAATGAAGGAATGAAATAAATTGGGATGAAGCACACATTTTGACATTTTATTGCACGGGAAATAATACACTCATAATCCACTTATACTTGTATTTTGTTTTCCAGGTTTGTTACTCTGAAGATATTATACAAGGACAGTAGAACTGAGTAACAACTAGAAGCAATTTTATCACAGAGCCAAAATGAAACAATTTCAGAGAACCTGAAGAAAGCACATCTCTAAGCAGAGAGTGATCGATGTTCCTGGTTTAGTTGAGTAGGTTTTCACCGTTGCTACTTGTGCTATGTTGATTCTGTTGATGAATAAAACAGACTCATCTTCATCTCACTTATTCAGTGAATACTAACTTCATAAGAAAATATTTTAAAACCTCTCATAAAAAGATATTTAACAAAATAGTATGTACATCTTTTTCCCTCATGTTATAAACCCCATCCTATTTGCATGAAATAAAGGTAATTTTCCAGAATGATAATGATGAAATTAGAGAAAAGGTGGCAGGGCCCCACAAAGACTGGCATTTTGTGCTAAACCATGTGAGAGAAGAGACTGGCAAGAGAATAGATGCAGACTATGGCATTTCCAAGTACTGACACACGCAGAATCCCTTCTGCTCAGTTAATCAATCATACTCTGCTAGATGAACATATTATCCTTCCAAGGAAAGAATGCAAATAACAGATGCCAAGGACAAGGCTGAAATGCTTAATAAGATATTTTTCTGTGATCTTCTCTCTCAGTCACTCTCTGTCTATATATACAGACACACGTTAAAATAGTGGCAGAACTCTTTGTGTAACAATTCCTTAGAAAGCTAAAAAGAGAAGGGAGTGGTCATGATAAAGGAAAGTGAATGCAAAGCATACGCATAGGTGCATCGCTATGAACATCAAAAGCTGTGTACTGTGGAGTTACAAGGAATGACCTGATTTCTCCTAAAATTCTGTGAGAAGTTACTGTAACGCAGGAAGGAACTGTCTAAAGTAGTTCAATAATTGTCAGACATTTTCAGAAATACATGGGGAAAGATATTCAGTAGAATATTCAGCAGTAATTTTTAAGAAAAAGGTATAGAGAAATAGCAGCAGTGTTAGAGTCCCATCGCTTCACTAGGAATAACAAAGTTCATATAATTAGGCTCAAGATAATTATAAGGCAGTACATTTAAATGCAATACCTTGTAATAGAGCAGAGAGGTTTTGTGCATATCAAGGAAAATGACGAATTATTAATACACAGCCAACATTTGAAATTACCATGACTCAATCAAAGCCAACTTAGCTTTGGTAACAACATTGCTCTTTCCTTTTTATGTATGAAAAATTCCTCAGAAAAGACTAGGAAGCATGAGTACACAAAGAATGTAGGACTGATCTTTGTCAGTTTGTTTCCGTGTGAAAGATAATGATGATTGGATGCTAAAAAAGATCAAAATCTTGAGTATGAAATTATCATGGTTCATAATTAATATGGCAAATTCTTTCAAGTCTAGTCTTTTAAAAATCAGTACTAAAGATTTGCTCCCATTTTTCAATGACAATATTGATAACGATTGTGTGAACTGATATGAAGTCAAAAGAGACAATAAGTACTCATCAGATTACAGTCTTGTAAGCCTCAGTGCATAATAGAAATAGTAGAAAATGAGATTCAAGGAAGACAAAACATTTTACACAAGGAACAGCTCTACTCAGCTGTTTTTCACATCAGCCTCATTTCTCTATATATATACCAGATTTCATTCTTATTCATAATTTTGGGCTGATATATTTTTGTAATGTTGAGCAATTTTGCAAAAAATTACAAACATTTTGTAAAATAAACTATGGCGTAGATGTGGAAAATGCATAAGGATAAGGCATAAAGCTATGCTTCCACAGTCAATTATGTTTTCCTCAAAAAATCAGTGATGGTTTTAACATTCATCAAGAATCAACATCCTGAAAAAAACCCACAATTTCCCACATTTTCCTGAGCTTTTATTTTTTTATCTAGCATATAAAATCAGACATGTTTCTCACAGTGAAACCAGATAATTGTGCATCTCTGTGGACCTTTCAATTTGCTCAGAATATCATTTGCATTATTTAACTGTTTACTGATGTTATCTCCCACCTCATTAGCTATTGAACAGTATACATACTGTACTTAAGTATCAGCAAAGCACAGCAGAGTGGATATCCTCCAGAATCATCATTAGTTTGAGAACTTGGGAGTGATGTGTCGATGCAGGCAAGGATACTTGTCCAGCCTACTGTATTAGTTTGTAGGAGGACTGTAACAGAAGTGTGGTGTGGGTGATTTTGGAAACTGCTGAGTTATCTGGTCCTGATCCCCTGCTCGCTTGTAACAGCTCTGCCTAGGGCATCCAGAAAGTTTTGTTTCTCCCACTCCTTGTTAGGACCCATCACCATTAATCAGTCACTGATGTCTATGCACAAACAAAATCAGAAAGGACAGTCAGCTCCCAAGAATAGTTTCTTGGGAAACCATATATCTCAATGAATCCCTTGAATAACACAGTGAAATGACTGCTCTAATTAGTTGGTGCTCATTGCTAGCGCTGAGATGCAGTTCTACAACATGTGAACAAGAGAAGAGGAATGTACATCTGTGGCCCATATTTGATGAACCAATAGATGCAATCAACCATATAGGCTTTTTATGCTTTTATATTTTCCAACTGAGCACTTTTATCTAGCAGAGTTTGATATGAATTCTTAATACCACTGGTTGATGTTGCTCTTTAATTAAAACGTTGGATTTTTAGTTCAATCCCATATATTGACCCTTCCTCATGACATTTTTCCATGTTATAATATCAAATGCCTGATGAGCTAGTAGAGAAGAAATGTAGCCAAAATTCCTCCATAGCAACGTAATCATTAGTGTTTATTATCCTTGTAAAGGTAGATATTTAAAACCATCAGTGATTACTCTTACCCCATCACCTCGTTGAGGGGGATGGATCCCATCCCAACCTTTCTGTTGCTGGATGTGGACAACTTATCTTTAGCAGAGTCCCTTCCTGCATTTTTTCTTACTCAGGCAAAACATTTAAGAAAATAGAAACTAAAAGTTGTGGCAAGCCAAGCACAAACACAATCCGTTTCTCAGATGAAGCATGAATGCTTAAGTATCCCCGTCATTTCAGTAGGCTTTCCCCTGCTGAGTACAGTGACATAGTTTGTTACTCTTGGGCTTAAAGGCTTAGCACAATACAAGTGCATAGAAATGTAGTTTAACCATTAAAAAGATGAGTCTGTAATAAAATGGAATAATTTACCAAGTCTGCATTTCTTAGAAAAATAACTACTCACATAAGTAGAATTCACTTCTACAAAACAAGAAATAATTCAGTTTGGCTCTCACTTGCTGGGTTAAGTCATAGAATCATAGAATCAGAATCATAGAATCATAGAACTGTTGAGGTTGGAAGGGACCCTTAAGATCATCAAGTCCAACCATTAACCTAACCTGACAAAAAACACTTCTAAATCATATCCCCAAGTACCACGTCTACCCTTTTTTTAAACACCTCCAGGGATGACAAATCCACCGCCTCCCTGGGCAGCCTATTCCAATGATGGATAACCCTTTCATTGAAAGAATTTTTCCTAATATCCAATCTAAACCTCGCCTGGCATAACTTGAACCCACTTCCTCTCGTCCTACCATTTGTCACTAGGGAGAAGAGGTCAGTCCTCATCTCTCTACAACCTCCTTAAAGACAACCAGCCCCAGCACCGAGCCCTGGAGAACACTACTTGTGACCGGACACCAACTGGATTTAACTCCATTTACCACCACTCTCTGGGCACGGCCATCCAGCCAGTTTTTTACCCAGCGAAGAGTACACCTGTCCAGTCTGTGAGCAGCCAGTTTCTCCAGGAGCATGCTGTGGGAAATGGTGTCAAAAGCTTTGCTAAAATCCAGGTAGATCACATCCACAGCTCTTCCCTCATCCACCAAGTGGGTCACCTTATTGTAGAAGGAGATCAGGTTTGTCAGGCACGACCTGCCTTTCACAAACCCATGCCTGATCACCCTGTTCTCCTGCATGTGCCATGTAATGGCACTGAGGATGATCTGTTCCATGACCTTCCCAGGCACTGAGGTCAGACTGACAGGCCTGTAGTTCCCCGGGTCCTCCTTCCATCCCATCTTGTGGATGGGTGTGTCACGTTTGCCAAACTGCATTCAGCTGGGACCTTCCCGGTCAGCCAGGACTGCTCATAAATGATGTGAAGTGGCCTGGTGAGTGCTTCTGCCAGCTCCCTCAGTACCCTCGGGTGGATCCCATCCGGCCCCATAGATTTGTGTACCTCCAGGTGCTGAAGCAGGTCCCTCACCATTTCCCCTTGGATTACAGGGGCTTCATTCTGCTCCCCATCCCTGTCTTCTACCTCAGAGGTCTGGTTACTCAAGGTACAACTGATCCTCCTGCTGAAGACTGAGGCAAAGACAGCATTAAGTACCTCCACCTTATCCTCATCCTTGGTCACTATGTTACCGGCCCCGTCTACTAGAGTCCTCTTTTTATTGCTAATATATTTATAGAAATGTATTTGTTGTCCTTGACAACAGAAGCCAGGTTTAGTTCTAGCTGGGCTTTGGCCCTTCTAATTTTTTCTTACATAACCTCACTACCTCTTTGTATTCCTCATGAGTGGCCTGCCCTTTCTTCCAAAGGCCATAAATCCTCTTTTTCTCTTTAAATTGCAACCCTAGCTCTCTGTTCAGCCAGGCCGGTCTTTTTCTCCAACAGCTTGTCTTTCGGTACACAGGGACAGCCTGCTCCTGTGCCTTTAAGACTTTCTCCTTGAAAAACATCCAGGCTTCCTGGACTCCTTTGCCCTGGAGGACTGCCTCCCAAGCGACTTTGTCAACCAGGTTCCTGAAAGCCCAAAGTCCACCCTCCGGAAGTACAAGGTCGCAGTTCTGCTAACCTCCCTTCTTGCTTCTCCCAGAATCAAAAACTCTTTTGTTTCATGATCACTGTTCCCAAGACAGCCTCCAACCGTCACATCCCCCTCAAGCCTTTCCCTGTTTACAAACAACAGGTCCAGCAGGGCATCTTCCCTAGTTGGTTCCCTCACCAGCTGTGTCAGGAAGTTATCCTCAACACACTCCAGGAACCTTCTAGGCTGTTCCCTCCCTACTGTATTGTATTCCCAGCAGATATCCGGCAAGTTGAAGTCCCCCCGAGGGACAAGAGCTCGTGGTATTAAGACTCTCCCAGACATTTGTAAAATATTTAATCTGCTTCCTCATCCTGGTAGGGTGGTCTATAACAGACGCCTACTACAATATCTGCCTTGTTGGCCCTCCCCCTGATTCTTACCCATAAACACTCAACCCTATTGTCACCATCATTTAGTTCAAGACATTCATAACACTCTCTGACATACAGGGCCACCCCACTGCCTCTCCTTGCCTGCCTATCCTTCCTGAAGAGCCTATAGCCATCCATGGCAGCACTCCAGCCATGTGAGTCATCCCACCACGTTTCTGTGATGGCGACTACACTATAGTTATCCTGCTGCACAATGGCTTCCAGTTCCTCCTGTTTGTTGCCCATGCTACGTGCATTAGTGTATAAGCACTTCAGCTGGGCTATTGGTCCCTTCTTCTATTTTTACAGGACGAAGCCATAACTCCACCACCCCCAGACTTACTCCTAAGGAGCCCCATTACGCCCCCTTCACTTTTCAAATCTAGTGCCAGCATGCCGATTTCAGGCTTTTTGCTAGCAAGCCTAGGTCTGTTCCCATCCCCCTTCAAATCTAGTTTAAAGCTCTGTCAATGAGCTGCCAACTCCTGCCCTAAAACCCTTTTCCCCATGCGAGACAGGTTTTTATCGTCGGTTGCCAGCAGGCCTGGTGTCTTGAAAAGCAGCCCATGGTCAAAGAACCCAAAGTCTTGCTGAATACACCAGTCTCTGAGCCAGGCATTGATCACCTGGCATTTCCTGTTTATCTCCTCATCAATCCTAGCAACTGGTGGGATAGAAGCAAACACTACTTGTGCTCCTGATCCCCTAACCAGCCGTCCCAGGGTCCTGAAGTCTTTCTTCATTGCCCTCAGGCTTCTTCCTGAAATTTCATCATTGCCTAACTGAAAAATAATTAATGGGTAGTAGTCAAGAGGTCGAACTAGGGTAGGGAGTTTCCTCTGGACATCCTTAACTCTGGCCCCAGGAAGACAGCAGACTTCCCTACAGATTGGGTCTGGTCTACATATGGGACCCTCCATTTCCTTCAGAATTGAGTCCCCTACTACAAGGACCCATCTTTCTTTCATTACTGAGGATGTTGTTTTACGAAGCATAGTCCGTCTTGGCCTCGGTGACAACTCAAAGTTCAGCAAGCTGCCATCCTTGTCATCCTCCAGTTCCATTTGCAGAACATCATATCTGTTTTGCAAGGGCACTTGGGATGGTGTGGGGGTTACTTGGGAGGCATGCCTGCCACGCCAGGCAGGGACTTGTTGCCACTGGCCCCTGTCCTCTGAATTTCCACGTTCAGCCACACTGGTAGAGGGTGGGGAGTGCTCTGTCTGCTTGATGTGCTTCTTTCAGGGAGGGCAGGGTGTGACTCCAGTGATCCATCTCTTGCTCACACTCCCTTATACTTCTCACTCGACTCACGTCCTCACAGAGCTCCATCACTAGGCGGAGTTCCTCTACCTGGGCACACCTCCCACAGGCCTGCCCACTGCTACCGTTCAACACTGGAGTAAGAGCAAAAAGAGCCCCACCAAACAAAATGAGAGCTATTCCCTGACATTACTAGTGGAATATCTTTTACCATTGTGACTTGCCAACAAACGTTCATGAAATAAGAAGATGACAGCTTCACTCATTCTGCTGTACAGATCAGGAATAGTCAAGATTCCCTTGATCGGTGGTTCAGAAACCTTCGAAGGATAATAAATGTTCAGATTTTTGCAGACTTCCTTTCAGATGAGGATAACTTTCAGGAAGAAATGGTCTTCCACTACTGCAGCCCTAGTCATTAGGAGGGACTGCATGGGAACCCTATAATTTCTTCCCATGTGACAGATGCACAGCCTTCCTAAAGGCCAGCTCTGGAGCAAACTCTTTTTGAAAAACGTGATCTGTATTTGTGTTCTGTATCACAGTTATGTTCAGTATAAAACTGATTCATAACAACAGTGATATTGTCCTAATTGGATCTTTCCAGGATACCCCCACCCTCAATTTATTATGTAAGCACAGTGCATATGTACTGTACTTCAAAAACAAGAGTAAGGACTAAAATCTCCTCCACATGTAGGAGCTGTGAAGGTGGTGTGATTCATGATAGGTTTCCAGTGTTAACCTCAGTTGCTGCAGGGGCTCTGAAAAGTAATGGGAAGAGGTAAAAAACGCAGTAGCTTTTCTTCATGTATTTTCTCATGTGATGCTACAACAACAACACAACTTTATAAGAAATTAGATTGCTTTCTTAATTTTTTCTGGGAAGGTAAACAAAGAACTTCATATGTTTTCATCTGGTATCTGACCTTACCTTGAGAGGAGGTCAGATTTTATCTCCCCTTCATCACAGCTGAATTTTTGCTGGGGATTTCTGTCTTATCAAATTCACTTCTGTATTTACCTCTTATAGACTCGGCTTCTATGCAGCTGCGACAGCCAAAAAAGATTGGTTACAAATTTTTAACTTCTGCTAATGTCTGCAGTAAGGGTATTATACTATGCAAAGAATACCTTACATTTTCCTGTTCATCATTTTTATGTTTTTACCTATTAAAAATAAGGTTGGGTTTTCAGATCTGTTGCTGAGCTATTGGTCTGTTCCTGACCTGATCTTCTAATATACATTTTTCAATATAATTTTTTATTACCGCTAATGTGTTTCAGCAAAGCCTTCAGTGACCATACTATATCACTTGATTCCTTCCCTTTACAGATGATTCTTTTAGATGGGTTATTGTGCTGCCTCAAGAATGGTTTCTGCTGACTGATCATAGTGATACGCATCAGTGTGACAAAGGGATTTAAATTGGTTAATCTGTATATCTATATTGCAGAACAGAACTAATTGCCTTCAGTTTGGAAATTCAAAATGCTCTTATTGCCTATGAAAACCACTGAAGCCAAAGGACAGCTTTTGGCGGGGGAGGGGGGGGTGTGATGGGACTGCAGTCAGCAAATTTTGGAAGTGAAATGGGAACTGAAGGTGCTCTGAAGCTTACTATTGTAGGAAAGTGGTCCTGTTTTATAAATTTTGTTGATTGATTGAACAAGTGAAAGTAATGCAACCTTCCTCCCAAAGGTGAAACTCTGCAGTTTATTTTCATGCTGAGTGAAATGTGAAAGAGGAAATGCCTCTTAAACATAATGTCTGATAATATTTCCAGTCAGAAGAACTAAGACAATGTAGCAAAAGAAATACAAGAATTTAGATTTGACAGGGAAATAAAATGTTATTTTCTATTAAATTGGAAGACATATATCTTGAACCTTGAGGTTAAAAATAAATACCAGAGTTGCATCAGCCACTGAATGTCATCCTGTGACTTTTTCTGAATGACATAATTACTGTCTTTTTCAAAGTACCATAATTTTTCATGGATGATTGAAGATGAAGACATTCAGTAAGAACTTAATGCATGGAGTAAATGTGCTGTTTGTCAGAAAATATAAGACAGTAGTAAATTCCAGTAGCTGTCACCTTAGAGTATTTTAAGGAAGGATTAAATATGTTAAGATCTGTCAAAAACATCTCTGTTTACACTACTCAAAAATCTCTAAAGTTTATAAACCATTTCTTTTTCAGAACATTGTTCTGGAGTATTTTTCATGGGGTGAAGAACAAACAGCCCCACAGAGGATCTATTGAATAATTTCCTATTATGGGATTTCCTCACCTGTCTATGTTGAAGTTTGAGTGCCCAGATTCAGTATCACGATTTATGTGCTTATGTGTTTCATTTATTTTCATACCTATTTGTCTGCCCCTGGTTTTCCCAGAATTCTCCTAGCTACGGCTGCATATATGATATTGTTATCACATATACAATTTTAGTGCATTAGTGCAGCGTACTACCTACATGTTTACTGGATGATCAGACCCTCTTCCTCTTGTACCTTATATATCCTTGCTATGGCTCTTCTCCTTCCTTATCTTACTGAAGTGTATTTTCTCTGCACAGCATGGGAAACCACCAAGCTTTCCCATGACGCATGAAGAGAATACATTGCTGTCTTGTATTCTCTGAAAATCTTCCAGTTTACTCTGGTCCTTTTATCAGTCTGTGCACAACTATGTTTTGTGTGGAGGAATATCTGCTCGCTGCATATGGTTGCCTTTGATACACTAGGGAATTTCACATTGTTCTAGCTGCCTATCAATAGGGTTTTAGGTGGCAGAAGTAAAAAGCAATAAGGTGCCAGATGACTTACATTCAAAGTGAACAGTCTATAATCACCAATTGGCTGAAAAGTAATTGATGACTTTTATGGGTGTACATGGCGAGGTTCAGGGAGGTGGGGGGAAACTTAAGAGGTCGCCTCTGAGAGGAGGTCAGCTACCGGAGCTGATCAGCTGTCCAACCATCCAGCTGCAAGGGACCTACCACGGGTCAAAGCTGAGCCCATCAGTGAAGATGGTATGGCTTCTGTGAAAGCATGTTTAAGAAGGGGCAAAAAACACTGAACAAAGAAAAGAGGATGGGGGGAAAAGAGTGAGAAATAACAGAGGGAAAACCGAGATGAGAGGAGGAGGAGGAGGAGAAAGTGCTCCAGGTGCTGGAGCAGATATTCCCTGCAGCCCATGGAGAACGTGTGCTGGAGCATATTTCCTACAGGACTGCAGCCTGTGGAGACCCCATGCCAGAGCAGTGGAAACAACAAAGAGAAACCTCTATGCACTGACCATAACCTCTCCATCATCCCCTCTGTGCCATCTGGGGTGGGGATAGAGAGGGAATGAAGCTGAGCCTGGGAGAGGCTGGAGAAAAGGTGTTGCTTTGATATTTGTCTTTTTGTTTCTCACTACCTGAATCTATTTTAATTGGCAGTAAATTAAGTTAATTTTCCCCAAGTCTGGTTTGCCAGTGACAGTAATTTCTAAGCACTCTCCCTGTTTTTATCTTAACCCATGAGCTTTCTCCCTCCTGTTTTTTCCTATTGTCTCCCCCAGTTCTGCTAAGGAGGGGGAGTGAGCGAGCAGCTGGGTGGGAGTTTGACTGTTAGGCCCACTGCAGAAACATATAATTTGTACAAAGACAGAATGAAAATGTGAAGGGTGCTCATTTCACATAGTCTGGGATGAAGATGAGGAAAAAAGGAACTATAGGAAGCTTGAATTATTTAATTTTTGTTTGCCTATTTTCATAATTTAAAAAAACAAAAACAACAAACCAAATAAAAAAACTCCTACCAAGTATAGATTCCATAGTACTGACAGGAGTATTTAAAGCTATAAGAGGAATATACTTTCCTAAGAGTGCCAAATCAACTTGCAGGAATCATTGCTATGAATGTTAATAAGACTAAAGCATGTTTATAAGAAAACTTAAGGATTTGCATGATAAGAATGATTTGCATGATTTACATGATAAGAATGGCCACATTTCAATTGGAAAGGACAGAGAGATCAGAAAAAGATGGCTGAAAGGATATAACTGTTGATGTTCTGTGTCTCTATGTAAGGCAAAAGAAATGGTCTGAGAGTATGTGGCTTCATGCCAGTCTCCTGCAAGATTTCTTGCACTTTGGAGAAGTTTATACTGTCTGTATGTGACAGCCTAATATCCCTGTCAATGGTCTGGTTTGCTCCAGTTGTTTCTGTATTCCCAGTTGCTTGGCGAATAGTTAAAAATTCATTTGCGATAACAGGATTGAGTTCCAAATGGCTCACCAGGCTGATTTTCTAATGAGGACGATTATTCTTTAATCAGCATGATGCAGTTATGAGTGTGAGACTTTGGAAAAACGAGTCTAGGAAAAGAATTTGATAGAATTTGGCAGAAGCCTGGCACTGATGGTGACAACTAACTTTTTCACAGAAACAGAGCAAAAAAAAAGGCATACAAAAAGGTTTAAAAGGCTCAAAAAAAGATAATACGCTTTCATTTGAGACCAGATCTGTCCAGGGAGACCTTTACCTGGCCTGTTCCCTGTATAACCTGTTTGTGTGTTTCACTACCCTTACCATGTCTAACGACAGTATCTTCCATAGTGTCCTAATAGCTAATCTAATTTCTTCACGTGCTGCCTTCAGTGAGTGAAGAGAAAAAATGTTCACCGGCCTCTATCTAATGATGTTTCATATGTTGCAAGTTATCTAAGACCATTCTTTTATAGTCTACAAAGTCCAGTCCCTTCAGCATTTTCTCAAGTGTTGTGTCTTCTGTATCTGTTATTCTTAAACATTTCCTGATTTAACTGAATTTTATTTAAAAGTGTAGTCTCCAGACTGGACAGATTTTCTCAGATGAGGCTTCTGCTAGAGAAAAGTGGCATCTTCATACATATATATAAAACTCATTAATATTCCAAATTAGGCTAAGTTATGATAAATTTATTCCCCTTACAATTCACTGCCCTGGCCAAACAAGGTTCGAGAACATGAAGGACAGTTCCATTCACAGTGCAGTTTTCACATACCTAGTAACCATTTTTAAACTTACTGTTTTAAAGAACTCCACATCGCCTCATTGTTTTGGTCAGTGAGACTCACTTTGAAGGTTATTACTTTTGTGTGTCTAAATAAGCCTAACATGTCTGACTTTCAGAACTTCATTTAAGAAAAATATATAATCACTGAAGACCGAAGACTCCAGTTAGAGGAAAATATTATTCAATAATACAATAAGAAAGCATATTAATGAGAGGAAAACTTTCAGGATCCCCAAGGTTTCTGTATTTTTAAACAATTCTGATACAAGTTATTTAATTCAGTTAAGTATATGCATCCTGTCCTGGTTTGAAGTAAAACAGGACCAATTTTGTTCAGTAACTTTGCTTCTTAGCTAGGCCTCTTCTAACTGCTGAAATTAACAGCATATTGTGCAGACAATGTTCACTCTCTCAGAGTGATAAGACCAATGTTTATGGCTGATGCCCAGGCAGGGTATGCAGAGAGGCTCTTGCTTATACTTATGCTATAACAGCCAGGGCCAACCAACTTTGTTACTTGTCCCGCTGAAGGGTCGGAAGCAGAAAAGCGCAGTGGGGTCCCACCTGCAGGGAGGAGCGGACAGGACAGGTGACCCCAAACCTGACCAACAGGGTATTCCATCCCATCTGCATCATGCTCAGTACAAAAGCAGAGGGATCAAAGGGTCAGCTCGCTCTCTTCCTTCAATGGCCGACATCTGAGGAGGACTCTGTCTGTTCAGCTGCCTTTGGTCCCAATCCTGAAGGCAGATCCAGAATCCAGTTCCCATCTGTCACTGAGTCCAGCCTGGGACTGCCCCAGTGCCAGACAGTGTTGTGATTGTCATCCTGGGAACTTGATACAGTTTTGTATATATTTCATTATTTCCTTTTATTTTATTATTAATATTTCATTAAAGTAGTTTAGTTCCTTCTAAACTCTTAAGTCTCTTTTTCCCTCCTCTGCCTCTCTCTTTGAAGAGGTGTAGAGGGGAGCATCCGTCAGTCCCATCTGGGGTCCCCCACATCCCCAGCAGCCAATTTGACCTAAACCACGACACATCCAAATATGACCTCTTTTTAAATTAAAAAAAAAAAAAAGCGATAATTTTTCAACACTTTTCAGAACACGTAAAATGTCCTGCTTAGTAAAAATGTTTACTTTATCTTGCACTTTCCTCTTTGTCTCACAGGTCTCAAAGGTGGGAAGAGATGAGGTCTGTGGCCCACAGTGACAACTTGTTATTATCTCTCTAGGTTCCAGTTCTTTCCTCTGACTCTCACATCAGAAGAAACAGTCGTCGTTATAAATTTCAACAACAACAAAAAAAAGCAAGAATTTTATACCTATACTTGTCCAATATGGTCATTGTAGAATAGATGGCAAGAACTTGGATACATGTGAAGATATCAGGGATGTTATTCAGGCATAACACAACCATGAATAAAGAAAAGTTTTCTGCCTTCCCGTTGCTCCCACCTGTAGTACGAATATTTCTGTACAGTTGTCTTCCATCGAGATCACCATAAGCCTGTAAAACAGAGAATCAAGGCTGTTCTATCATTTACTATAATAATTTAGCCTTCATGTTTATTTCTATTTTGAGCTTGGTTTCCTAGAGAAGGAAAGTTTATGTGATCATGGTGACTGTGTGTGTGTTTGTGCCCTAAATAGTTCCTAAACCTCTTAGCCAGTGTCAAAAAAATTTAACACAGAGCTCAGAATAGTTCACTTCCTACAGTTTCTGGGAAATGGGTAGCTGGGAAGAAGACAGACCTCGTAAACACCACCTGTAATGAAAAGGTTCCAGTATGAGCTGGGAAGATTACCGAGAGATTAAGTTATAAAATCAGTAACTAAACTGCCTTGGTTCTTCCTCTGTGCTACAGCCTAGCTCTGGGTCTGTGGTTATCATGCATGGCAGTATGAGGGAAAGGGACACAAATTTGTCCATGTCTAATGATACAGATATCTTTTACAGCACTACAGCATTGTAAATGTATTTTGGTGAAGATTAGTGCAACAGGCATTTGTAACTTGATTAGGACATACCCCTGCACAGCCAGCTGCTTGCCTTTCCTTGGAAGATATAGATCATTTCTCACGGAGACGCTCCTGATGGCCTCATATCCTACTGTGCTACTTAATGGATTATCTGCTATACTACACAGGAGAGCAGTGATTTCCTGCTATTCAGTCTAAAATAAATTAGGTAGTAATTAGCTTTATAAGGCATTTGCTGAATGAGTGATGTGAGAAATACTATACATTTTAAAGCATTTATCCATTGTTCTTAGCTTTCATAACCTCATATTGGATACAATTTTTCACAAGTATCTTATTAAAATATTATGTCATTTTTAATTTTTATCTGTGAACTTCACTGTCCTGTTTTTTCAGTGAGAAAAAAAATGCTAAATAAATTAAAAGTTAAAGATAAAATAATGAAATGACAAAAAAGTAATCAGCCTATTAAATATGAAGATGGGGTCTTATTTTTTGTGCAGTATGTTATATTGCTGCTTGTTTGGAAATATTCTGGTCTTTGAAGTATCAGGTATAAAGATAAGATGAAAATGTTATTTGTATCAGTCTCTGAGGTAGTGACTTTCTTACTCTGGCAACTATAATGCAATTTTTTTTAGAAGAAAGCATAATATGATTTGCAGTCTTAAGGATGTAATAGTGCAAGTTAAAGGTAAATAGAAATACCCAGATAATTCTGAAAGTATTTGAGATACTAAATGAGAACCAGTCATGGATTGTAAACATTAAAATTATAGAACATATTAACATTACAAAACATAGCTGAAAGGAGAAAGAATGACCTCACTTGAGGGAAAAAAGATCTTGAAGGAATGGAGAAACTACAGAGGCACTGCTCTGGCTTGCATAACAAGGTGAATACACTAATTAATTTCTTAGCACATCATATTAGTACTTCTCTTCTGCATTATCAGTTAGATAAGGGATATGCAGTATGCTATAGACAATGCTTACAATGTGCAACAATGCTGTGAAACAAGGTAATATTTTACATGGAGAAACAGATTAAACTACTTATCTTAATGTAACAGAGTCAGTGATACAGATGAGAACAAACAAACAAACAGATAATTTCTGACTCCAGCTCCTTGGCGGTAATTAGCAGGCAAGATGAATTCCCAGCTTTATAAAACTGTGATGAAATTATGTGGTACCTTTGTAACCAAACTATTTCACTTATATTTTACCCATATTTCTCTAATGAAACTTCAAACCCCGGGAACCTCACAATTTCTGAGCATGTCGTATCTCATCTTTTGTCATCTTTAGTTATGGATACTATATTTTCATATTAATTCCATGAGAAATATAAGAAAGGCCTTCAGATGAGAAATTCCTAACTTTCAAAAAAGCTGCTATAGCAACAAAAAAGAATTTGAGGTATATCAAATGAGGGAAAAAGAATTGCATGAAAATATAAACAAAACTACACAGGCTGTGTGTATTTCTGTATTCATTAGTTATGTCCTCAGTATGTTCCATGATAGGAAATGCCAATGAGTTCTGTAATGGTTTCCATGAAAATATAGAGTACCCATAGTGAGCACAATACAAGGCTAAAACACAGGCTTTTCTGTCCTGCAAGGTGTAAAAAATCATACAAGGCCCCAAAATACAAATAAACAACTGAAAATAATCAGTTGTCTTGGGGATTCTTGGTGGCTCCTTTCTCGTTTCTAAATACTCCGGATTACCATATACAGTGGTTTCCTTTGGGAACAGCAGAAAGAAACTTTTCTAACAACTTTATTATGCTGTGATTCCTCTGTGTTAGTGGTGGGCATATTCTTACTCCACCTTTTTTTTTTGTGTGTTTTCAACTACAGGACTTTTTTTTCTCCTTAGATAGGAATGGGAAGAATGTTTTAAATTTTTATATTGTTCTCTGAAAAAAAATTAAAAAAAAAAATCCAGCAAGTTCTGTTCCCTCCATTAAGATGCTATATTGCTATCTTTGCTTCTTCACAGTAAGATAGGAAAACCTTAATGCAACACTACACTAATTTATCACTTCTTTTCTTTCACATTTTGGGTCTACTTGTGGTGCACAATGCAGTGAAGTGTAGATAAGTAAAGCAGCTCTAACCAGATATCTCATGTTCTCAGTGAGTTATTCAGTCAAGGTGGATGGACATGCCAGTAAGGCTCAATCTACTTCTGAGCATCAGGTGATGTACCAGAATTAGCCTGTATGAAGCGCTACACTATTATCTTGCTACAACAGAAACATATTCTTTCTCCAGCTCCTCAAATATTGCTGGTAATTGAATGCATTTTCTCCTATAACTATAGTTATAACAGCAAAAATGTAAAGACAGCATGAAAGTCCCTATGAGACTCTGTTTACTTGCATGTTGTCAAACATCTTTGCTAGGATCAGGTATCCCTGTCATGCATTCTAAGAATTTACCATACTAATTTCATCACCTGGCAGTATTTCCCTTTTTCTGTGGTTATAATTGTGAGAGAACCTTTCATAAATTTAATATGGCCTTATCAATGACAATTTTTGTTAATTCTGCTCCTTTAAGTTTTTCAAAGTAATTTATTTCAAATGTCCAATTGCTTTGAATAGATTAAAAATAAATGGCAAGTGTCAACAGAACCCATTTTTCAGCCATGCCAGATATTTTAATTATTTAAACAGCTTCTCTCTGAAGACTTCCCTTCATTAGTGTACTGTGTTTTTGTAGCCAGATCTCTCTGCTGTAGGATTTGTGAAAGGCAGAATTCTGTATATTGTGGCTCACAGAAAGATCATGCTGGCACAGTCAATAAAAATAAATAAACAAAAAACTAATAAAAACTACTCCAGATACTTCTACTGCTGAATCTTTTTTTCCTTTCCTCAGCATTATGGCAATGCCACCACTTCTAATGCAAATACTATTTTTGTTTCTTTTTATGCTTTTTTTTTTTCTGCTTGTTTTATGGTGACTTGTATTATTCTGGCTCCTGTGAAGAAAGGACAGAATCCTTCTGGATATGGCTAGGGACAGAAAGTAATTTTTTCCTCTCTATTCCCCTGGTCTCAATTAAAACCAAAACCTGTGTTGAACATTCATAGAAACAAGACTCACCCATGAGGGAGTCCTACATGACCACCTTTCCCCACTGCCTCCACAGTCACGCACAAACAGCAGCTTCTTTCCCTTGCACTCCATGGCCAAGGAAGAGCCCCTTGCACAAATCCCCTTCCCATGAATAAAACCACGGACAGATCAAATCTTCAGGCTGAAGAAAAGAAACAAATCTGGGAGAAGCTCCATTGCACTGGTTTCACCAGTCAACGACTTCTCCCTTTTCAGCTCTAGAAGACACATGTCAAACTGTTTCAAATGCATTAAATTTCTCCACAAATCAAAACCCAGTAGCTGCCCTTTAAGACATCATCTGCGTGTGTTAACCCTGAAGAGACTCTAAGAGCCTTCCTCTGTGTGGGAGAAGAAATTTTCAAAATTAACCTTCCAAAATTTTCCTTTTTGGACACAGACTATGGTGCATAACCAAAATATCATCTTTTCTGAAGTGTTATTAGCCTTTATCACCCTTTACTCTGGGGAGTAAAGATAACTAATTTTCAAGCTAAAATCTGTGCGAAAATCTTTAGCAGAGAATTCATGTCTATACAAGAACTACAGGATCCATGTTCAGAAATGACAGCACCAACCAAGACACTGAATTTCTGAAATGAGATCTTTCTGAAGAAGCAGCTGAACAAGGATAAAAGCTATGGGAAACCCTCTTGTAGTATTTTTCAAGGGAATCCTTGTAATTCAGTGTAAGTTTAAAACACACCTATTGAAATACAGACTGTCAAACTTGGGTGGAAAACTTGTCACTAATGACCCTGAATGTAGGGAAAATGACAGATCTGATTGGAGTCTTTGTAACCGCTTGGTGCAAGGGCATGAATGTGAATCAGTCATGAATAGGTTCACTCTTTTGTGCATGATACCCTGGGAACTCACTCATTTGCAGTTTCTGTCCATCATTTTTTTCAGAAATGAGCCAAAGCAAATTCTGGGGATAGGAGTGTTTCTTCTCAGCTGACGTCATGTGCTGCAGCTTCACTTTCTGTTTCATTTGACGTCAGAGAGAGGAAAGGAGAAAGGTAGATAATTTTATACATATATAAGCCTACATATGTGTTTATTTCGAACTCATTGATTTGAACAATAACAGGAATTCATTCATCCACTGAGTCTGAAAGTAAAAATATTTCAGGCCACATGGAGGGACTTTAGTCAAACAGGGGCATTGGAAGTGGGAGTGGTTAATTAATTTCACATCCAAGATATTCTGAAATTTTTCATACAGATCGCAGGACCCTTGCATTAAAAATGTTCTCCTGAGTTTCAGCTTTCAGGTACAGAAGTCCAACACTATATAATTTCTGAGACAGAAAATAATGTCAGGGGATGAAAAACATAATTCACTCTTTTATATTTCTCTTGAACAGATGAAAATCACTGTGAGTTGCTGTGAATATACATGGTCAACTTCAAACATTATTTCCTTATTTTTGTAAATTATCAACAATGTGTATTTTTAAATTATGTAATATTTACCGAAGATCTCAGTGATTTTTGCGCATTAACTGACATACAAGTAAAGCCTCTTTTTGACATAGATATCATTACACTTGAATAAGTGGAGATGGATTTATTTATTTATTTATTTATCACAAATGCATCCAGGAATCTAGCAACAAACATAGCAAGGCAGGAGTTTGGACTCTTGCTCTCCCTCTTAAGGTATTCTAGGTATAAGAAAAAATAAAATACAGTCTTACAAGCAATCTATGATCAATTTTATCCCTGAGAAGGATTGAAATTAATGAAAGGTGTCTTTTCTTGTTTTGTTTGTTTTGTATAGTAGCATCTGTTTTTATTTGGTGAAGATTGTAGGACAACAAATGCATTCAACTATGGAAATAGTCTTTGAGATTTTCTGTGGGGAGAACAGTAATCCCCATTTCCTATCTACAAATGGTAAACTGATCCTACCTGGCAGTATTTCTTACTTAATGTAAACAAATTCAGACTTCATTTAGAAGTCTCCTGACTCCTCCTGACTTTTGAGGTAAGTTTTATGCGTGTTTAGCATCTGTTTCAGTGGGACTCTATTTTGACACATTCAGTCCGTAAAGAGAAAGTTCAGCTGGAACACTGTGATATAGTATACAAATGCTCACTGAGCATTAGTGTATTTTTGCTCATCTTTCTTGGAGAAACCTGCACAGTTGGCACAGCATTGCAGAGATGTTTTGCAAGTGAACCTGAGATCTGCAAGAAATCCTGAGTTCTCTGAGTTTAAGAAGTCAATGTTATTTTGGGGATACAATAGAAATCTAAATACAACAATGTAACTCGAGTTAGTCACAACACTTTAGGGATTTTTGCTTGATTTCATTTGTTAAAACTTACCGAAAACCTTTAACTAGCAGGTTCAACTTCTTACAAATGGGTCACCTACTTCGACTACTGATGGGCATATTTGATTGTAGGAAATCTGTATCTCACTGAATGTACTCACTCATGAAATATTGCTGGATGTGAGTCAAATAATTTTTTCCCTTATTTCTCATGTACTTCACTATTTTTTTACATACTCTGCATTTGACACAAGTTCTGAAAGCTATAGAAACTGATTTTTGTTTGGTTAGCTCTTTGTTTTTAACAGCAAGTTTTATACGAGATTAAAAAGTCAGAATCGAAAGTCCGCTTTATTTCAGACACAAGAAGAATGCTTTCCAATGCCTTATTTTTTGTTTGCTAGTTATTTATACTGCTTACATTTAATTTATTTCACTGTACTTTCGTAGATTTCAGAATGAGAGAACATAGTATTGAGAATCCTATGTTTGATTTTATTTTTTTAAATTAATTTCTCTCTAGCAAAATGAAACTTGCTGCATCTAGCCTGCTTATCCCGACAGGCAGAAACATGGGCACGTTCCTGCTCCATGACTGGAAGATAGGTTTGGTCATATTTGGCAGACTTTAGACAGAAACCCTTTCATCGACGTGTATTTTCCTGACATATATTATCTAGAGGAAGGCTATGAAAGTACTTAATAATTTGCAATGACTGTTAACATGAAAGAATTTCTGAGTGACTAAAATTTTGTGAGATTAATTTACTAAACAAATACTGACTGCACTTTGTGGCTTTTATTCTTGTGAATGATGCTTCAAAACAGCAAAACCTTGTATTTGCATTGCCTGCATATTTGGACTGGCTTTCAATTAGTCAAATATTTAAGGATAACATTAAAGAGATATTGAAATATATAGAAAATAAATAAACTCCAGCATGATAAACTTTCAATAATGGTGGTAAAAATGTCAATTGCAAGGACAGTATTGACTAAATATTTCTTTTTTGCTGCTTGAAAAAGAGCAGGGGTTTGCCCTTGTATGATTCAAAAATGAGGAAAGCCTTAACTACTGATCATAGAAATTTTGTTAAGTAGCAACTATCAAAGTTTAAAAAAAGTGAGCAGGCTAACTTTTCCAAGACTGAAGAATGTCTTCTCTAAAGAAAAAGGCATATCATATGGTTAGAATGTTAAAGCAAAAATTATGTCTTATTTTTGCGAACATCTTGTGTCTATTTTTAGTCTCAGTGCATTCAGTGAACAGTAAACAGAACAACTACTCACTGGAACAACTTGTTGGTCACCTCATTGGAATAAGTATCATGATCATGAGATACAGAAGATTCTCCATCACTTGAAGTCTTTAAATAAAAATATTATTTTGTTTTAAAAAGATTCCTTCCTCAAATCACAGTCCTATGTTTTTGGTTATGTTTGAAGTTACTTGAGGTTATCACAGTATTTCTGAGCTTTTTTCTGGATTTCATGACAAATACTCCATGAACAAATAAACACATCATGAAGCAACGTGGCTTAACTTCCATACGAAAGTAATGTTTGGTTATAAACAGAATAAATTGCATTCGTCTAATGAGTGTAAAACTAGTTGTTCATGAGTTAGCACTAGTATCTCTCTTCACTTGACATGAGAAGTTTTTAGTTTTCAGGCTAGTTTTGTCAATACATTTTCAATATAATATCATAAAAGGATAAGCTGGTATTTTATGTGATAAATTAAAGCAAATTTGATGATACCTATATAAATATGGTGGGGTCATAACAACAATACTATTTTCAAAATAACAGACGTCTAAGATGTTTTCTGTTCTATAAATAGAGAAATGGTCTCTGTCCAATCCTGATACTGTCCAATCCTATGTCCCTGTGACTCATCACCTTGTCCAATTTCCTATTTCAAATATCTTCAAAACATTCATACTTCTAAAAAAATCTATCAATTGTATCTTTTTTTTAACCCCAGAGAATTATGAATTACCATCTGCATCTGGCGTGAAACCTCCACTACAGTACTGCCTTCAAAACAACTCAGAAAGTCAGAACTTCAATCCTGAACTTTATCAAGTACCCTTGAATGGAAGGGGAGTGACCGGCATCTCTTCCTGGAGAAATATGGTTTTACTATGGGTCCTGTCATTCATCTGATCAATGGCCTTGAACATACTTGAGCCTATTCACCTCCGTACACTGGTTATCTTGGCACTTTTAAAACATATATTCCTAGCAGCACAAATTCCCTTCTTCATGGCACCTTACACTGTGCAAACCTATGTTGGTCTACAGGAGAAGAATTAAATTTTGTCTGACTTTTTTTAAATATTTCACCTCTCTTCATTGCTTTAGTTTTCTGGATTAATTGATATTTGGAAAAGGTAAACTGGTGCCCCAACAAAAACAAAAAACTATTTTTAAAAGTAGGAGAAAAAGCCTTGTCTGAAGCTAATGCCTTTAAAAATATTGACAATAAGAATCCCAAGAATACCTAATTTTACTTCTTGAGAGACAGTTTACCTTTGCGGTGTCACAAATCCAAGAAGTCTTCCATCAGAGTGAAAGGAAATAGTTCAAAAGAGCCAGACAAGCTGGTAACAGGACATGCATTCCCAAATGCTATTTCCTACCCTCCCTTCAAAGACATCTGAGAGACTGAGCGTGTTCCTTTCTCCTTTAAGATCAATATCATCAATCACACCAACGTGGAAACAAACTTAGAAATCCAAGTGTTTGAGCTCTCTCCCAGCAAATACCCAACATTTTTTTAAACTGACCAGAAATGAGTTGGCAGAAATTACCGGTTAACTTTAGGGCAGTGAAAAAGCAGCAGGTTTGTTAAGTATTAATGAATTCTGTGTCCTTTTGGAATGGTGCAGCACAAAAATCTATCTCAGATGATGGTGTAAAATTAAAAAATATGTACTGCCAAAAGCCTGGAAAAATTCTTGCTCCTTTCATGCCACCGTTTAAGGTACTTATTAATCAGTAGTAAAAATCATCTCCACTTTATAAGTTAGAAATTAGGGTTTTTTTCCTAGATTTCATTATAAATCTTCCATAAATAAATGAACACATGATGAAGTTACACAGTTTTCCCTAATTGTTTTATTTTTAATTGGTAATCTAGTTTTCATTACTACAAAAATTATACATGATTTCTGTTTTATAATTGGAATATTACAGGGGTTCTTGGCTGGAGATGGAAGAGGTGCTGAATGAGCTGAAATGAGCTGATTAGGAAATCCCAGTGAGGCTGGAAAATGGAAAGCTGAGTCATATCTTCTACAACTGTTCCACCGTACGAAGGGGAAATCACTTTGCCTATCTGTGAATAGCTAGAAGTCTGTTGTCTGGGTCTGAGTTAATTATCCCAAACCCCATTCTGAAGTCAGTGGAGAAAAGAAGAATCTCTAAAATTTGTTCTGCAAATTGCAGACCTGCTTTGGATGCCCCTCTTAACAAGAATACCTCTGTTTTCCTTTCAGTGACTAGACTGTGAGACAAATTTATTTGGATTAGGCAGTGGCTTTCTACATGAATCTTGTTCCACATATGCATAACAATTTACTGAAGCATCACATAGCTCTCATGGCCAAGGTCAGAATGAAAACTGAGACATTTTGGTACCTATCATTATTTCCTGCACTCTGCCAAAAACTGTACTATGTATTTACATTACATTACATGTAATGACATCAAATTTGTTATACCACCTGACAGTGAACCATTTTGACCCCTCTTTGTGTCATAAAGCTCCCAGAAGCCCAGAGAGGTTTAGTGACTTGTTGTTTAATAAAAAACCCTGAAGAATTCAGACATTCATGGAACTCTGCCTTGAGAAAACACTTTTCTGGGCTCTATACTGTACCAAAGCCCCAAGGCAAAATACAGCAAAGATACAGTGAGAGATGTCTGTCACAAATGGTTACCAGGAAGCGCACCTAGATGAAAGGAAAAAAGAAAATATCCTGTTAGTTGCTCTTGATGCTCAGGACCGGACATTTTAGGCCAGCTAGGAAGCATGAAGAGAAGAGGATGCAGGAACAAGGGAAGAAGTATGACCAAGACCTCAGATGCCCCACTGGCTGGAGAAGCTTGACCCAGCTCTATTCCTCATCCTGGTTTAATTAAATGGGGATCGGCATCTTCCTTTTTCAGGAAGAAAATGGGGAAGTAATAAAGAAATTTTCAATACTCAGAAGATGAAGGAGTGCCGTGATATGTGGCCTGGTCTGTGTTCTGAAAGCAGGAAAGCGTCTAAAGTTCTGGAAAAAAAAGCTGAATTTGGTGCTGAATTGGACCTAAATGAACAATCCTGGGAGCACTTTTAAATACATAGCCTCATAGGAGCGGCCTCATACTGGAATGATTAACAATCATGAATACTGCTGTTATTTTGATGAACGGTTTGTCATTCACCAAGGCTAAGTTCATAAAGGAGTTGGCAGTAATTTGGTGGAATACAGGAAGATTGATTGCAGTTTTTTTGTACTAGGTGACTGTGACAAAAATATATTTTATAACTGCTCACATTATATGGCTGTAATGAAACCTATTAAAATTTGTTTTGAAAAATAAAGGCAGTTTATTGAGGGTGGTAAAAAAAAAACACAGTAGCTTGGCCAGGTTTTGTTAAGGTTAAAAAAAAAAGTAAACAACACCTGAATACAAAATTCCTAACTCTTCTGGGTCTATTTCAGATTTTTAGAGGAAAATCAATCCGTATTTTTTATTTGGTCTGATCCCTGGCTTCCATTACTGGTGGGTTTTGCTTTTATTTGTAAAATAGTCCTAAAACCTTCAAAAAGAAAGTATCAGTATAACTTGAAGTGATTGCTTAAAATCTTGGTTATCAACTGATAAAATATACTGAGCTGGGAGAATAAAATCTGAGATTTTATTTCTGTAGAGAATTTTGAGTAACAGTTACATTTACTTCTTTGACATAATTGAGAGGATTTTTATATAGTAGCTGCTTCACTTCTGTGCATAAACTGATTTCTGTTAGGAACCTCAAGCCATATAGATGAGAAAACAATTCTGTTTAGTTTTTCAAAGTTTGTATTCCTCACAGGACTAGATTTATGTATTGATCTAGAGTTACTTTTTATTAAGACATTAATACATCATGAGAGATTGCATGTAGCAAAAATCTCTTAATATGTTCTCTGAATTTCCCATTTGTGAGGCAGAAAATATTCGAGAGGTTAGGGTCTTCCAAGTTGTATGCAGTGTTTATTTATTTTATGCCCACTTATAGCTAACATAAATTAATTTATGTGCCTTTCTATTTAAAGCTATGGGAACTTACATTGATAAATTTTCTGATTCAAACCTCATTTAAAAATCAGTTAAATCATTTTGCTTTGCATGAACTTGACCAGGGCAGCTATCAGAGGTGCATTTTAACCAGGTTATCCTAACTCACTAGCCTAAAAGGAAGCCTGTGGAGATAAAGGTTGACCTGATGTAGATTGCTGATGTAAATAGACTCAAGGCATAAAACTTTCACATCTGCCCTTTAACTAGGCCTAATCTAACTGGGTTTTTTTGGCTTTCAACTCACAAAACTGAAAAAGACAGTTAAAATCTGACCAGGATGTCAGGAATGCTAAGAAGTTAGCTGCCATGACAGGTTCTTATGGTGAGATTGAAAAAACAATTTCTTTCTGTGTACTGTATCTGTAGTCAGCAGCAGCAGTGCAGTGAGAATATCCACGAGAGTTAGGAATTGCATGGCCATGAATCAGAGCACACACAGAGCAGATGATTCCTCTGTTTCTGCTTTGAACACTACCAAAACCAGCTCTCCAAGGTCTAAGGCCACTCTCAGGAGCGAGCGGAAAGTTGCCTTTGTGACCTACATGAGTAGATGAAAGGGATGCTCCTGCCAAAGGAATAAGGCTTTCCATAAATAATGCTGATTCTCTGGACTGATTTGACTTTCCCCATTTGTTCAGCTCAGGGCATAGATAAAGTCATGACAGCATGCAGTCCTCATGGGAACACAGAGGACAGGGAGACGGAGGGAAATGGGCTCAGAGAGGACATGCAGATGCTACCACAGGGTTAACTTAGGAACTGGAGTGACCATTAGAGAGGTGTTAAGGCACTGAATTGCCAGCTAGTACTGTACGGGTCTGACTTCAAGCCTGCAGATACCTTCCAGGAGTCACCTGTAGCTGTTGGATGTATGATATTTTATATCAGCATATGTAAATTCTGATGATTAAAAAAAATAATAATAATCTTGCCCTTTTTCACACTGCTACAGGCTTGCTATATTCCTTTATCAGTCTTTCCCCAAAGTAGGAAAACTTCTAAATCTTCACAGTAAAACATTAAAAGAAAACACTTTTTTTTTTTCATAACTTTTTTTATTTTTCTTTTTTGGACGAAAGAGTAAAAGCAAGTCAGTGTGTGAAGGAGGAAGAAAATAAGGAACATAAATTGAAGATAGTTTTCTTCAAGCCTCTGGTTGATTATCAGGAGGGGTAGGAGGAATATTTTTTCCTTCTGCAAAATAAAAACTTATTCTTCATATTCTTTGAGTGAAGAATCTTATCCTTGTTCCTTTGTTTTCTTTTTAATGCCATTAATTTTTTGAAAGAGAGAGCTTGTATACGCACACGGTATCTCTATAGAGTTAATGAATATTCTGGTATTGGATATATCATTATTTTTTTGATGATTAAATTAACCATTTGAGATGCCCTTCACAGAGGGCTACTGATCTCATGAATAGATTAAAAATTAAATTAATTCTTTTACCCTGATATCTACCAATATTCTTTGCCTTTTCCCCACATATCTATAGTTAATATTTGTGCCATATTTATTCTCTTGCAGGTAACACCAAAGAATGGGAACTATAAATATCTTTCTCTCATGCAACATGGTGTCTGAATTTTTATTGTATGTGCTAAACTTCAGAAAAATGGAAACCTGTTTATCCTTGTGGAACAGCCATTTTTGAATGGCTCTGCAGGCTCAAGTGTATAAAAAGAGCTCTGTTGTACTTCAGGTATGAGATCCTGTACTGCCTCTCCCTATGACCTGTACTAAACCAGCTTGCCTGGAAAGGGAAAGCCAAGGTAGCATTCATACACCAATTTAGTCCTCTGTCTCCTGGGTTGTTCTTAAATCTTGTTAATTCCCACAACACTGAGCCAGATGGACCTGCCCAAAACATCAGGCTGCCTTATGAGTTGTTTGGAAACTCCACAATATTCTGCCCTGCAACCTGCCTGACCCCAATCAACAAGCTCCTTGTTCTGGGAGATGAGTGTTAACCTTAAGAATCAGCCTTATCTCCTGCAGCTTTTACTCAGAATAGGTCTTGCCTGAGAGAGACAAAGCTCTTACAACAAATAAAACAATTTTAAAAAATTGAATAATAATAGAAATTATTTAAACACATGATACAAAAAGCAAATAAAGAACAATGCACTTTGAGGAATACATGTATATAATTCCATTAGCCATTAAAAGACACGTTTATTTAAAGGGAAGTCTCCAGCTAATCTTCTGAAAATAAGTGATAGGCGATCTGATCTACCAGGGGAGAAATCTTTCCTAATTTACAGATTATCTCAGTTCAGTTGGCCTTGCATAGAGATCCTCTAGAGTGCTGTACCTGCTGTCCTATTGTTCCCCAGATTACCTTAAATCTTCATAAAGTCCCATTTTACATCTGTTAGCAGCTTGTGAATACTTTTGACTACCTCAAATCATCTGGAGGCCTGTATGCGGGCAGCTGAACAGAGCCCTGCAAGTGGGATCGAACTCTGGACAAAGAAGTTTTAACAAAGGTGTCCAGGTGGGCAGTACAGGCAGTAGAGATCTAGGCAGCAGTCAGTTGGGTCTAGAAAGCAATTAGCTGACCTGCTGATAGAGGTTTGATTCAATTTCCTAAATGTAGGTGTCCAATGCCATTTGTTATGCTCTTTCATACTTGAAAAATTTGCACAAAGCTGATAGATGTGAATGAGGACCTACAAGAGTCCAGTATCTTTCCAGAAGAGCAGGTGGAGACCACACACAACGTGCTTGTGTGTTTCATAAGGCTCTAAACAGCTGAACTGCGCCTTGTGTGTCTACAGTGTGTTGACTCCTCCTCTAGTTTCAATTAACTGTATTGACTTAATTGCCTCAGTAATACAATTTATACACTTAGATCATGCATAGACACTCAATTATGTCTTAACATAGACCTGCATCCCACTGTACACATTCTGTCAAGGTCTTCTGGCTCCTGCAAAGAGAAAAGTGAGCACAAGTTTAATCAATAAGAACATCATATTGCCATTCTTTCAATGCATTATTTTACCTCGTAAGCCTGTTTGTTAAAGTACACAAGTCTGTTTTCCATTTTTTGTCTCTGATGTCTAATGGTTGTACAGGTTTTGTCTGCTGTTTTACTTCTTGCTAACCTTTGTCCACCTGATGAGAAGATCAAGCCTATGTGAACTACAATTCTATTCTTTATATATTCCTCTGTAAAAAATTAAGAAACCATCCTTCTTTGGGGACTGTTAGAATAGATCAAAATTTAAAAGGGCTGAGTATGTAAGGAAAATATTTTAAGACTAGCCCGAGACTTATAAAGTCTATTTCTTTCAAAAGAAAGAATAAGACAAGTTATTTCTGACAACTCAAGGATGTCATGCCCTGCAGCATCCACTAAGAAGGCTTATAAAAAAAGATGACCTTTGGACACTTCACAACGTAAAGCTACTCATAGCTTAATACTATTCTATAGATTCTGCTAAACACTGAAAAAGGACTGAGGACTGGTGCACTGTAAAAGATGACTGAAGATGAAGCTGGGTTTCCTAATCGGACTTACTGTGAGGATCATTGTAAGCAAAACCGTAAGATGACAATTTTTATCTTCCAAAATTTTAGATAGATAATCTCATCAAATTCATTGGTAAAACTCTAGCATCTGAAACATATTGAGAACTCAAATTCATTTAAGGCAAGATTTGATCAATAGGAAAATACAGAATAAAACTTTCCCTTCTGTAAGTCTTCTTAAAATTAACAACCAACTACAGCCAGTTAAGTATCTTTTCAGTATGTCTGTCCAGAATATGTATTGGTTAGAAATATAATTGACATTTTACAGATAGATATTTCTGGTTTTTCTTTTTTTTGTTAATTGGCTGCAACAGTTCACTGGAGTAATGGCCATAGTCTTGAATTACATTTTGGAAGGTAATTGCCATAGCATAGTGATATACTCCATTCAATAATCAATTATTCAATGAGTTCAATAAGAAAAACTAACAAAGGGCCTTGAATAAAGACAAGTATGACAAAACACAGGATGGGATGTGTTTGTTTCTTTCTAATAGGGTTAAAACTAATATGGGTGTGTTTCACAAGGCAATAGCTGCATAGTGGTATCTCTTTCACAGCTTGCTTACTATGCCTGCAAATCATGATCCTATACTTGAAAAATCTTGTTTTGGAAGATTTAGAAATATTTGTTTGTCTGTTTGCCGCTGTCTTCCTTAAAAGAACAAGAGATACTGAACAGAAAGGGTGCTTGTATACCGACAGATATGTACAGGAGGAGATGAGAGCCAAATACTGGACTAATGCAAATGTATTTGAGTTTTCTCTTAAGTATTTCCATTTAATACCATTGGCTGTTTCCTTCTTCAGTCACTAAATAATAGCTTCCTTTCAGTCTTATTCCACATTTGTTAATGATAAAGAGTTTTGCTACCCTAGTGTAAACTCTGCTTTAATTTCTTCATACAGTTCTTTCTTTTCTAAAGTTCCTTTACATATACACTTATAAGCACAATGTTTACAAAATGAACTTCTTTCCTTACTATCTAGTAGGCAGTTAGTTTTTCTCATACTTGTACTATAAAACCAAATTAATTAAATGCTTTGTTGGGTTTTTTTAGCTATCACCTACAGGATAAGCAACAGTGTCTTTTTCGAGACGTTACTGCAATGTAAAAATATGCCATGGTAAGGCAAACTTTTACCAGGTAATCTCACAGGTAATTACTGAGCTTCCTGGGGGAGATCAATGCTCATGAAACTTCTTTTCTGTTATCATCAGTGCTAAAAGGAGAGGTGGCATGGGAACAGTTTGAGAAATAACTTTTTTTTCTGGAGATACGTACAAGATTGCCATCTGAGCCTCCTCGGAGGTAGTCAGAGTAACCATACACCAAAACCGACACCGAGGCAGTTTCCGATGCAAAAAAGAAAGAGCAAGAGTGAGATGAATGCTGTACAAAACTGTGCTCAGGAATGTTCACCACGATAAAAATAGTCTTGCCTGTTCTTGTTGATAGGATGCTTATAGCCTGTTTTCATTTACAAACATAAAAAATATCTTAAAGGGCTAAATTTATTATCACTGAGTATTTCTTACAAAGAATTGTGTGACTGTTAAATTTCTTCCTGGAAACCTTTTCGTTGCCATTTCAGATGATGTTTTGCATCCATGGATCTCAGATTCATTTTCTTGTACAAGCTGGCAGTTTGCACGCAAGCAGGTAACTTTCAGAAGATTGTGTGATCAATGAATCAAATACATGCTTAGGGAAATGAGTGATGGGGAAAGAAAAAAGGATGGATATTCCTAAGGATTTGTAAGACATGTATCTTGTAATAAAAGATACTGAGAAAGTCAGAATGTGAATCAGTGTACCCCAAAAGCAATGAGAAGGAAATTTTAGACATTTTGGATTATCTCCAAGTCACCAGTGTTCATTTACAGTTTGATGCAGCTGCATGCACTTGAAAAGCTGATTTTAAAGTTTTTCCTTTTGGTCCCTATTAGTGTCGATTCTCAGATTACTGTGTAACATATACTTTAATTGTCTTCATCCTAACAGCAAGGAAAAATTTTTAAGGATATCAAAAATAGCTGTATTCTGAATGACAAAGGGAATCAGGAAGGACTTGATTTGTTGCAAGTAAGAAAAGATGTAAAAAACATAGGGATATTCTATGTGCTGAAAAATTAATTCTAAGCAAGTGATTAATTAGCAGGGAAACACTCTTGGGAGTCACTGAATGAATGGTTCACAGGGTATCACTGCTGTCCACTGTTAAAAAAAGTAGGGAAAGATTTGAACAGAAATAAAGGTGACCAAAACTGAACTGGAAATAACAATCTTCTTTCTGTTCTGTTGGTGAATCCATTAGGACTTTGTGTGGATGCCCATGGTTTGTAGAAATAGCTTTGCTGCATGGTGTTCATAAGTTGCAAGTATTCATTTTGTAAATGCCTTTGCATGACCCTGCAGGGTTTTCCAGACATCTTGTATTCAGTTCGCTTCCCCTAGGTTTAGGGCCAGCACCTAAGCATAGATAAAGTCGGGTGAGTTAAATCTCACTTTAGTTGTCACAGGCCTGTGGCATACAATATCCCTGTGTGTGCTGTATTGACTCACTGCGGGATGCTTAGAAGGTAAGACTTGCATCACGGAGCTTGATGGTATTGCAAAAATCTCTGTCCACACAACCTTGATAGTTTCAGTATCCAAGATTTTTGACTATTTTTCTGTAAAACACCATGTATATCAATCCAAATTCAATGATTAGGAAAGCACAGTTTTCTCCTCTTGCCTGTTATCAGAGTTGCCCCTAAATAAACCCACAATGTTTGAACCTACTGAGCACCGTCCTGTATTATTTGATCACCTAGACACTTGAGTCTATTCATTAGTTTTGTGGTCACCTGCTTTCTTGATCTGCTGCTCCTTTTAACCTTTTCCAGTTTAACGGCAAGCTAAAACATGCAAGGATGGCTAATTTAGGTCCCAATTAAGTCTAGCTTCCTTCGATTACTGTGGAGTAGTGATCCCTCATTAATCTCTCTTTCATCTTGACCTTTATACCTCCCTTAGGTGTTGACCCACAAAAGGGATGTGTGGGCAGAGATACTGAGGTCTGTGTGAATTCTGCATTGAGAGGCAGACAATGTTGTTCTACTGGAGCTATAACGCTAGAATAATATGGCGTGCACAGGTACTTGCAGAAAAGGATGAGAGACTAAAATAATAATGGAGATATTTTCTTAAGGAACAGAAATGGTGGGAAGAAAGTTCGTCAGGCAGCATAGTAGGAAATTTTCTTTAAGGTGATTTTTGTCATTAGTGGTCATATGTTGTTTTAAAATGTCTTAGAAACTCCATAGTTCTGTAACACATTATGAAATCATGTATTATCTGCCATTGAAATAATTTTGTATCATATATCTATAGCATTTTGTTTCTGTGTGAACTCAATAGCAAAAATACACAGAATTATTTCTGCCATTAAATGAGGATTGCTGGGCCAGCCTGGGTGAGGGGACTGTTCTGAAAATGTTCATCATTTTTGACTCAGACTCAGTGGGGTTGTGTGCCAAGCCTCGGCACTTTGGAATTAACATTGAAAGGAAGTGTTGAAAGCAGTGTAGCATACCTTGTTTTAAACCAGATTATGCTCCAGAAAACAATAAACTGTTATATTTTCAATATGATCTGGCATCAAGTGATTCCTCAAAAATGATTTAACTATTTTTGAACAATCATCCCAAAAGTTTGTAGATTCATTTTTTGGCCAAACACCAAAGTAGCTGGAGAAACTACACAGTACCTCAGAGCAAAGGGAAATCTCAGAAAATTGAATTTGCAGTTATACTCAGTTTTTGGCAAGCAGTTACCAGGAATAATACAAGAATTAAAAGCACATAGTGAAAGCATGGTAACAGTCATTTATGCTGATGACTGAACTATTTTTGATCTGAAATTCACATGCTGTCTTTTAAATATCAGCCCTTATGAAAGGGAAGAACTCTATCTTAACAGGAGCATGGGATGATGTTGTACAGTCAGTGTTACTAATTAAATAAGTTTAATTATTTTAAAATTTAATTACTAATTTCAAAGGCAGGACACCTGAGCCAGGCAACTAATGTGTGGTTACACAGAGGAGCTTAAACTGGATGTGATCACAGAGGGCTTATAAATGATGCAGTCCTGGAATTAAAAGTCATTTTACAGTGAGCTTGTAGTGTTGCAATATGTACATATAATATTGTTTACATTACTATTCAGAATATGATTATTGACTCTACTTCATAAATACTAAGCAACAATAAAGATGACCAACTAATCAATATGGAGGACAGGTTGTAATGAATGTAATACATTTTTCTGTTGACATCTCCTTTAAAATTTAATTTCATACCCCAAACTGTGTTTCCAATTGTTTCTCTTACTCAAAGTTAAGGAAGTTTATCAACCCTAATCCCTTCATTTTGGATAACAGCTTCTACTTGCTAGAATTCAGACAAGTTTTTCAGTTTTCAGTGTCATCTTATTAATTTTCAGGGAACCCTACTAAGGTTTCTGTGGCATCTGGTTTCATGATCTGAGCCTGAAGTTAAGATTACAAAACTGTATTTTTAGAGGCAGTGCAATAAAATTCTTTCCTAAAGCCCTTATTCATGAAGATTGGAAAAAGGATGCTACCCAATGCCAATAAAAAGCTGGTTGCATTTTATATTGAAGTGAAACCGATCTTAACAAAGATTGAAACAGTCTAGTCCAGTACATTATGATACAAGATGTGGGGCTAAGAAAGAAATTTTCGCTCACATAAAAATAAAGTCAACTGTAAGCTAGAAAGGTTCACAACACCCTGTTATCTTCAGGAAAAATAGTGAGTAACTGCAGTTTATCTGTTTCAAATAGCATGAAGTACTATTTGGGTGATAATTTCTTGCTTACAGAATCATTTAGCATATTACAAGTGTAGGTGTACCTAGACAGTGCTCTATAGCAATTTCAGTAAAGTCATTGGGAAATCTTTAATTGTTATATAAATCTGAAAAAAATTTGCATGATTAGTTTAACAATGGGCAGGTTAATGAATAAGAAGCAAACTGGAATTGGAGTGTTTAATCACTAATACACGTTTGTTGTAGCAATTATTTTGATTGATGCCTACATTTTTGTTTAGTGCTGACAAATGTTCCTGTATAAATTTGAAGGTCCCATGGCATGATTAAGAAAAGTATTGTCCATCAATTTTACCAGACAGTATATAATTTCAAAAGGCTGTTCAGTTGGGTTAAAAAAAAACTCTTTTAAATGTAAATCCAACTGCCTTAAAAGTTCTAAACAGATTGAAAGCTATATTAAGAGCATTTTATTGTGAAATTTTTTATATTCTTCAGAGACTTATGAATCTTGAGATCTTCTTGAGACACTCAGGATGTTCTGAAATGAATACCACTCATTTTCTATATTATCTTGCTACCTGAAAATTAAACTTCATGTTTGACCAATTGAAAATAGAAGGAAAGGAGTTAATAAAACTGCTTTTTCTCGAGTCATACAAGACTCAAGGTCAGTAGTATGAACAGTTCAGCCACTTTCTTTAACTACTAGTTGGTGTCTTTGTTAACCAAATATCATTGTGGTTCAGTGTCTAATGATATCTGAAGTTATTGTAGATAACACTAGAGAAATACTAGAAAAAATGTAAATTCCTTACTGATGTGGCTATAATATAGCTTAAATATATCAAAAATATATTTTAATGATTAGCTGTGAAATGGTTTAGGTCAAGATTCACCTTTTCTCTCTATCAGCAGTTTTCCACCTGTCACTCACCAACTCTTCACTCTCCCATTGTTTGTTCATGTTACGTGCTAAAACGTCTCATTATCTGATCCTGTTGAGCATCTTCTTTCTACAACACCACACGTCTGGTGTAACCTTCACTAGCTCAATTGAATACTGCAGTTTCACATCATTATCAAGCTGTTAATTTGCAATTTTCTCAGTCTTCTATACTCAGATTGCACCACTGTAACACTGAACTTCCGTGTCCTTTGGACTTGCATGGCTTTGCTTGAGCATCCAGGTGGAGTTGTTGAGATTTCTTGCATTTGTTGCTATTGAAAGTCTCCTAGCTCAGTGAAATAGAGAGTTAGGGATTTTCTTTGGTGGTCTGATATACCACAAATATTCCTACAACACCCCGTAGGTTACTGAGAATCTTTCTGTGAGCAGCTGGTTGCCAGAACAACTTTGATGTCTGATGTAAATTGCCTAGATCTATTGACCTTGTCTACAGGACAAAGAATTTAGCTAAGTGTTGGGAAATTTTCTATATTGCTTCCATGAATATTCATAAGAGACGTGATTTTCTGACAAAAAGTGTATATTGTTTCCTTTAATGGCAGAAATACATTGATTCAGTAGTAATTTGGATACTCACTAAATAGCCTGGAATTTCTAGGTTACTTTCAAATTCAGGATTTCCCTGTAATGACAGTCTCAGACAGATGGTTTTATCTTCACAGAAGGATTTCAGCTTCTTACTGGTTAGTCACAGGCCTCAGACTATTTTAATACTTGTATTTCATCTCTCTCCTGATTCTATTTCTCATGTGACTAATGTAATTTGACCTCTAAGACACTGAGAAAGTAAACAATATTTTTTTTATTAGGCACTCAAAAGAGTTTCTGCTATTCTCCTGGCTTTCATGTCTCTCGATTAAAGAGCTGCTAAAGGTGCTAACTGAGCAGACTGCAGATAAATTCCCACATACAGGCTGCCCTGATCATTCTCACAGTGCCTGTCTTCCTACCCAAAGATAAGGTGGTAGCTTGACTGGACTTAAATAAACTTGATGGCTAGATTTGGTGCACAATGATGATTCTGAGTGTCCAGTTATGACATATTCCATGTTCTTCCAGTTGAAAACACCAATTATTTAGAAAATGCTGAACTCTGTAAAAGTCATTCGTTGGGCTTAAATATAGCTGTGATCGCTACACATTACACAGGTTTTGTGACCTAGGCAACTACTCATACTTTGAAACCTTATTCCCAGCATAGGAAAATAACAATGACAACATCAAGATGAGAGCTCATCACTTTCTTCTATAGCTGAAAGAGACAGGAAGAAAAGTGAAGGAAGCAGAACGGTGATGGCTGTTGAGGTGCATACAGGATACAGAAAGCATAAAAGCATTCCAAGGAGTAACAATGCAGCTTTTAGGAAGACCTCTGAATTAATTCCTTTTAGCAGAAAACTCTCAAATCCTCAGCAAAGTGTGAACTTTTCAGAGTGTATTAAAAAAAATGAAAACCACAGAACTGATTTCAAAAGCTCCATAAATAGCTACCTTGAGAATAAGGACATAACTTATCAAAAACTAAAAGCTTGTAAGAAAAAGAAACAAGTGTTTGACTGACTGCCATGTTTTCAAGGGAAAACACTGAGGAGAGATAAACATGAAATTATCATTCCCTTTTGTTTTACTACCTACCAGCCATTGCTAGAGCTCATTTCTTATGGTTCCTATAATTGTTTTTAGACTTCTGCTTACCAGAGTTTTGAAAAAAATGTTTTGAAAGCAAATGGTTTGAAATCTTCTAAATCAACCGAAGTAAAAATGTAAATACCCTTTCATTAAACTGGAAAATGTAATTAGTTGATTTAATGTTTTTCACCTGAAGAACATTAACTTTGGGTGTCTACCAATAACAGTCACAATAAAGATGTCAAAGAAAAGGCATAAATAGTCCCTTGCTTATACTGACACAAATTTCTTGCTTGCCTTTATATTTATTGCAAAGATTATGAGAAGACAGGAAATATGCATTCAGGACATGCCTTACATGCTTGGTTTCATTAAGCTAAGCAACAGCAAGAGTAACGTTGTAGTGCTGAATACACAGAGAAATGTATGTATGTGTTTCTTACATGCATATAATAGATGCAGCTTACATGCATCTACTTATAAGCTGTAATAATTCTAATTACACATATAAAAAATCAGCAAGTAATTTAAGAGTCACCATCTTAATGGTAATAATAAATGCACCCTTCGATTATACAGGTCACTGGGGCATTTGGTTGCAAGGATTAGTCTAGAAGTAACCTAAGTGAAGGAGATAGTGTGGTCTCTCTTACCTTTCAGGTAGCATTAATTTGTTTACCATTGCTACTAGTTAATTGCAGTTTGATTGACATGCACAGCCTCAAAGTCAGAGAGGAATGCAGTCTGTCCTCATCAGGAGATGATGCACTTCACTGTGTCTGACTTAGCGTCCCGTGTTAACAACTTTGCCTGGAGAGATCATGTAGATAAATTTTTGAAAAGAAATCTACACCCAAGTCACAGAATACCACAAACAGGATTACTTCACATTTCTGTGAAGATTCATTTATATACCTGAAATTGAACAATTGTGGTTTTATGTCCTATCCCTACTAAGTTGTACAAAGCACTACTCAGTACGTAAGGCAGATCCAGGTCATCCTTTATAAAAGCATAACTGCACTATTTGCATTACTTTAGTTCAGAGGGTTAGTGAGTCTGTAGCTGTGCTCCCTGGAGCTCTGTGCTCAGAGGTTCTTTGTGAGAAGGGCTGTCTCCATACTGGCAGTTAATCCAGGGAATAATACTGATAAAAAATAAACCCCAACGTTTATAGGGTAAATCATAACCAATAGGTTTATGGCACAGATGAACCTAACATTGTGAGATTTCTTGTACAGTTTGCATAAGTGTAGTGGGTAGATTTCCTTCTGGAATGACATGGCCTCTTCACAATTCATGTCAAACATAAATGAAGCTACTTGGGTTTGATTCACTTTCATTAAGCTTCTCTGCAAGGCTTTAATTATTAATTAACATGCATAATCATTCAGATTTTTGTGTCTTCTTCCTACATCATATTTTTTTCTGTAGAAATCCGTGTGTGCAATGTGTGCATTTATTTTAGCTACAGGAAGCAAATGTATCATCCAGGAATGGAAAAACACTGAATTATGTGATGATAGTCGATATGCCTATTCAGCCTTCCATCCTCTATACATCATAATTCAGGATTTTACCAAACCATGTAGTCACAAACTCTTCCTCGTATCTCACTGCTGGGGTCCTGCTATCTCACTGTTGGGGGCCTACGTATCCTCATATCTAATGGACCAAAGTGATTTACAACACTATTCCCTTAACCGGCAGCCTGAGAAGCGGCACACCTGCTCTGCTGGAGAGCTGCCAGTAAACAGATGCAGCGCTATGCATTTCAGTGACACTGAACACGGCCATAGCACCACATATAGTCTGTCCTCACGAGTAAAACAGGTGTTGTCTACAAATTTAACCACCATCACTAACAGATGTGAACTGGTATTTTACTGGCATAAATGTCATGACTTTTATTATCATTGACCAAAACAAGACTTGTTCTTGATTTGTTATGATGGCTGAGGGCTCACCCAATGTTTGCTGGCAGTCAGCCCACCTCTGCAATTCTGAGAGAGAGAGGTGAGTGTGCAAGAAATACAATATTAGTCTAGAAATAAGTAACTTAATTACAGGTCTAAATTCTACAGGATTAATTTTAAACACAGCTCCCATTGAATCAGAAGTTATTTAACTGAAATAAATTACACTCCAAACAAAGACATAAGAGGACAAGACCCGAGCCCTGAAACTAAGCTTTCAGAGCATTGCTCACACAACCCACCAGATGAGCTCAGTATAGGTACTGTGCTTTTTATGACACCTACATCCAAGAGAGCCATGCGTGGCTCAAACAGTTTTCTCTCCTGGGCTCCCAGGCTCTGCGTCCAGGACTTCAGGTACTGGGAAAGAAAAGAGATGAAGTCTGGTCCATGTAGGCATTCAAGTGGCTGACCATATGGATGATGTGATATATGCACATCACAGCATGATATGCATCTGTCTGCACAGGTCCTGCAGCAGAAGAGATTGCCGCTCTCCAGGCACAGAACTGAGTTGTTGACAGGTTGCATTGGCTGATGCAAAAGACAGAGCCCACAAGATAACTTTGCTCAATAAATATATCCTCCACGGTGCTACTCTGTGGAGTCCCCCTCTGAAGGTGTGTATACACACCTTACGGGCAAAGCCTCCAAACCTCCTCCATCCTTCCCTTGCACTTCAGTTACTAGCAGCTGATCTGTGCCTTGCCTAGAGATCTAAGGGAGACACAGCAAATCAACCTTCAACAGGTCATGCATGGTGCAGACAGATGGGGTGTGACACCATCTGCTAGAAGGAATGATTACTGGGAAACGGGAATTTGGAAAGGGGACAAAACTGGTTTGTAGTTGAAAGGAACTGGGGACCCTTAGAGATGCCTTTAATGCCAACACTAGGAATGCAGAAAGGGTGCTCCAGTATAGATTGTCCTCCCCCACAGAGCAGGCTAGAGGTGGTCACTGAAACCATGTTCAGAGCAACTTGAGATATGCAAATGGGACTGAAGAAGTATTCATTTTAATATCTTTTCAGCTTTTTTACTGTGGTGCAAACCACTTATTTCTCAGACAGGAAGACCGTAATAGTGGAAAACATCACTGCAGCCTGACTTCAGAACACAAAAGATGCACTATATTATCCTGATTAATCATGAATACAAAAACAAAACAAAACAAAACAAAAAAAAAGAAATCTGGATTCTATCTGTCTTTATTTTAAAAAGAAAAAACACATCATGTTTAACAAGTGTATAAAATGCTCTCATTTACAAATCCCCACACCTAAGAGCATCTCTAGCAACTTTGAGTGCTCAGAAGTTACCACCTTTCTGATGAAACAGTGTGCACTAATAGTATAGCTAACTCTAGATTAATTTTGAACATATAATTTTAAAGTTTCTGATGTGTGTGATAAGTGGTTAGCAAGGCTTTTTAAATTTTTTTATCAAATTTGAAAACAGATATCCAACTCAAAGCCATGAAATTTCATTCAATATAGAAGGTTGAAAACTCTTTAATTTAAGGAAATGTGATTTCAAACTAATTATAGTGAATAGAAAAATCAAGAGGGACACAAAGAGCTTCTTAATAGATAGAAGGAAAAATATTGTTTGAGAAAGAATAATGTAACAGTCAGAAAGGAATTAATGATTAGGACAGGTACATACATGCCTAGAAATAGCTATTAATACCACAGAATTATGCACTACTCAGTCATTAACATCACATTGCACCTGGCAGTTTAACAGGCAGATTTTAGTTCTTTGAGAAAAGAAATTAAGGGCTCAATTATGGATCTAAGCCATGCTGAGAAGGGAGAAAGATAAATACAGTTTCATGGTTTTCTGGGAAGCCACATGCCTCTGGAAGGAACAAAAAAGTGGTCCGTCACTACACCTGCAGTAAGCAAACCATGCTGATGGACCGGCCCATTCGTAGAAAAACATGTTCTCCAGAGAAACTCATTAAACCTCATCCTGAGTCTAAGCAAACAATCTTAGATGTAAGGGAAGTTGTTCTGGCCTCTCTTCTGATGACTGCTCAGGGACGATCCTGCTCTGTGAGAAGTAGTGTTAGTTCTGAGTGAAGTTTCAGTGTAAATTATGCGAGATTAGAAACTGAAGATTTGGGTGAGCATCCTTGGAGCCCTATAGAAGGCAGATTTATGTCTGGTTTTAGTCCAGAGGTGTCTGAGTTGGACATTTGGAGGCACTGGGTTGCCTGAAAGGAATGTTTTCAGACCAGGCAGCTTTGGTGATTTTATTAGACCACAAGTTTCTATTATTTTCAGATACATCTTCTTAGGCTGGTCACACTGAAAATATGTCCCTGATTCCAGTGATCAAGATCACATTATAAGTTCTGTATCTGAGCTTTGCACTGATGCTTCTAGATATGATTTTTGGAGCTCTGCGCATTACAAGCAATTGCTGATACAACTCTAACTTCCTTCCTTTTCATAGTATGGCATGTATTTGTAGTATAGAATGTATTTGATCCAATGATGATTCACGTTACTCTCGACCTTGTTATAGGCAAAACATTCCCTCTTATAGGCCCTATCTTTTGTCAGTAAACTTTTCATGAGTACTTTTTTACTTCTGTAACACTCATCCACATATCTTCTGTGTTATCAAACTTATTTTTCTGTTTACTTCTCATAAATACCCACCATTAGAATGCTTTTTTTCTTTATTAAATAATTACAGATATTATGTATGCAATGAAGCATTATTTAAGCAATTTGGTATTATCTTTGTCATTTAATTTTTTTTCCTCCTACTCTCTTTCACTCACATTTCCAGCTTTGTGGAATTTGCTTCTCTGAAGTACTGAGAACACATATATTAATTTAAAACCCATATTTTTGCACATAATAAATGCAATTTTATCATGATCACATACAATCACAGTATTATTGTTATTAGAATGACCTGTTGGTTTTATCTCTTTGAAATGCATATTTAATAAGTAAAATACTTCTAAGATATCAAATCTTTCTATTTGAATGCTACTACCTGTTTTGTGCTTTTTATTCTTTTTTTTTTTAAATTACGTCAGGGATGTTTTAGTAGGAATGACACAGGACTTAAGAATAAATTTTTCATTTTAAGCTTTGGAAAGAGTTGCTCCTGTTGTTCTTTCCTTGTGACTGGTCCATATTAGTCACCTGTGCTGTAACTCATCAGTCAGAAAATGAATCCCTAAACATTCCAAGATCTAGCTTTCTGAAATGTCAATAACTCAGAAAACAAGCTATGATTTTTTTTTCAGGTGGAGTACAGCCTCCCCATTTCCAAAGTAGGAAATGTCCATAACATAACAGTACCGTGAGAGAGCCTGCCAAATTATGGCTGATATCTAAACCTAAATATTACACTTCCTGATTAATAAATTATATGGCAATCCATGGGCTAAGTCAAAACAGTGGCTTTCATCTTTACTCCAGAATTATAAATGTGTTACCATTGCTCTTCCTATGTTATATGAGAAAACAAATTTCCTGAAGTACAAATCCTTTCCACTATCAAGCCCTCTAAAGTCTTAATTCTAGCACCACAATGATTTTCAGTTGTACTTCAAAGTATTATTTCTGAGTAAGTGCCTTTTCCCCAGTAGAAAACAGGACATAAAAGCTTTATCCTCACAGACCTTCAGACTTTCCCATGAGTTTGTCAGTCTCTCCCTGTAGGTGCCAAAATCCATATCCTCAAACCTCTAATTTGGTAGTCATATAACATATAACTATATTCCTCTCAAATTATTAGCAAAGGTCTGTAAACTTCCTTTATTTGCTTTTTGCCATGCTAAGAACCACTCAGATCTGGACAGTACTGAGCAGCAAGATACGCCAAGCATTCACCTGCGTGGGTCCTTACCTGACTGCAGTCCTGGGGTACAGCCACCAGATCAGCCCCTGTGCAGAGCAGACCTGTATCTGCACACATTTAATCCAGAAACACCATGTTTGAGCATTCATCTGGGATATAAAGACCCATATTTTTCTCCTGCTTTTAAAAAAAGACAAGGTCCACCTCCCATTTCTCACATGGATGTTACTTAACATAGGGACAACTATTTTGGGGTTCTCTAGATTTGGCATTAGTTAACTTGTTTTTAACACTGCTCCCCTTTATGAAAAACATTTGTGTATTCTTGAGCCAGGGGAAGAGGGAGATGAGTCTATAACCTATCTGGTATTACACTTGCAATACCCACATCTAGTTTCTCTTGCCAACAAAGATTTATATCAGGAGTGCCTAAATGATGGGTGTGCTGTGCCATGGGTTAAGAGAAATGTGTTACTCTTATTTCTTCTGGTATTTTTTGCGAAAAAATGACTTGGACATTTTGCTGCACAGGAAGATTCAGTGTGATGACTACAGATTGGAAATAAGATACTTCCTTTTTTTTTTCCAGAGACAGACACTGAAGTCACAGCCATGGGCACATTTTATCCAGTTTTGCTTCAGCATTTGCTATCAGCTAGCTTATATAGTCCTCTAGTTGTTCCAGTGACTTATTGCTCACAAACACTGCCTACAAAATGAAAAGTAGCATGATTTTAAGAATATTTAAGTACCTCTATATGAGAAGGTACATCTGTACAAGATCTAAGATCTGTACTAACTCGGGCTGCCCTATAGCAGTGTAGCCATTCCACATGGTGTTGTGTTCAGGCAAACTAACTATGTAAAATACCTCTGGTGTTGGAGCTTGAACAGCATTGCACTGCAAGGGAAAACTTACCCTAAATCACCCCATATATCATCCACAGAATGTAGGCACCTAATGAAGCCTAAAGCTTTCATCGAGCAAAAAACTATCTAAAAGTTCTGCACGGGAATTGTGAGAGATTAAGGTAGCTTTGTGCTTCTATGGAACTTGCCTCAAGATCTCTTAACGGTGGCAGGTGAAGTTGTTTGAAACATAATTGAGATGGGTGGGAAGCTGGAGAAAGTGGGCTGTTTCTCTCAAAGAGTTCAAAGCACAGTCTTAGACATCAGACTACACTGCAGGGATCACGTTTTGCAAATTCTTAGTGGGGATAAAAAAATGGGGAAAAAATGAGAATCTGAGTAGAAAGTATCCAATAGATGTATAATTTAAAAGCTTCACTGGAGTTTGCAAATTCTAACAAAAAAGTCTAAATCTCACAAAAAGATTTTGGTTACTGAGGATTTTAGTCCCAGGTAGCAAAGATTCTGATAATAGTGTTTATTTGGGGTTATTTCAAGATTATTTTTAATAAATTACTATAAATATGATACAAAAACTTTCGTAGGAGTCAGTTAAATGAAGTTAGGGAATTCATGGTCTACAGAAGATGGATCCTGGTTTTAAATTCAAGTATTAGAAGATGCCTAAAAACGTTATAGACAGTGATTTCAATGGCTGCATTCCCACAGGGAGAGGTGCATTACTGGACCTAGTACTGACAAACAGAGAGGGATTGGTGGGGGATGTTAAGGTTGGGGGAGGACTTGGCTGCAGTGATTATGAGAAGATAAAGTTCAGGATTAAGTGCAGTATGCACAAACTGACAAGTAGGGTTGAAACCTTAAACTTCAGGAGGGCTAACTTTGATCTCTTCAAGGAACTGCTTGGAGAAATCCCATGGCTGAGGGCTCTAGAGGGTAGAGGAGCTCAAGAGAGCTGGTTGATATTTAAGCATCACTTCCTCCAAGCTCAGGATCGGTGCATCCCTAAAAGCAAGAAATCAGGCAAGGGAAGCAGGAGACCTGTATGGCTGAGTGGGGAGTTTCTGAAAAAGCTCAGGTGGAACAAGGGAGTTTGCAGTATGCAGAAGAAGGGTCTGACTGCTTGGGACGAGTATAAGAATGCTGTCAGGGTATGCAGGGATGAAATGAGGAAAGCCAAGGCAGCCTTGGAATTGAACCTGGCGAGGGATGTCAAGGCCAATAGGAAAGTTTTCTTTAAGTATGTAGGAGGTGAGAAGGAAAACTAGGAAAATGTAGGCCCGCTGTTGAATGAGACAGGTGCCGTGGTGACAGATGATGCAGAGAAGGTGGAGTTGCTGAATGCCTTCTTTGCTTCTGTCTTCACTACTCAGGCCAGCCCTTGGGAGTCCCAGACTTTGCAGGTAACAGACAATGTCTGGAGGAAGGAAGACTTTCCCTTGGTTGAAGCGGAACAAGTTAGAGATCAATTAGGTAAACTGGATATCCACAAGTCCATAGGGCCTGACGGGATGCACCCGCGAGCGCTGAGGGAGCTGGCGGAAGTCATTGCTGGGCCACTCTACATCATCTTTGAAAGTTCCTGGTGAACAGGTGAGGTGCCTGAGGACTGGAGGAAAGCCAGTGTCACACCAGTTTTCAAAAAGGCCAAGATGGATGACCCAGGAAACTACAGGCTGGTCGGCCTCACCTCCATCCCTGCAAAGATGAAGGAACAGCTCGTTCTGGGCGTCATCTCCAAGCATATGGAGAAAAAGAAAGCTATCAGTAGTCAACATGTATTTACCAAGGGGAAATCATGTCTGACTAATCTGATGGCCTTCTATGATGGCATGACCGGATGGGTGGATCAGGCGAGGGCAGTGGATGTTGTCTACCTTGACTTCAGCAAGGCTTTCGACACTGTCTCCCACATCATCCTCACAGGCAAGCTTAGGAAGTGTGGGTTAGATGAGTGGACAGTGGGGTGAATTGAGCAGTGGCTAACAGAGAGAGCTCAGAGGATTGTGCTTAGTGGTGCAGAGTCAAGTTGGAGGTCAGTAACAAGTGGTGTTCCCCAGGGGTCAGTACTGGGTCCAGTCCTGTTCAGTATATTCATCAATGACCTGGATGAAGGGATAGAGTGTATCATCAGCAAGTTGGCTGATGACACAAAACTGGGAGGGGTGGCTGACATGCCAGAATGCTGTGCCACCATACAGCGTGACCTGGACAGGCTGGAGAGTTGAGCGGAGAGGAACTTAATGAAATTCAGCAAGGGCAATGGTAGGGTCCTGCACCAAGGAAGGAATAACCCCTTGCACCAGTACAGTTTAGGGGCTGACCTGCTGGAGAGCAGCTCTGTGGAAAGGGACCTGAGAGTCCTGGTGGACAACAGGATGACCATGAGCCAGCAGTGTGCCCTGGTGGCCAAGAAGGCCAATGGCATCCTGGGGTGCATCAAGAAGAGTGTGGCCAGCAGGTAGAGGGAGATCATCCTTCTCCTCTACTCTGGCCTGGTGAGGCTGCATCTGGAGTATTGTGTCCAGTTCTGGGCTCCCCAGTTCAAGAAGGAAAGGGAACTGCTGGAGAGGGTCCAGCAAAGGGCTACAAAGATGATTAGGGGACTGGAGCATCTTTCTTATGAGGAAAGGTTAAGGCACTTGGGTCTTTTTAGTCTAGAGAAAAGGAGATTGAGGGGGGATCTTATCAATACTTATAAATACTTAAAGGGAGAGTACCAGGGGGATGGGAACAGTCTTTTTTCATTGGTGCCCAGTGATAGAACAAGAGGTAATGGGCACAAGCTTGAACATGGGAAGTTCCATCTTAACATGAAGAGGAAATTTTTGACTTTGAGGGTGGCAGAACACTGGAACTGGTTGCCCAGAGAGTCTGTGGAGTCTCTGACTCTGGAGACATCTAAAACCTGCCTGGACACCGTCCTGTGCAACCTACTGTAGGTGACCCTGCTCTGGCAGGGGGGTTGGACTAGATGATCTCCAGAGGTCCCTTCCAACCCTGACCGTTCTGTGATTCTGTGATTCTGTGATTCCATTAACAATTAACAATTGCCATTAATGTAATTAACTTGTTGAGAGAATATCTTATTTGTCAGTGGTAAAAGAATACTTTATGTAGGACTCCTGTGCCCAGACTTTTGTTGTACAAAAATTTCTCATTTAAGCCAAACTTATTGCCTGGTTTCCTTCTCTAAGGAATGGAGAAAGAAATTTCACCCCGTGTGTTGATTTATCTTTTCCTAAAATAAAGTTCCAGGAAGATGCACGTGAAATTTTCTCTTCAGGGGGATTTTTCTCTCTCTAGGGGATGTGAATTTTTCTTCTTCGACTATAAAAGGTGGAGGTGTGAGGTCTAAGAGGAAGATTGTGGCCACAGATTTGTCTTCAGTGGTTAAACCAACTGCATACAGAACTTCTTTGTGGGCTTTTAAGTCATCTCTCTTGTCTGTTATTTTGCTTCCTTTTCTAGCCCTTCTCATACGCTGTGTAGGGAGCTGAGGTGCCTACCATAGACTTCTGCTGTGCTGCAGATTGCAGCATCTGCCTTCTGGTGTTTAAGTTATTTGGTGGTAAACATGATGCTCAAAACGCAGATCTGCCTGCACATTTTTCTGTGAATGTGATTTACCCTATGTCACCTTTAACACTTGCTAAAACGTAACTGAATCCCTTCCATGAAAGCATAAGGCAATTATTCATAGTTACAGCATCCCTGAGCTACTGAAGCATAAAATTAATTACAAATACACATGATGCGGTTGGTCCAATCCTAGTCCACATGTCATGAATGGGAAATCTGGTAACACTATGAATAAATCTTCCACTGACATCATCAGCAAATCTATGACTGAGATGACAAAAGACCTTTAAAGACTTGTTTTGACTAAAGCAGCTTTATTTTCTCAGCTTTGTTTGAGTCAAAATTAAGTGGACCTACATGCACTATCTTCAACTGTCAGATGCACTAATTCATTTATTTGGCAAGTGATCTCATTCCCTAGTTAAAAATGTTGCCCCTGTGACAGAATTAAAGAAGGGTAATGTACTGAAACTAGCAGCGAGTGCAGAGGAGGCAGAAAACTTTTAAGTTAATTTTGTTTCTGGTCTGGCCAATTTCTACAAAAAGGCATAACTCAACAGGGAGGCACCCATATGAAGAAATTTCCAATATTAGCTAAAATGAGAGTTCACTTTTGAGGTTCAACTAAGAAAAAAATACCCACTAATTTCAAATATCCTTTTCATAGGAACCTTTTTGTCCAATGGCACCACCCATCTTTGCAGAGGTTGCATATAGTTGGTGAAATGATTGATCATAGCTATTCTGTAGTATCTGCTACAGTCTACCAAACCAGTGATACATTAAAAAAGCAACATTAGATGAGCACATCCCAAGGCAGATATTGCTACTTATTTCTAGCCATGACCTGGAGTCAAACCTAGAACATGGAAAAAGGTAAGCTTTCCCACCCAACCAGATCCCCTACCTCTTATCTTAACCTCTGCTTGGGAGCAAGCTTGTGAACAAGTTACTAGTAGTTACCATTAAGTAAGCGTGGATGAAGCTCAGATCCTTTCTGTTACCTGCCTATGAATGTACTCTAGCCCTTCACTAAGTGCATGGCAACCCATTCTTTAGAGAAAAGAGCCGTTATTTCACAGTTGCTGAGGAACAAGTGTTTGAACATTGGTTATTACCAGGGGAATCATCTTACTGAAAGCTTTTAGCTTAGTTGGTAGTGCATTAACTTCACTTACTATTTCTTGAACAATAATAAAAATAATAGCACTCTTCGGTTCAGCTCCCTTCTTGTTTCCGGCAAGTTTCCCTTCATGTTTCTGCTCTGACCCTTGCTTTCTTATAGGATCAGTACTATCTGATACAATTCCAATTGTTCATGCACAGAAAAAGAAATTTAGATTCAAACAGATGTAAGGATGGTTTGCAGGGATTTTTATTTCTTTTTCCCCTCATAATCTGTTTACATGGGAACATCAAATAGAGGCTTTTTGCTCTTATCTGTCCACCTTCTCCGTGGTTGGGCCATTCAGCCAGCAGATGGGAGCCTCTGTTTTCAATCCCAGAGGCAACTTTAGGTAGCATACTATCGACGAACCACTACCCACAAAGCCAAAGTGAGGTGTGTTTTTCCCAATAGTCCTCTTTACTGGAGAGTTTGTTAACGAAATAACCATTTTTCTCCAGTGTTCAGCTCACTTTCCCTGTCCTGAACCTGCCTTCAGCTGATCTAGCCTAACTTTACAGTAGCAAAATAAGTAGAGGTCAGACCAATTGCTTTCAGCACTATGTTCCTTCCTTCTCTAGGGAAGGGGGACAGGGACAAAAAGCTGTGCCACTTCTCCATAAAAAATATCATGTTCAAATAAACCAATGTCTTTTTACTTAACGTATTTCCTAATGTCCCATTTGTAGGGAGGAAAATGTTCACATTAGGATTTTATTCCTTATCTATCCCTTTATAGACTATTTTCCACATTATTTAATTGTTTCTTGAGTCTTCAGATCATAATGAGCCACTATGTCAATGGAAGAAAATAAAAAGTCACTCTGAAATCTGTGCCTTCTTTTATGCTTTGTTAGACTTCACTATTTAAATCTTTTTCTATTCAAATATACTTCAGCTATGAAAGAAACATGATAGTGCTCCTGCTATGGAATATGTGGTTATTGCCATAACCCACCTGGTATTCTCTTCAAATTCTTCTGTTACAAGAATTTGCTACTGCAAATATACTTCACTCAAAACATCTATGTAAAAGCATTTAACATTCTCATTTGATGCTCTTGACTCTTTGTATTTCAGCATGCTCACTGTAAGGCTGCTGGCTTTTGTGCCCATCTCTGCTTCATCTCTTTTGTTATTAACGCTTGCTTTCTACTTCAAACTTTCATCCTAGGGACGACAGTGAATTGGAAAAAGCACCCTGCAAAATAGCTCCACCCCCGTAGCTAGGAATAAATAGTGCTAAGAAGACTAGCTAAGCAGCTGACAGGTCTTGACCATTGCTTTTTGTGCTATTTATGAATATCCCTCATGTTCTGCTCCTCATCTGATATCTATTTACTGCTTTTGTACGCTGAGTGTCAGGCCTTGGGGTCAGGGACCACTTTGCATGATGCGTGACAGTGCTTAGCAGAACAGGGTATGAGAGATTGTGTACTGCAAGGAAACAGCACCTTGATGGGAGTGTGGATAGCAGAGCATTAGCTCCTCCAGTTATGAAAGCTGCTGCTGTGGTCCTCATTTACACACAGTCAGATCACAGGCTGCTTGCCTTGGAAGCAGTCCACTCTGAAGTGTTTGTTTTGTTTAAAGACAGAGATCTAGAGCTGAAATCAGTGCAGCAAAGAACCATTTTATTACCCCATTTATTGCCTTTAAAAGACCAGGACAGAAGCATAAGTACCATTTCTGTGGGCTTTTTTCACGTGGAAAAGGAGCTCATTTGTTCTTAAAAATGGGGCCCTGATGTTTTGGCTTTGTTTCTGGCAAGCAGAGAACTTTCAGCCTACTAGACGTAGGATGCTCTCTGGCAGGAGATGCCAGTTCACAGGCTCTGATTGGGCTTCTCTCCTAGGTTTACTGGCTGGGAGAACTACATGCAGTGTTTTCTGTAAAAAAAATATTTTTTTTTTAAAAAAAAAGGCTTGTTTTCTTGGACATGTGTAGGAAGAATCCCAATCTACATTTCATGCTCCTGTTGGTCTTAACACCTTATACAGCTGTTCAGTTAGTGGACCCATTTAACATCATATATTATAGCGGTTGAAGTTTTTCTAGCAGTACTTATATATGAGCAAATATGAGGCTCATCTACATAGTGAAGTCCAATAAATACACATATTATGATGGAAAACTTAATTGCTTTTAGGCTATGAAGTTAAATAATGAGAAACTAGTGTTTGGGGGTTCTTTGTCCAATAAGTAAATTCGAAGAATCAAAGAAATCTGAGTGTGTAATAACAAAGTCTGTTATCACCTGTTGTTTCAAGGGTTCTAAACATGACAATGAATGTCAAGCAAAGTTAACAGATTCAAAAAAGAATTATGACTGTAGAGAACAAAACAATTAAAAAAAAAAATCTTTACCCATTTTATCTAAGTTTTAGAACACAGTTTACCTCAATAGGTTTATCAGCATTTCCTCTACCATTTCCTTTCATGAATACATGGGTTAGCTATACATCAGAGTCTCTATCTTGATTTTTCACTTCAGAAAGATGAAGAGACCACATAACTGACAGGAGAAAGAAACAGCTGAAGGAATAATTTCGGAGCATCAATTGTAAGCTATGTGCGAATGTATTCTACATTGCTATATTAGCTCCTCCGAAAGGAAGAATTCTGTGATAGCAAGGAATGGCTCTGGAAGAAGCTGTACATCATAGACAGTTTGTAATCTGCAGACAACCGTAACTGAATGGAGTATGTGTTACCGTAGCAGTCACCTTTCAGAGTTTGTATGTGCCTGCCAGGAAGAATTCTAGGTTTTGGTCTGAGAAAGACACTATTTCATGTTATATTTGGAAGTGACTGAGTTTTTTATGAGTTCCTCCCCACTACACTTCTAGTAAGGAAAGTGTAGAGGATTAAGATAGGTTAACTCATTTCTTCACTTGGTTCAGAGTCGGGGTATAAACCTGGGTTTCCCATGCTCCTGGGAACCATAAAGATACAAGGAACCATATTTCTTAAAATAAATCCTTACTCCCCCACAAAGATATTAGTGTTAAAATTGCATTGAACATTCAAAATGGGAATACTCTCCTCTATCAAAAGTTTCACTGGCATGGCATCTTCCTTTCAGAGGGCACTGTGATTTGCACCTTATCAGTAATATTTACAGTTTAATTTCTAACCCCCTCTTTTCACAGCTTTTCTCTTCAGTACTTTCTCTTAGTTCCATGTTCCTAATGCCAATAATTATTTTTTTCCCCTTTCCACTTTTTTTTTGCTCAGTTTCCCTACTTATTTTCTTACTGTATTTAATACTGTTTTAAATATCCCCTGTCTTGCTGCTACTGCTCTGCAGGGTCCTGCTGTGCAATTTGGCACTTTAAGTGGAGGCACTTCATGTAAGTGACTAACGGCCACCCCTGGTGAGATACTTAAAGAAACAATCGCACTAAACTGTACCTCTTGCTTTGAAGAAAAATTAGATAGAAGGGAAAGAACTCCAGCTAACAGGAGATTATAATTCAAGTTTCATAGAAAGTATGAAACTATTTAAAGCCTTCAAGACCTGTAAAACTGCAAGAGGTTTTTCACAGTTAAAGGGAAAGATTAAACCTTTACTTGGGAACCTGGGCTTAAAGTCAGTGAAGCTGCACAGTCTTATTAAAATATTACGACGCCTAAGACATCTGCCTTGTCATCATTAAAGATCTTCTCTATGCACTGAATTATTATCCTGTTCTATTTTACTTGGAGCAGCCCTTAAAGTCAACATAATTTTGATATTTTGATGCCTTTATTCCCCAGGATAGACAATAGAATTGTTATGTTTCTCTTTCTGGATTATTTATGGTTGCCTGGGACCTTTTTGAAAAAAAAAAACATTTTTCATTGGCAAAGATCAGTTTGACACACTTCAGACAGATTTATTTTTTTTCAGAAAGATTTTTAATTTCATGTCCATTAAGACCAGGTTTTTGGGGACACTTTATTTTTCCAGGTCAAAATGAGGAAGTATCCTGTAGGTCAGTGAGTGAGGTCATTACCCACAATATTCAGTGTTTGATGGTCAAATCCATTATCTGAAACCAACAACAGATTAATGATTACTTTGTGATGGCCCAATGCCTGTTTTTGTTCTTTTGGGATTTGTTTCCTTTTTTTTTCTGAATACCCTTAATTTTTCCCTGCCATGGAATTAGATAATGTTCTTTGTATACAGCTCAGAAATTAAAGTACTTTGCTAACCTAATTCCATTCTCCCATTTTATCTAGTGATTTCTAAATGGAAAATGCACACATTATCCACATAGCAGAATCAAAGGTATGGACCAGCTCCCAGGGAAGATTCACTTTTTTCTTGGATATTATTAAGTTTCCCATCCCTTCTTTCCCTTCTTACTTGGTATTATGGATGTCTAGTATACGGAAGCACAGACTTCACAGCTTGAGATATTTCCTTAAGGTAGGCCAAGTATGGCCATTGTTTTCTTTAGTTTTTATAGATACAAGGATAGCTATTTCTTCCTAAGTATTTGAATTTGTATACATTAAGAGTCCAGGTGTAATGCTATTAAACTGTCAAGTTCTTATCCTTGAGATTAATTCACTTACCTAATTAAAGCCATTCGGTCAGGATGAAAAAGAAGTTTACCTCCTCTGAAGTAAAATCTTGGTTCCATTGAAATCTGTGGAAAAGCTTTTACAGATTTCAGCAGAGCTATGATTTCACATCTAATTAGAAAATGCTATTTTAAAATGACATATTAAAGGATTTGTTGGGGGGAGAAATGTAGGAAATTGTCCTGAACAGAATTACTATCCAGTAGCCAAATCAGCAAACTGGAGAAATAGTTATTCTTTTCTTGATGATTTTATATTTTAATATAATATTATCTATACTATAAAAATAAATTTGTGGGTTTTTTTCCCCCTAGATATTTCAAAGCAATGGAATAAATATTTTTCTCTATAGCTTTGTATGCCAACTAATCATCAATTGACAATCTGTTTACAGTATTTTCTTCCAATATGAATATTTAGCTCATATCATTTTTCCATTTCATCCCTAGCATAAAGAATAAGGAAAAAATACAGCAATAAAAAAGCATATTAAGGGAGAGAAGAGAGCATAAAAGAGAGCTTCATACTAATTATGAGCAACTTGCTAGCAATATAGGAAATAACCTCTGATTTATCTGGCTGAAGGTAAGGTACACTTTCAACATTTCTCATAGTATTGTGAGGATGATGGATGACCTGGTTTGCTGTTGCAATTTTAGTAATTGCAAAGAGCTAGGGTAAAATTCATTCCTCTGACTCACTCTGGAGATAAAGGCATGAATAACTGTGGCCATTTCGACATCACAGAAGTGCTGTTTTACCCTTTCTTTATAAACAGGAACCCAAACTCACTTTTGTTCAGACCCACACGTTTTCTGCCTAAACTAACATAGGATTCTACACAACTTCCAAAATTCTGAATAGCACATTGTAGGGAGACCACAATCCATGAGGAAAGTAGCTAGTTTGTATATTTTTACTCTATTTATCTGACAAGAATAACAATATTTCATTATAAGCTTGGAGGTGGCCTTTCAAAGGAGGGGAAGCAGGATTTATTTAAGCCATACTGTTTTATGCTGAACTGCTTGCTTATTTTTAAGGTTTGTTGATCTGGAGTTGAAAAATAGAATAAAAGTATGCTGTCTATTTTTTATAATAAAATACCCGGAGCCCCAAATGAACAGCTGACCCCTGGAAGAGCCAACCCAGAGCTACAAAGGATGAGCCCACTCTAAAAAACTGACCCAGAGTCCAAAATGATGAAGGCAGAAGAGATGACCCGGAGACTCAGAAGATGAGCTGGTCCCTGGAAAAGCTGACCCAGAGCCGCAGAAGATGAACTGGCCCTTGAAAATGCCAACCTGGAGCCCCAAATCATGACCCAGCCACCAAAAAAGCTGACCTGGAGCCCAAAAGGAAGAGCTGACCCCTAGAAGAGTTGACCTGGAGCCCCAAAAGCTGAGCTGACCCCTGGAAAAACCAACCAGGAACTGCAAAGGAAGAGCTGACCCCCTAGAAGAGCCAAACCGGTGCCCCCCCCCAAAAAAGCCGATCACAGGAAAAGCTGACCTGGAGCCCCAAAGGACAAGCCCACTCTTTAAAAAAATTACCTGGAGGACAAAATGACCAGCTGGCCCCCAGAAGAGCTGAACTGGAGACCAAGAGGATGAGACGATGCTTGCCTGGAAAAGCCAACCTACAGACCCCGAGGATGAGCCGACACCTGGAAAAGCCAACCCAGAGACTCAGAGGATGATCTTCTCCTTGGAAAAGCCAACCCAGAACCCCAAAGGAAGAACCAGCTGCCAGAAAAGCTGACCTAGAGAAGCAAAAAATGAGCCAATTCCTGGAAAAGCTGATCCAGAGCCCCAAAGGAGAAGCTGGTGCCACTGAAAAGCTGTCCTGGAGCTCTGACGAAAAAGACAGCCTTTGAAAAAGCTGACCCAGAGCCCCACAGAATGAGCCAGCCCCAGGAAAACATGACCTGAAGCCCCAGTGAAAGAACCAGCCCCTGGAAAAGCCAGCACAAAGCTCCCAAGGAAGAGCGAGCAGCAGAGCCTCAAAGGAAGAGCCTGCCCCTGGAAAAGGCAACCCAGAGCCCCAGAGTATGAGCCAGAATTTTGAGAAGCTGACCTGGAGCTCCAAAGAAGCAGCCAGCCTCCAAAAAATCTGTCCTGGAGCCGTAAAGGAGAAGCTGGCCTTTGGAAAAGCTGATCCAGAGCCCAAAACAAGGATCTGGCCCTTAAAAGAGCCAACCAGGAGGCCCAGAAAAGGAGTTGGCCAATTTGGGGAAAATCCAATAATGGTGTTAAAAATGAAATCATATTAAAATCTGCAAGTTATTTTCTAGTATTTGACTGGCTCAAATGAAGCTCAGAAGAAAAAAATATGTAACGAGAAAACCAAGGAAAATAAGCATGCCACAATGATTTTGATAATGACATTAAAAAAATGACAAGGAAGAAACCTAGTCAATATTTCAAGTTTTGTTGCATATTACGTTAAAGATGGACATCTTTGATTTCATAAGAACAATAAAAAAATAATGTTCTAAAGAAGATGATGCAAGTACCAGTATTCACTAAAAACTTTCTTCTTAAATTCCATCTCAAACATTGATTTGGCAAAAGTGAATAAAACTCCAATCAAACTAGGATATTACTCTAGCTAAAGTAATAAAACATTTATCTCAGATTGTTTCAAAGTTACTACTGGTCAACAAGAGTAAAAAATTAAAGTATTGGAATGCAGGTGACTTTTTGAAGGTAGATTGGGGGAGCATCAAGGACCAAGATCAACTTAACATTATTGATTTCAGGATGGGATATGCTGCCAGCCAGCTCCATTAGTTGGCCTCTGTATTGTTAATTTGTGTGCAATGCATGCAGCTTTTAAATATTTATTGCATTTAGAGGATAGTGGGCAAATTGCTCATAGTCCGTAATCTGTGTAGATACGTACACGTGATTTTCCTCTGCAGTGGGTGTTTGTAAAGAGTCATTTCTAATTACAGTTATTTTTAAAGTTTGCCACCTCCCTAGAATGTTCTTCTGTAGCTTAGAAGCAGTCATTGTAAGACAATTTGTTAGAATCTGTTAATCTTTAACAGAGGATTAAGAGAGTCATAGGTATCCTTGGCTGGTGTAAAGGTTCATTGACAAATGCCGAGCTTATTAAAAGCAAAGGGGAATTATTATGCATTAATCATGTCAAATCATTTCCTGAAAACTCTTGTGAATGTCAGGAGCCATTAGCATACTGTTAATTCACAGAGTTGTCTGTCATTATGTCGAACTCCTGGAGACGTGAATGACATAATAGGGTAGTCCAAAGAGCAGGAGCTTAGTTCTTTGGCATACGGAGATGTGAGTAACAAAACACTGGAGTCACCCTGCTGGCATTCACCAGGGTTCTCCGGTTGGGACAAAGATCCAGACCTATAAACCTCTGACTGCTTCTGAAATCAGTTAAACTCCTTCTGAAACTGGGGGGTGATGGTGAACAGGAGAGGAAGAGGCAAAATTGACACAGAATTTAGGCTGTGTGAGTGTGACCTGCACTGACAAAGGCTTCTGTGAATCTGAGTTTTGATGAGTGTGAATAGTGCAACACCTTGTAAGTGCAATGGGCCTTGTTATTAGTTTTTTGTTGCAGTACAGCTCTGCGGAGCAATATTAGCCCAAGAACTGGTACCCAGCTGTAGTGCTGTGCTGTGCTTGCTTCTAGTGCAGGAAAGGGGCAGCCAGCTCAGGAGTCTGTGACCTGTGCTCCAGAGACTCATCACTGAAATAGGTTTCTGTTGTCTCTTCTAAAGTCTGCTAAGGAGGTTGAAATTGTTTGTACGGGCCTGACATTAAGCCCTAAGCTTGAGGTAATGTGAAAGCACTGACTTAACAAGTTGTTGACATTTAAAACAGAATATTTTTTTTTGCAATAAAAGTATGTCATAACTCTCTTGGCATTGTTGCTGCAATGAGCTTGGGTGACTAGATGTTCCAGGCACTTTCAAATTCAAGTAACTCAAAGAGAGTTCAAGATGTGTACTCTGATTTCTACTTCTTTTCTTCCTAAATTTCAGTTTCTTCAAAAAAGGATTGCTTCTGAACAGTTCCATTAGCCTAAATGATACGGATGCTTACCAGATAAATTGCAGATGAAGACAGAATGAAAAGCAGTGAACACTAGCAGGATAAAGAATCAGCAAAGAAATACAATGATGGAACTTCCCAACCAGATCAGATACAAAAGGGAGAATGAATGTCATTTTCTTCTGTAGCCAGGAAACAAACATAATTGAGCTAAATTGATCCTGTGGGATTTTTTTTTGGGGGGGGGGAGGGTGTTGGGTTTTTTTTAATCAGAACTGTGTACTTATTCATTTATTCCTAGTATCTGTTTTCTATTGCAGGCAGTGCATGCCAGATGCTATAACTGAAAATATGGGGACTGCAGTGCCTTCATTAGGATTGCCTGATGTGCACTCTTCTTCTGGTGAGGTGGTGGGAAAGCCTCCATTCTTCCGGTAGGCGTGCAGGGATTGTGTCTAGCCCCGGGAAAAAAAAAAACAAAACAAACAACTAAAAATAGATAGATAGATGCATAGATAGATAGATGTGTATCATAAGCATATATACATATCTATTCACATATATATGTAAACAAATTCAAGTTGCTGAAGAGTTAACTGTAGAATTACCTCTTTTAGATGTGGGTTTTTTTTGTATTTAAGCTCTAAAAGCCCCTAGAAATTGAGGTTCTTTGTTGGCTATTTCATTGCAAGAAAAACATACTTTCTCTAAAGAATATATAATACGTGCTACTGAGGAAAAATCCCTCTGAATTAAATATGAGGGGATTTTTTTGTAGTTCATTTGTGGACAGAGAGGATCAAGTCCCAGTCAAGTTAAGTGAAGATCAGTAAATTATAGCAGAGCGTGACTAATGTTTTTTTCTGTAGATAGAAATCGGTTGTTGGATAATAATAATTATGAATAGATTTGTGTTTAACAAGTCTATTAAGGCACTATCAATCCTCTCAATTCCTCTCCTACGTAGTGTGTAAGTACTGGTGGCAGATTAAAGTTCAGAAAAAGAAACAGACAGCAGTGGATAACTAAGCCATGGCAGCACAGCATTTTAGCATGAGGATTAAAACTGAAGATGTCTCAGCTTTTGGTTCTTGGCCAATTTTGATTTTTTATTCACTGAGTATGGAATTTGCAAACAGCAGTTGTCAGCTAAAATACAACAGGATGTAAACATCTTCAACAGAGTCCTGAATGTGAGTCTAAACGCTCTATAACCTGTATGGGAGTAGATAATGACCTAAAACTGTCATAAATGACAGCCAACACAAGTGGTTAGTGTCAGAAGAGGCAGAAACGATGGTAAAAGGTCGTGAGCCATTTTCAAACAGGCTTTTTTCCCTCTCTTCTAGGTGCTGTCGCCCTGACTTTCAAAACCCTGCATTTCCAGTATGAGGGAAGAGGAGGTAACAATTGTCACTTTACCTAGTGGTTCAGGAGTTCAAAGGTGCACAGGGTTAAAGTACATTTTCATGTAAGAATATAAAATTAATACCACAATATCTTATGGGGACAGCTCAGAAATTGTGGATTTTCTGTTTGCTATTTCTAGCTATGTTCAAAAGCCATTGATCATCAGCTCTCTCTCTTCAGCTTAGTTGTCAATGTTTAAATAGACAAGAGATTTTCAAAAGCACCTGCTTTTCACTGTGGATTACTCAGGCATTTTAGGCGTTTGCTTTAAGGAGGTTAGTGCATTAGGAGTCTAAAATTTAAGCATATCCTGGATTCCCAGAAATTTTACCTTCTCCAGAATAGGCAACAGCTGATCATATTTTACAAGAGTAACAGTTTTGACCCCAAGCTCCTAAAGTGTGAGTTAAAAAAAAAAAAAGGGGTGTGTGTGTGTGGCATTTTTCCACTGTCTTGTATAAATGGATGGAGCTGACATTTTCAGCACTTATTTCAAAAACCTGTCTGAAGCTCTGCACTTCACGCCAGTTGCAGACATAACTGAGAGGAACTGAACAGAGCTGGAAATTATTTCAGTGATGACAATTGCCTTACAATCAGAGCAGTTTTCCTTCAGTTACTTAAATGCCTGTTCCAATATTTAATTTCCGTAGGAATTAGAGAAAATCTTAGGTTCATGATGTGATTCTAACCTGGAACCCTCCATTTTGATTATTTCTTTTCCATAGTATGTAATAGCACTTTCTGCTTTTTGCCTTTGTGCTATATCTTTCTCCCAGTCTGTTTGCCAGAGTCTGTAACCATTTTCTCACAGGCTGACCTTGAATTACAGATCAACAGAACTGACTTGATCAGTGGGTTTTATGTGCGTTTATTCCTGCACAAAGCCCACAGATAAGTCATGGACAAGAAGTTCCCAAACCCACTAGTTCTGCAGCATTCATCATCCATGAGTATGAGAAAGCAACATAGAACTGAACCTATGGATGAGAAAAATACTTGGTTTTCTCTTTCTAAAACTTTCCAAAGTAAAAAGTTTCAAAACGAAAATATTTCAAAAATATCTTGGAATAAGATCTCAGAAGAAAGTTGTTACTTTTACAGTCATGAGTTCCACACACTGTATCACTCTGAAATGACTCGCACAGCATCTGCTGTCCTGGCACAGGCTGTGAATCAGATGCTTTCAGTCAAGCATATGCCGATAGAAAAACCCACACCTGCAAGAAGACACTCATGATCATGTTAGGTTAACCACAGGGACACTGAAAGAGGTGTTGAACTCTAGGCAGATATTAACAAAGTCTTTCTAACTATCACCTATCAGCTTGAGCCATGCTTTTTATTCCTAAAAATGCAGATTGAAAAGTTTTCCTTAATTTCAACTAATTTCAGGCCTGCAATGGGAGCACTTTGTGTTCAACTAAGAAAACAAAATAATAAGAGAACCCCTATGTTGAATAGAAAAGTACTTTTTTAATAACAAAAGCAACTTATCACTTTTGCCTGAAGACCTAATCTAACTGGATTCAGAGTGTTAGAGAATGACAGATATTGAAGAGCTCCAAAAAAAGGTTCTTTTTTTTTTTGGACTGTGAAGCAAATTACAGGAAATTGAAACAAAAAGAATCTTCCTGATGGAAAACACACAAACAAAATCAAAACAATTCACAACAATTTTCAAACAAATTGAACCTGCATGAATATGGGTAATTTGAAGAATTCTATGATTTGAATTAACATGTCCTAGAGAAATTCAGGTTTCTCCCTTTGATACATGTTGGGCATTTCACAGTTTCATTGTGACAGACATTCATTTTTCTGCATGTCAAGTTTGCACAGTCACTTTTATGGTATATATTTTATTGCAAATGTAAATTCAAATTTCTGTTTTGCAGAGAATCACCTAGGGTCATAACTTCTATTCTTGTTATCGTTTTAAATGCTTGCTTATATTCTTGTCTGAATAATGATGCATTTTGTAGGATGCAATTTTAACAAGGCTTGATGGTATGAGTTGCCAAAATTTTGAGAATTTTCTCTTATTCTGGCAGCAAATTTAGGTCCAAATTCTGAAACTTTAGTTCATTTTACTCCTCTAACTGACCCCTTTTGACTAATTTCAGCCCTCTTGAAGCCCCAAAGATTCATGGATAAATATAGATTGTTTCTGCATTTGGCAAAACACTGTGAAAGATAAGGCAGAGTCTGATTTCCAGCAGTAATATAACATTACAGTGCATTTTTGTCTTAAGCTTAGGATAAGAATACTATTGTGTGCTGAATCTTCAATACTGTACTGAAATTTTTGTGAGATTGACCAAGCAGCTCCTTCCTACATATCAGCAAGACATGTCAAATTGTGCTAAGATGGTGGGTTTAGCCCTGTTTGATCCCAGATGGCAACTAGGACCACATACCTGCTTGCTCACTTCTCCTCCTGCCCTCCAGTAGGGTAGGGAGAAGAGAGAGAAAAGGAGGGGAAAGGGGGGGGAAAAAAAACTTGTGGACTTGTGGGTGAAGATAAAGACAGTTTAATAGAACAATAACAGAAAAGAAAAATAACAATAATAATAGCAATAATGGTAAAAGAATATATAAAATAAAGTAATACAACACAAGTCACTCTCAACACCCAATGGTCAGTTGCCCAGCCCATCCCGAGCCGTGATCATGGATCCCTGCCCTCTGGCCAACCCCCATTTATATACTGAGCTTGATGTCTCTGATGTGGACTATTCCATTGGCCAGCTTGTTCTCCCTATGCTCCCTCTCAGCTTCTATGGGAAGCTGAAAAATTCTTTGACTAATGTAAAACACCACCTGGCAACAACTAGAACAATATGCATTATCAGCACCATTCTCACACCAAACCCAAAACACAGCAGCTACCAGAAAGAAAATTAACTCTAACCCAGCTGAAACCAGGACAGCCCAATACTATAAATTAATTTTCCAATCTTTGGTGTTACAACCACAAAATTGGGTCTTTGAAGTTAAAGTCCTAGCTTTTTACTTAGAATATCATTCTAGTATGAAAATATACTTTAGATTCTAGCAATGCCTCTCAAAGAACTTCTTATATTTATTTAACGACAGCCCCGTAATGGGCACAGTTGCACTACAGCTCAGAGCAACACCCTAGGGGCTCGCATCAGTGACTCACAACAAAGCAAGTCCAGAACACATCAACCAAGGTGTTGTTCACAATCCAAACAGCTAAGCAAGGTGTAGCATACTGTGCTACAAACACATGGTTTGTATTCATGCTGTTGTCAGCTCCTAGTAAAAATTCACTAAATAATAAGTTTGCCATAACTCCTCTGTTCAGTCTCCTTTCAATGGAGAGCAATGAATTTTAGCCAGGAACTCTTCAACCTAGGAAAAATAAGAGCTTCTGGCAAGACCCTCTCCACAAAGTTCCCCTTGCTTTAGCGTTTTTTTCACACTTTTCTCTGAAATAACTCTACCTTTCATGCTAATTGTAGCTTGCAGCTCTTTATTTTCAGGGGTGTTTAAAATAGGCTGCTGTTATATAAAAGGGTCATTTTGAAGGAGGAGGTATCTTCTATGCTCTCTGCCTCGCTACTCCCAATTATTTTGTTGTCATTCTAATTGGTTATTACTCAGAGATAGAAAATTCACTGCTGTTTGATTTTTTACTTGTTCGAGTTTATTCTAGTGTTTCAGGTGCTCTGAAAATGGTTGAAAGCATCTAGAGATCAGGAGAGACATCCCGTTCTGTTGCTGCTTGCAGCGGTGCAAAACACAGGCAATCACCTCCCAGGTTCAGAGACCACTTGTGCCTTCTCCACCACAGCAACAGCTGTCATTTGTCTCCAATTCGCTAAATCTGCTTGGGACTGGATTTTGGCTTTCTCCAGCTGCTTAGATGAGGAGGAGAAAATTCTTTTTAGTTTGTTAGTCACTACCTAAACTCTGTGTGCAGGATTATGGATGCTGTATGCTCTTTAGTTCTCTGCCTTCCATGAGTGGCAGAACAGTGAAAATGGATGGGCATATAGTGCCAACAAAGGGAATGAGCTGAGCATGGAATAGCTCAGCATCATTAGCCTTTTTGAACAACAAAGGGTCAGAGTAACTTTATTTATGGGAAAGGACTATGACCATGATATAGGTTCTTTTAAGACAATCTGCTTTCCCAGGTTTTAGAGGAAGGTTGATTTTATTATTGCTGCTCTTTTCCACCCCTCACCTGTCTTAAATTTGGTTTAAACTTCAGTGATGTGGACATTATGAAATGCCCTTTCCAGGCACTCGTTCCCAGTAATAACACTGTACTACTGTCCTGGTTTGAGCAACATTATAATCCTGAATTTTCTGATAGAGATAACTGCTTAAAACAGGACATCAAACTTCAAAGCTGACTTAACTGAGAAATGGCTTACACTCATAGACAGATTTTTATGTCATTAAAGTATGCATGGGCAGCAGGAGTACCAGAGTGGTGAGCAGTACAAAGCAGAAACGGGAGGAACTGTAGAGCTCGGTAGAGAGGGCGCTGCAAGATAGTGCCTATTGACAAGGCATTACAGAACTAATTCTTGCAGCCCTCCCATGGACATAAGTGGACCCGGTTGACAGCAGCCAATAATAAATGCACCTATTAAGGCAGAGTGGGAGTGGACCACCTGCATGTCTTTTGTGGTGGCACAGCAGTGACAGCAAAGTTAAGACTTCAAATATAAATTGGTAACTCTTTATTTAAAATTAGCTATATTATTCTCCATTAAGAAAGGAAATGGGGTCTTGTGAGGAAGGCAAGAAGACAGACTGTTTTTTTAAGAGGAAAATATTAGCAGTAACTTGTAATAGAATCAGAGGAGCCCTGGATCAGGCAAAAGGATAGAGAAATCTGTGGTGGTTCCTGTTTTTCTCAAGGGGGAGAAATATTGTGGAAGGAAGGAGAGAGTAGGACTATCCAACATCTTTTCTGAACAAAACCATCCAAACAACCCTCTTTTCTGAGCGAGGTAACAAGGAACTAGGAAGAGGGTATACAGTTTTGGTCTTACTACCACAAAGGAACTTTGGGACTGGAGGTCACTTTATGAAAACAAAGACAACAAATTTTGCAAACATAGCTGGTCACCAAATGTTTAACTGGAGTTCATGATGACAAGTGATGCAGAATGCAATGGTAAATAAGACAAACTGGGACTCCTTCCCACCCTTGCAAGTATATGTGAAACACACTCATTTTCTCTATTTAAATGCCTGACAGCTACTCAATGTCACCATATGTTTCCAAACACATTTTCCAAATGATTCCTCAGTAATATGTTATAAAAATGTGTTGTAAATTAGAATGAAAAATTGCAAAAATAAAGAAACTCCTAGTTTCAGGACTGCAAGAGAACTAAATTGTCAGGAAGTGACCATTTCAGACAGACCTTTTGGCACAATGCTTCTTAATCTTGGACCTTTCAGAAGTCTCTTCATGTTTTTATCACAGACAGCATGCTCTTTCCCTTGGGACTTGATATTATAAGGGTGTCAAAGATTTTCTTTTGCTTTATCCAGATACCAGCACTAGACAATACCCTTAGAAATGGCTAGTTACTGTTTAAAAAGCATGAAACCTGCTGTTCCTAAAGAGCTAATCTGTGCTGTTTATTATTACACAAAATACACATTACATATATATGTGTAAAATTATAATGTAAATTTAGTGAGAAAAAAAGACATCTAATTATTTATCAATGAAATAGGAAACAAAAGATTACAGTTTATTTAAGAAGCAATCCATATGCTTCTAAAATGGGGGCTACAAATGAAAGTATGTAGTTAGGGATATGTTTTCATATGTATTCATACTGTTCACTTCCTTAAGGAAGAATAGTACAGCTTTAGAAGAGGCAGTGTAACTTCTAACTATCATTTACATTCAGGAAATAACTACTGAGATTCACCTTCAACCCAGGACTGTAAGGATCTTGCTGCATCCAGTCCCATGCTCGTTACTGAAACCCTCCCTCACATATGCTCGCTACTAATCTCCCTCCACACTGGTAGTAACCCATGGTTGATTACTGGTAGTAACTGCGTGGTTGATTTCACTTGCTGCTTAGAATGTGAACTGCCACCATTTCTCCATGGTCACCCTTTCTTCTGCCATGAAAGTACAAGACAGATGGAAAGGATCCATAGTGGTCTATAAGTACCAGGTTTTCCGAAGAAGCATTAGCAGCCTTGTAACTAGGGACAGTGAGTCCTGCTGTGTTTAGGGACAGTGAGTCCTGCTGTGTTTTTGATGTCTTGTTGTATGCATCTCATGATGCTTAATAGATCTCCCCAGCCCAGGTTTGCCTGACCATCATGAAGTACCGTGAGGGTAAGGGGTCAGCCCTCTGTCTGGAGACTCCTGGCTCTGTCTCCAGCGGGTGCCCCACAGGTGCGGCAGAGAAGGCTGTCTGGTGGGAGAATCTGAGGGCAACAGGGGCCAGGGATGTGCATTGCCCTGGGGAGCCCGTCCCAGCATGAAAACGGAGGGGGAACACTGCAGAGCAGAACCCAAGCAAGAGACGTGGCACCATCCTCTGGCACACTGTCCCCCCTGCCCCCCTTTATTTTTCTAACTGAGCCCCTTTTTTGGGTGGTGGAGGGGTACATATGTAAATGGCATTATTAAAGTAATGAGTTGCCACTTGGGGCCACTTCCAAGATTTTATTTTTTTTTTCTACCGACCTTTCAGCCTCACTTCTGTTCCTGGAAGATCATGGAACAGATCCTCCTAGAAGCTATGCTAAGGCACAGGCAGGACAGGGAGGTGATTCAAGACAGCCAGCATGACATCACCAAGGGCAGGTCCTGCTTGGCCAACCTCGTGGCCATCTATGACTGAGTGACTACATCAGTGGACAAGGGAAGAGCTATGGATGTCATTTATCTGGACTTCTGTAAGGTCTTTGACATGGTCCTCCACAACGTCCTTCTCTCTAAATTGGAGGGATATGGAATTGATGGGTGGACTCTTTAGTGGATGAGGAATTGGTTGGATGGTTGCATCCAGAGGGTAGTTGTCAGCGGCTCAATGTCCAGATGGAAATCAGTGACAAGTGGTGTGCCTCAGGGGTCCGTACTGGGACAAGTACTGTTCGACATCTTCATCAATAACATAGACAATAGGATTGAATATACCCTCAGCAAGTTTGTGGGTAACACCAAGATGAGTAGTGTGGCTGACGTGCCTGAAGGATGGTATGCCATCCAGAGGGACCTGGACAGGCTCAAGAAGCAGACCCATGTGAACCTCATGAAGTTCAAAAAGGCCAAGTGCAGGGTTCTGTACCTGGGTCAGGGCAACCCCTGGTATCAATACAAGCTGGGCGACGAAGGAATTGAGAGCAGCCCTGCCGAGAAGGACTTGGGGGTACTGGTGGATGAAAAGCTGGACATGAGACGACAACCCAGAAAACCAACCGTTTCCTGGGCTGCATCAAAAGAAGTGTGGCCAGCAGGTCAAGGGAGGTGATTTTGCCCCTCTACTCCACTCTGGGGAGACCCCATCTGGAGTCCTGTGTCCAGCTCTGGAGTCCTCAGCACAAGAAAGACATGGACCTGTTGGAGTGGGTCCACAAAAATGCCCAGAGGTCTGAAGCACCTCTCCTATGAAGACAGGCTGAGAGAGTTGGGGTTGTTTAGCCTGGAGAAGAGAAGATTCATTGTGGCTTTTCTGTACTTAAAGGGCGTCTACAGGAAACATAGGGATAAACTGTTTAGTAGGGCTTGTTGTGATAGGACAAGAGGTAATGGCTTTAAACCAAAAGAGGGTAGATTTAGACTAGATTGAAGGAAGACATTTTTTACAATGACGGTGGTGAAACACTGGCACAGGTTCCCCAGAGAGGTGGTAGATGCATCCCTGGAAATGTTCAAGGTCAGGTTGGAGGGGGCTCTGAGCAACCTGATCTAGTTGAAGGTTTCCTTGTTCATTGCAGGGGAGGACTAGATGACCCTTTAAGGTCCCTTCCAACCCAAACTATTCTGTCATTCTGTGATCATCTCTGCTTCAGCCATTCTTGATTCAGTCTCTGTCTTCTCCTATTTACGTCATCTTAGGTCTCTTTGTAAGGTCCTGGTGACATAAAATACAGACATATCCAATCATTAAAAAACAGTTCTCAAGGAATGATATTGGATCAGTTTAGCATGGTATATCTTTGGTAATGCAATAAGGTATCTTATTCCATTTACCTCCATCCCTTGATTCCTTTTTCAAAATTTACCCCAAAAGTTTTGTTCAGACTACCTGCGTGACATGTATTCTCTTTCTTATATAAAAGTACTTGTTATTCTTAAGTCAGCTTTTTTTATTCAAATGGGTGGCTATGATCTTAGAGCTTTTGATATCTAATGAAGGCTTATTTGTGTTATATCCTTTTGTAAGGAAAATAAGAAAATAAACTCCCCAATTAATCATCCTCAGTTTAATGTGAGAGAAGTTTTTTTTAAATTTAATTGATGTTATTTGGTCCTCATAAAAAACAAACATCTCCACTTTTATGGTGCAAACTTCAATTTCTTTGGGAAAAATCCTATTTGGATTATTGATCTGCCAGGCTCATAGCCATGCCAAGATTCTTTATATAGGTGCTTCTGATTCTGTGTCTTCATTTCCTCTGATCCGAGCAGTTTTGGTCAAATGCCTTAAAATCTGACGGAGTTAGGCTTAGAGGAGGACCATTGATCTAACAGTCAACCCTCCAAAACTGGTTAAGCACTAGCAGAGTTGATGAAGCTTTTCGAAGACTTAGTGAGATTGTTTCAAACAATGTGACTGGGCACATACGACAGTTGTTTGTGATAAACCCAATAGAAAAGAAAAAACATTACAAAGATTTGACCGGCATCATCTCAAACTGCAGCAATTCAATAGGCATTCTCTAATTTCCTTAGGCCACAGTGCTGGTGTGCAAAATTTCATGAAAATGTTGGATCTTTACTCATGTCTCTAACTGCTAACAAGTTTCTAGGTAGCCAAGAGCACTATTGACATTTTTCATGCGTCTGAAAAATTATTTGATTTAGAACTGGGTACTTCATATGAAAAATAGCAATAGCACAAAAATATAGTATCAGCTGCCCTGAAATGGTTAGAGACTTTATGTCAAGCTGCTTTTGTGACTGTATTACTGAAACTATAGATGAAAGCAAGAGTCTGCCGTTTGAATACCACTGCTTTTGAACACCTCCGTTGTATCCTGCTTTGCTCGATCTAAAGAGACATGAATTCACTTCTGACACTTTCCACAGCTATTCTGTGTTAGTTTAATCATTTTTCGAATTGGTTTATGGGCAAAGATCTGAATTGGAGCCTCCTACCCATTGAGCGAATGCTCTACGCACCACAGAAGGGGCTGTATTGAGGGTTGTGTCCTTGGTTGCAGTGCCTTCAAGCTTCTTGACTATCTTTCTCACTGCATGCTATTCTTCTCTCTGAGCAGTTAATATTTCAAACTTGCAACTTAAACATTTTCAGCCCCTGCTCTAGACAGTGAGTGGTCTTTAGGAAAACCAGAATAACACCAAGAAAGAAGTGCTAGACCATTAGGTGCTCAGTAGAGACCTCAGTTCATTTTCCCCAGGCAAACAAGGGATTTTAGCTAGGACCCCTGATATAACTGCTTTAGCCCCTAAGCTTTGTCAGCTCCATCCTTGGTGAAGCTAACCAACTCCTTCATTCCTGTCTTTTGTTTCGCTATGAGTCAATTGACACTCTCTGTTCACGAAATGCTACTTTGGAATTTAACTTCATAAGCAACAAAAAAACTCTAGCTAAACAAAAGGACTTTTTTTTTTGTTTGCATGTTTTGTTTCACTTCTTGGTTGCCTGATCCCTCCTAACAAACCAGCCCCGAAAACAACTAACATTTTTCCTGCAGTCTGTGTCGTAACCCTTTTAACTTAGTCACAGTACATCCTCAGGTCTGCACACATCATATCCAGGCTGGGTCCTCCAAGATGATGTAGCTGTGACCATAACAGATGAAAAACTAGAAAACATTGGCCAATGAAGAATGGATTAATTTGCTCACATTTAGGTAGCTCATGGTAGCATTAGAAGGTAAATTGACCTCTCACTCATTGCAACTTGAGGCATCCTGTGGCTTCATCCCAGCTCATCTCCCTATACTAATAACTGTTATTGCCTGAGTGACAGTGATGTTAATATAAAATAATAAATTATTTTATAATTATAAATTTTATATTAAAATATAATATGTCTATTTTGCATGTACAATCTATAAATATATAATATAAAGATATATTTTTTATTAAAAATAATTTACAGTAAATAATATAAAACAATAAAATAATATAAAATAATAAAAAAGTCTTTCTACTAATGATTTTGGGACCTGGCAGTACAAAGAATATGATTTTAAGAATCCCAGCTAGCAGTCATGCACATCGTACTGCAAAGGAGAGTGTTTAGAAATATATGCATATTCTCAGAATAACACTTGACCACAGCGAACAGAGAAAGAGAGAACCCAAACGTTGTAAAATATATTTTGTAGCTGTATATTTAAAAGATACTCTAAGACAGTGACTTGTGTTAGTAAGAAAACAGTTCCTGTGACCACCTCCATACAACTGTGCGGCTGAACCAGCGTGGTCCTGTCAAATAGTGCCTTAACCTGTGCAATACAAAGGGCCATCCTCTGTTTGTAGTTCTGTTGTTTGCTTTTTGCTTGCAACTCTATCACTTTTCACTTCAGCCGTGCTTTCCAAAAGCCTTGAGGGCAGTATTTTCCCCTTTTTCACGCTGTTTTTCTCACACTCGTATTTCTCACTGCTTTGCACCTACAAGACCACATACCTTTACTCTAACAGCCTTCCATAAGAAGAAATTAACACCAGCATGATTCACCCCTTCTCCACACCCACCTCATCTTGTAGCCTTTAGTTTGTTAAAAAAAAGTTTAAAACTTAGTGTCTAACAAAATAGATAGTATAATTTAAACAATTATTAACAATTACTCTGCAATATATATACAATAATACACATGCACAAAAGCTTAGCAACCAGCCAGCTTGCAATGCCTGTGCCTGATTAAGCATGCTCCAAACAGCATTAATAACATCAGAAATAGGAACAACTAACAGGGAATTTGAACAGATCAGGTGGAAAGTATATATTGCTAGGGGAAAAGCATGGCTAAAATGATCATTGTAGTCATCATCTTTCTCACCTGCTGCAATGGAAGCACCTCGCTCAGAGGAGGATGCTTGTCTGTGGACCCCACCACTGCTTTTTCTGACTGGCTTTTCCTTTCACCCCCCAACCCCAAATCTTTGTTTATCCCCTAAGGTAACTTTGAAGTCATTGTCAACCTTTACTTACAGACCCCAGAAATAAACATTGTGCATATAAACCTTTCTCCAGGTGCTTTGAGCAGCAGTCCTGCTAATTAAAATTCTTAATTTTGCCAAGAGGCCATCAGCTATGGGGAGCCGTTTGCTGCAGTGAGCTGATGTGTTTAACCAAGGCTTTGTTCTTGTCCCATCCCTGGGTATGTTGAGTCTCACAAGACAGTTTAAGCTGGAGGTAAGAATATACTGAAACAAGTTCCCTCTCCAAAGGAGGGGAGGAGGGAAGCGAAAAGATGAAAGAAAAAGGCTTTTGTTCTTCAAGTAGCTCCTTGACTTAATTTCTTGTGATAGTCATGTTATGGCATCAGTCTCATTGTTTTACACCATACGAATGCTGGATACTCTAGGATGTCTCAGGTGACACTAGATACCTGCATTTAGGCACTGTGACTTGAGTAGCTCTGTACTACAGCTGAGAACATGGATTGTCACTCAAGCCCCACCAGCTCTACTGACTGCAATGTGAATGAAAACTCTCAAGATGTTTGCAGGCACCTTCATACAGAAACCTTTAGGAGGTTTAAGCGTGAACTAAACCCCACCTGTAGTACAGTATTTGGTAACCTTAACAGAGACATCTAGTGCTTCTGAGGCACAACACGGTATCTGAAAAACCTGCCTGGAGTGACAGTGAAGACACAGTGTGGAAGGGGTGGCTGGAGGCCACACAGGAATCTTGCACAGTTCTCATGAGATGCCTACAACTAAGCAACCAAACAGATTCTACACTGTGTATGCTTAAAACCAGAATTCTGCTTCATCTTCTGTGTGCTGTGCACTTTATACCTCATCAATTTGCCTGTCACGCATTTCCATTAACCTATCCCTTCCCCACCCCCTGTATATTTCCATTATCTTTTTATTAGTATGTCCCATAAACAATCCTTCTTATCCCTCTACCAGTTTTCTGCAGGGTTCCCCACTATTTAGCCAATAGGGATTTTTTCCTCCATGCCTTATCCTGTTACTATCTCATTTGTAAATAAAAATAATTTGCTATTACTTACATGAACAACTCACAGTTGTCTCTCAGAGCTATATAATTGTATTTTTGCTCAAATTAAAATTCTAATGTCTTTGATGTTTTCTCATCATGTAGCTAGGAGCTCAGATTCAACAAAAACGTATTTCGTATTCCAAGCTTTCTCCTACCTCATTTTCTTAAAAGTGTACCAGTTACTGTACTGAGTGATTATGCAGCCCAGTAATTTGAGCATCCTATTCAGATCTGAATTTAATGTTTTTTAGATGCAAACTATGTTTGAATTTTGCATGTTTTCTGTACAAAACATCTCTTTGATGCAGTTTTTCATTTCTGTCTATGCATACATTTATGTGTACTCTCACATTTTATTATAACAGCCTTTTCTCTGAATTTAACAGATGCTATACTGTGGCTACAGGCATCCTCCTCATACCCAGCTCATTTGATCTTGTTATCCCTTTCTTTAAATGACTACTCTATCTCTCTCACACACTTCACATGCTATTTCAGAAACTGCCTTTTCAAGGCATCCCTGTCACACCCATCATCTCCTAATCACAGTCGGAAAGTAGACTCTTGCCTCTGGTAGGTCTGTGGTGTCAGGCTCCCCTGCCCATGCTTTACATTTTCAGACAGTTGTCATCAGACCTTTTATCACTTTCGCAGCTGGGAGGATATCTCTGCAAGCATCAACAGAGCTAGCTACCTTCAGAGATGTGGCTGAAAACCCATCCATTACTGTGATGCCTACAAAAATATACAAGAGTGAGAGGCTGCTGTGGTGCTGCTGCCAGGGCTGGCTATGCCTACTGATATTATCCCGTGGTTTCTTCGTGCTCCTTATCTGTGTCTGTGCTTGCTTAGAAATATAAGCTCCTTACAGCAGGCACCATGCCCTTGCCTTCTGCAACAAATCAAGTCCCATTCCACAGGAACCATATGCTTAGGCAAATATTAATTATAATACGTGAGTCTGTGTGTCTCAGAGACGTTCCAAAGCTTCCTCTGTCCTCATGTTGAACTGCAGCAGATTGCAGTGCATTTCCCTACTGCCAGGTAGCGGTGGTTGTGCTGACATGCGAGTAGAACGCTATTTGGAAGATCTCTGTTTCACCCAGGGATCTAGCAATGGAATGCTATCCAGGCAATTATTTTAATTGGAGATAATCACTTGGGAAATGGATGGATGAATTAATCAATTCCAGTTAATTGGGATAATGACATTATTTATGCTGGTCACCTTTTTTCACTACCATCTGTAGGAAGCTTTCCAACTGCAAGGCCAAATTCTTCTATGATACAGATCCACTGAGGCTACTGCAATTAAGGCAGGAATGAATCTGGTGCATTGTGAGTATAGAATAAATTGCCTCACTTACTTATTTTTGGAGAAACCATGTGTGCAGCTGACCTGGGAATACTACAAATTACTCTCTTTATTCCACTGTTGCTATCCTGTCATTAGTAGTGTTGCAACAGGAGGTGTTCTTGGCACTTGTTCTAACAGAAATATATAACTTTTGTTTTGTTTGCATACTTATGCAGCTCATTACTATGTGAAAAACAATCTGCAGCTTAGCATTTGTTAATGGGATATGGAACAAGGAAACAGCAGATGGAGTATTGGGATACTGAATGCATAATAAGTTTGATCCTGAAAGTCCTTGTGTGATTTTTCAGCTCAAGACAGTTGTTAAATTCCACTGCAAAGCTGAGCAGAAACCATGCCGGTGTTCAAGCGGGGAAGGTACGGTCCTCCACCGTAAACAGACTTAAGGGTCAAGCATTCCCTGCACCTGATCATCTCTTAAAAGGAAGCAAAAGACAAGATTTTGCTTTGTGATTAATACCTTGATTTCTTCTGCTGTTCAGAGAGGAGCTCTGAAAATAAGATGGCTCATTCTCTTTCAAGTGATTGAAGATAACCTTTGCTGTGATATTGTCCTATCTATTTCTGTCTTCAGCTGAAGAGGAATAGATTTCCAAATGTCATCTTCTGCTCACCTGTATGTCTAATGCTGACCGGTGCCCACGAGGTTCTCCAATCTAAGGACAAGTAAGCAGGACTGTAAGAATATAGATCTTGCGGCAAAATTATTTCTGTAGAATCTGTTTGTCTATCCTCATCTTTGGGTCAGACTGAGTGGCTCTTCAAGTCTAATGAAATAAACCCAAATCTCTTGTCTTGAAAAGATAAAGATCAAATCATTCTGTGTCAGTAGTCAGTCATTGGATCAGGACACACTGAGCCTCGGTATGTCCGTGACCACAGCATGGATTAAACGTATCTGCCAGGCTGCAGTGAGCTAGCTCAGATTTTAAGAGCCTTTTCTAAAGCAGAATCACTCTGCAGTAATCTAACACAGACTTGTTTAATAAATCATAACCTTTGCAGCTCCTGGAAAATGGCAAAGTGTGGCAAACAAGGGTTAACAGTCTGAGGATCATTAGAACTGAATCCTAAGTAGCTACAATACAGTTTACTGCAAATACGATGTGAGATAAGAGCGTGACAGATGAGATATTTTCATGTTTTCCACAGCAAGTGAAAGTACTGCTCCAGAAAACTGTGATTTTTATTTTTTTATTTTTTTTTTTTGGTGGGGAGAGGGAGAGGGAAGAATGAGAAATGTTAGGGCAGGCATCAAGCCTGGAATTTCTCACAGGTTTTTGGTTCCCTCATTGCAGGAGCTCCCTGAATTCAAGCATGGTGTCTTGTGTGACCACAAAAGGGAAAGCATCATTTGTGAAAAGTCAGTGCCTTGAGGTTCCCTTACTTTTGTACCAGTTTGGTTCAGATCTCCTGCCTCCCTCGGAGACCTTCCAGCAAATTAACATCTGTGACCCACGGAATGAGCAACTCTGGTGGGAGATAATGTTTTCAGTTAAATGGGACCCAACAGGCTCCTATGCGTGTGACTTTAGTTTTCATATTCATATTGACCCTCCATCCAGCAGAGTGTAGGGACAGGACACTATGAGAGGCCACCTGAGTCAGTGCATGCAGGCCCTAACCTGTGTGCTAACAAACAATAACAGCCAGGTCAGGGGGACCGCACAACACTATCCTGTATATGTGCAAACACCGCGGGACAGGGAATGTGTCCTCACACCTACCAAAAAACTATGGTGTGCCACTGGAAGAATGCAGGAGGAAGTGAGAGCATCATCTGCATACCAAATTCCTGGATATTTGTCAATAAAATTCTCAGATGATGGTGCTCCAGACTACCAAAAGAAAAAAAAAAAAGAAAATTCTGCTTCTGCAGAAATTCTTCTTAATTAGGAGAAAAAAATTCCTCTGGACTCCATATCCGATGATTTGTTTAACACTTGTTGAGCTGGGTGAGAAGCTGAATGCCTGTAAGTATTTAATATTACTAGGAAGCAAGCAGAATTAAGTCCTACAAATGCTTATAATTTTGAAGTTATTTAATGTTATCAAAGTTTTTATTTATAATGAATCAGTAGATCTCATCTTAACCTTTGCTTGTCCAAACTAAACAAATCAAACTCACTCAGCATTTCATAATACATTTCCAAAATTATCTTAGCACTTTGTTGGCATCTTTTTCCAGTTTTAGTTCATTTCAGTGTTAGTGACTGGAAAAGTCTGAACTATTTAAAATGAAGTTTTATCAGTATTTTGTATAGCAGTACTAATAATTTTCTGGTTTTGCTAAAAAATACATTAAAGAAGGCAAGATACAATTTTAACACTGACTTTAATGAGGTCAGGATTTCACTCCCACATTCCTAAAAACCCTTCTTTTTTACCTACCTGTGATATGAGAAGCACATCTTAGAGTTTAATACTAAAGCCTTTCTCTTAGGAGCATCTTGTTCCAACAAGTGTTGTGGAATGAAGTGTGGTTCGGAAACAACAACCAAACAGAAAACTGAATACTTGCATCTTGAAAGAAAATATATTTCTTTTAGCTTTTCCTCCTCTTAGCTCATTAGCCTTGATGAAGCAAACATGTACATTCTAATGAAAAAAATAATTACTGAAAGATTCAATACAAATAAAACATACAAAAATTTTCAATCATAATTATACATTTCAAACACCGTTCTGTGATTGAGAAACTAATTCTCTAAAATTCACTAAAAGTGCTTACGTAAACCATTCACGTTCTGATATTCCATAAAGCACCATTTTTATTTGAATGCAAAGGATTGAATGAGTTAAAGTCATCTCATGTTAAAGATGGTATTTGTTTGATTTTAGATCTAGAAATAAATAAATCTGAAATGCAAACAAAGCCCAAACTCAGAAAATAGGATCTCAACTATACAGGGCTTTGAAATTTCCTCAAGCATCACTGGAATATTGTGAAATTTGTGTGAAATGCTTATACATTTGTTTGTTTGTCTGTTTCTCCCTTGTGTAGTTTGAAGAGCTTTAAGGGTTTTTTTTTAGGAAATACGCATTTAATTTCTAGCAAAATGAGATTCCTAAAGAAGGGAGATGCCTACGTTGTGTGCTCCATCAGCTGCAGAAGTAAACACGGTACCCGTGGAAGGGGTATAACGCATCTCGGCCGCAGCTGCTGTGCTCAGCTATGCCCTGTCTCCATGGAAACGTTTCAGCAGACGCGGTACCTACTGGCAACCGAACAGAGATTTTCTGTTGCAGAAGAGGCAAAATGTAAGCTGCACTGAACACAGCATCTTTCCTTGACCCTGAATCTGTAAGCACTGGCAAGCCAGAGGCATCAAGTCTTTCTTTTCTTTTCCCCACCCCTGAAAAACAAGCAGTAATTGGGGAAGAAAGGGAATTGGTAGTCTTTCAACAAAAGAATAAGTATTTACAGTAGGATGCAAAATCTTGAAGTCAAATTCAGAGTCACAGCTCTTCTTTTCAAGAAACAAAAAGAAGCCCTCAAATCAGCCACTCAGAGAGTTCAGAGACGGGTGTTTTAAATCACAACACTGTGCTTGCTGAAATTAAGATTGTAAAAGAAAGAAAGAAGAATAGTGAATATATCATTATATGGAAGAACAGCAACCTCCACTTTCATTTCAGCTACTTTGAGCTGAAAGTACAGCCAAGGAAAAGTCTTTTTCCAACATTAGAGTGACAGGAGTGGTTAGCGCTTTTGAACAGAGTGTTCAGTTCGAGATAGCATAGAACTGGTAACGAGAGTAGGAAAAAAAATATATCAGATCAGGAAAAATATAGGAAGAAAAAGGCCAGCTGAAATAATCTTGTCTTTTGTTCCAAGTTACAAAACAAAGGAGTTAGACTTTAAGCATACTTAGTTTAGTCTTTGGAATGACTCCTTTAGGGACTTCCAAGTTTAAATGAGATGAAACTGATTAATAGCTGGGATTTTCTTCACATTCCTCTCAAAGCCCTGTGCTGGTCACATGGGATGGAACATTAACTCTCCTTTTTCCTATATCTTCTACTCACATATGAAAAGCATATGTAATCAGAAGAGAAATTCAAAATTTACACCAATAAAGAAGACAGGAGCAAATATCTCTGCCTTCTTTACAGTTTCTGAGCACCATTAGAATTAGGAGGTGATGACAAAATAAAAATTTCCACAGAGCTCCCATCCTTCTGTATAGGAAGGATATCAATATCATGTGTATCCTGATATAGATGCCAGTAGTATGCCTGCTGTGCTACCTTTATGTTTTCACTAAGACAAAATAAACCTTGCTAAGGGGCAAGGACAAATCATTAGTTTGATTATCACTAACAGTCTGCAACCTCTGCATATAAAAAAGATTCCGCAATTAAATTTGTCAGGCATGACAGAACATGTTTTATTTATTTTTTAAAATAATTATCACACTGATATTGTCAGCTTTATTTATCATAACATTGGTATTTTAGCAATTTATGATGATTATAGTTTCTTCCAATTATAATAGAGGCTTTATTTAAAGTTCTCTGCTCAAATGATTTAGAGCAAAAGCTGATGCAGACTGTAGCTGATGTTAGATAATTCTCATAAACAAATGCAAAACTATGGTGCTGATATTCTTTCTGAGAACCCGTGTTTTCTTAGGAGACCAGAACAATTTCAGACTTCCAGGACTAAATGATTATAATAGATGTGTGATAATAAAAGTTGGGTTTGCCTGTGCTACCTCCTGGGCAGGTAGGAGCCATCTCGGAGCTGCACTGGTGGTGGTACAGCTTCAGCTGTCAAGTCCTGCTGAAGGCTTCTCAGCTGCAACTTAATGCCACAGATGCTATGACTTTGCGTCAAACCTGTGTTCTATGTCTGGTCATTTCAGACAGCACAGATTTGTGAGCACCTGCTTGCAGAAGAGCATGTCGATGGGGCTGGGTACAAGAGCACAGTCAGCTGCTTCACAGGCTGAAGCAGGAAAAGGAAATCCTTTAAAATTCAAATCCAAAGTATGTTTTCTTAGTTTGCCTCACCTGACCTGAGATCCTGATGAAAATTAGATTTAGCCAGGGCCAGAACAGAGTGAGGATGCTCACATTTGGCTATTAAGAAGAATTAGTGATAATGTTCACCTTTTTAATATAAAAAGATGCATTTCTTTCATAAAAAGCTTCCAGATATGTTTAACTACATCTCTGTTAGGAAGGCACTTCCCTCAAGAACAACTTTGTTGTGCTTCCTGACTTCATGGTGGATTTGTTGCTGCCTTCATGACCTGGAAAATACATTGCATTAACTCCCTTGACCAAACAGAATGGTCCTCAGTTTCTACCTTCTATAGACCATGAAAGGCAGGAATGAATATGAAAACCTGCTGCTTAAAGCAATCTTGCAAAAATGGCTGTGGAGTAGAATACTTTTTCCTAAGAGTAGGGTAACTATTTTCATTAATATAGCATGAATTTTTCTTTTTGTGCCTAACACAACAGTTGCCAATTATTTGTTCCTTTGTTATCTTCCCCCAAAATTGAGTTTAATTCTGAAAAATGCTATGCCTGTTTTTCCCACTATGTGAATAATTTTAGATCTCTATGTTTTGCTGCAATTCAATGGAGGGAAAGTGAGTGAAAAAGGATTCCACTGCTCCAACTTTTGGAATTCTCAAAGAAAACCAAAATGTTTGCCTTTATTTCTGAATGGGAAACTTATCTTCAAGGCATTTAAAACCCTATCAAAAGGGCAATTTACTTGCAAAATATATATCCAAAGGGAAAAAAAGAAAAATAAATGTGCATTTCTTTACTATTCCATGGTTAGCATGGAAATTTGAAAATTAATTTCTTACTAATGCTCCAGATAGTTTATCACAGACACAGGATAATTTTTACTTTGAAACCTGTGCATACTCCAAAAATTGAGACTTTCTATTTGAATGAGAAGTAATATTTTGAAAAAAACAGACACAATTTTTCTTTTGGTTTTGAAAAAAAAAATGTCCTTTTGTATTTCCATTTTGATATTTTCTTTTTTTTTTTTTTCAGTAGAATGGAAAAAACTAACAAGACAGGTAAAAAATTGAAAGCAAAGTGGAATTATGAATAAAAATGACAGGACTGGACTTCACCACATCCTGATACAAAGAGAAAGCATATAAGTAGAATTAAAAAACAATTGAGCAGCCATTTTTTAAATAAAAAGATCATTCAGAATTGTTCAGAATATTTTTCCCCTAAACTCAACAGCTATTTAACTTCTAAAGTAGAAATGTCCTTTCTATAGACCATGGAAGGTGTTCATTAGTTAGAATATACATGAAGCTAGTTATATCATTGCTCTTTGCTGACCTTGTATTTTTAAATTTTCATTATTTATTTAACCTTAAAAATGTGCATTCTGCTTGATAGTCACGTAGCCATTTAGAGAACAAGAAAGAAGATTTTAAATGCTGTTCTTCTAAACAAAAACAATCACCAAAATACACTAAGCTACTTAAATATTTAACTACCACTTCTTATTATGAAAACCCAAAACTTTAAATTAACCTTACTGCATATATAAAAAGCATCTGGTGTGTCACAGGCCAAACACTAAGAAGCACAACCTTGAACTCCCACCAAGACACAATGATTTTTTAAGGTTCATATTTTAACTTTCCAACAGAAGGAAGAAAAAAACTGGTTTTAGGCTCAGGCTGTTTCACAAAATTAAAGTGTGTCCTTTTCCAAGGCTTCCTAAATCCTTACAGAGGCAAGAGCCATGGAATATTAATCTTCTAAGATTTCTTAAAAACAGACAATTAAAAAATGTTAAAATATGTTTCTCTGTTGCGGAAAGGCTACTACTTTTTTTATTTCACTCATTTCTTGTGTTGGTTTGCCAACAGCTAGAACAACTACTATTTCTATAGTAATGCAATGTAATTGTCAGTCTTCATCTATGTACTCATCTCTTCACCTCACCTGTGCCATTTCCTTCCTGATTGAATTCTTTGGGGCTTTCCTGAGTGCAGAATAAGATTCTGAAATTTGGGAGCCTATTCCCAAGCTGTTGAAAAAACAGAAACCAAAACGTTATTCTTACTCTGTCAAATCCATTTTTACTTAACTTACATAACTACTCACAAGTCTGTAGCATTCATACTCTATTTCAGCTTAAGATAGAAAAATGTTTAAAGGCAGAATTGATTGAATAATTTTCTTAAAATGATTCCATACTAAAGTGATTCAGCTTCTGGGGAAAAACTGTGATATTTCCCCAAGAATTATATGTGGTATTGATCAGAAAGCGAAAATTCCACTACATGTACAATGTAGTAAAGATTTATTGGATTCCAATAGATATGGACACACAATAAGTATAAATAGACAGCATCTTATATTTATCTGAAAGGAGCAGACATAAAAGATTTTCAAGCCTTCAGCACTGCAGAGAAAGCTCTTTTCTGGCCCCTTGCTGTAGATGAAGCTACGATTTTATTGTCCTGTAAATCTGTTCAGCCACCTACTACAAACACTGCTATTAATTCTGGTCTTGCCTTAACTCTTTAATGACAAGCACTTTTTCATATGCAAGCATTCTGCACACACAGGTTTAAGGGCTTGATTGTATCATCATCATCAGTTTATGGGGGATTATGACAGAACTGTGAGAAAGATGATTTGGAGAGGATGTACAAGGCATTACTGGCTGATAGGAAGCTAGAATATATATAAATATTGCATATGATACTTTGAACAATGTTGAAGTACCTGAAAAAAATTTAAAGCCTTTCTCTAAAAATGTATCAAACAGAAAATTATTAATTGATGCAGTATGTTGCAAAGATGCTGTACCTGAGCTTGGACACAAAGGCTAGTCTAGGTTCAAGTAACCTGGTAGACTTCTGTTGACTTCCAGAACAACCCGACTACATATCTTAGGGTTCTGTAAGGTTTTAAATATTTATCTTCTGGAGTGGAAAAATACCATCTTTTCATTATTCATTCATTGCTACCGAGCCATTAGAACACCATGGAAAACCTCAGTGTTCAAAAAATATTTGCAAGCAAAGACAGAAGGTTTTATCTCTTAGTAACCTGGAATTTAAGTTAACTAAAAATATTTCATAACTTTTTTTTTTTTTTTTAACCAAATTACCTAATATAATTATATTCCTTGGATTTGGAAGTTTTTGAATCTATAGTTCTTCACTTCTGAATTACACTGAAATTTAATTTCCTCTTCCATTTCCTATTTTAGGATTTCTTTTGAAATGAAGCTTGGTACATTTCATCTTTTCATCTACATCCTGAGCTGCAGTAATTTGAGGCAGAATTGAGCACTACCCTAAAATAAACAAGTGTTCTTCTTAAGGTCTCTTTTGCTTTCTGTCTCTTTATTTCACTGAACCTGAAAACAATCATGTGTAAATGAGACACAATCTGATGAACCTGTATTTTTTAGTACTCAAAATTAAAAAGAAAGGAAAAAATACTAGTTGAGATAGTCTTTAGTTCAGAATTGAGATTGAGACATACCCTGTAAATAAGCAGACTGTTCTGTCATTTTTTTTGTAGAGTCTTTGCTCTGTTGATTAATTTCAAGAATACACTAGTTAAATCCCAGGACTATTTTATGGAAATTCTTTCATTATATTATCCATATTAGTTATATGAGCAGTTATTGCTGGTGTCTCCTTTTCTGACCAATTGTTCTGATAAGAATTTGCAATTGAGCTGATCCTGGATTGTCTAATTTAACCTTTATCAAATGGAGCCACCTTCAGGAAGACCTGCAGATCTGTGAATATTTGTCATTCCACATGTGCAGAGAAGCACCCTGGCATCTTCGGTTCTGAGAAACACTCAGGGAGTTAAGACAAAAGAAAACAATGAGATACTGTTGCTAGTCTATAACCATAGTTTAGCATTTTGTATATCATAACTCTGTGTTTATATGCATTACAGGAATTTTAAATTAAAATTCCACACACTTTGTTATTCCTTGTTATCCAGGCTTTGCTTGTACAGGCATAAATATAAATTCTTGAAGGAAATCAGTTATAATACTAGACTTAGTCAAAAGGAAATTAAAAGATGTAATTTTTTTAAAATGAGATGTCAGGATTGTTTTTACAGTGAACTTTTGTGTTTTCACAGGTAGAAATAGTGAAATGATATTCCACCTCTGCATAAATAATATACAGAAATTACTATGTTGATGGAGACACAGGTATTAATTATTTAATAGATGAATTTCTTCATACAGTCCAGCTGCTCCTGTGTTTCACAGAACAATCTCAATATTTAGGTAGATATTGCCTAAAAGAATAATTGTCATTAGCTCTTCCTTAACGGTTAGCTGTAAATGACTTGCTCTGTCACTATCGTCGTTGAATAGTGACTAAGGGCTATTTATCATGTAAAAACTTCCCCTGTTCATAGTTGGTTTCCTTGGAACAAACTACTACTTCATGAAAACCTTTCATATTTGTCTTTCCAAGTAAAAAAAAATAAAACTAGGAAAAAGATTGTTCCACCAAGAAGGACCTGAGAGGCACTGATGGGATAATATACGGTACCCTTCCTTAGCTACAAGAATTTCATTCTTTTTCTGTAGTTAAAATTAAAGAAAAATAACTTTTTCTTTATTTTAACCCCCCAAAAAAGGACTGTGACTGCCTTCCTGTAGCTCTAAATTTGAAAAAGAAAAACATGTGTCTTCCGATAGTATTAATCCTGTATTTGAAGCCTGTGCTGCAAGTTGGCATAATATAAGGAAAAGCTGAAAAAGACAGAACGAACAAAAATGGGGGAAAAGGTATCTAACCATAGGTATGGAAAACCAGTGTCTCAGTCATTGTAAGTGTTGCAAGCAATAGGATTAGTGGAAGACTTAACAGAAATCCTGTAAAATAGAGGCTATCAGTATAGTCTCGTTTCCTGCAGCTGCAGGGAAATGGAGGAAGAAACTTGATCATCATGAATTTCTCAGTACCATAAGACTGATGGAATCAAAAATACAGGCCTATGGGGGAAAAAAAGTATGTCCTGGTTTAGCAGAATGTAGATCAGGGAATAGAGATGCAGTTTTGAGTGATTTCCTGGAAATGATGGCCAAAAAGAATATCTGGTTGATATTCTCTGCTGTTCTCCATATTTTTGTTGTTTTATAGGGACACTACAATGGACGAAACATCATTGTGTTAATCCATATAGAAAGAGAATAAAAATATGTTCCCTATCTCTGAGCGCTTACAAACAAAATGTAGCTGAAAAACAAAGCGTAAGTATAAGCAGAAAGGTGAATGAGTCCAGTGAAATACTGAAACAAAGTTAATCAGAAATAAACAACAAAAAGGACAGCGACCTATGCAGTGTGTGGATTGCCTGTTGCTGTGTCACCTGGGCACATATTCTCTGCAGACTTGTACTGCATGAAATCTCATACTAGGACCTTTAGCACTTATTTCCAATGGAGGTGGTCAAACTTGAAGGAAGGACCTTTAATGTCAGCACTGTCTGGCTTCCCTGTCAATTAAAAGTAATTAAAAAGTGAGAGAAGAATGTCTAAAAATCTTTAATTGATCAAAGAACAATAAACAGGTCTAAAAGCAACAGTTCCTTGTAGAAGCAAGAGGATGAAAGGAAAGAGAATAACACCAAACATATGGGAACGATGGTGCCATCAGTACCAGAATGAGAGAAGTATAACCAAAACATTTCATGAGCACTTTGCTACTAGACTGAAATGCTCATCCAATGCCAATAGATCTGAAACAACTACAAATATAAATGGAGATTTAGTACCTAAGTACTTCAGAAAGTTAGTATCTTTCTGTACAAAAATTGACTAGAAATTTGGTGTCCTCTCTTTGTCATGGATTATGAAAAATATTCCAAAGGATTATAGAATAAGGACCAATAAAAGTCTCATCATTCTTTAAAAATGTTACTGTTCTTACACTTCCTTCCATGTTTAATGTTTCCATTTCATGATCATTGTACATTTTATACAGATAGATCTCTTGAAATAGTTATGAGCTGTATTACAGGTTTTAATGACTCATTTCCATACCTGTTTCCATTACCTGAGAAAATAAGCAATAGCAAGTGTTCCACAACAGTTCCATCAAATACTGCAAAACTTTCAGCAGAGGTCATGATAATAAAGTGAACATGGATGTAACCCAATCCAGAAGGTAAGAAAAATAAAGTCATGACACTAAGCGTCCCAAAGAGCAGTCTGAAATGGACAGTGAATTAATTTCTCTTGTGTGTCTGCTGTGCCTTGTTAATTATTTATTTTTTCGTTGCATTGCCTTTTAGCTTTCTTCCTGATACACTTCTGATCAACTTCCTTCTGATACACTATCAAATTATTTTATTCTGTTGACAGAACATTATTTTCTCCTGTTATTTGCACTTGAACTGTATGAATACCTCAATTAACCTCTTGCTAAATAAAGATGCTTTTCTTTCCTGATCAAGATTTCATTTATGTCCTACCCAACAGAAAAAAAAGAAAATTCTGACTTTAGAAACTGATGGTCTTATTATTGCTAACAAAAAAAAGAAACATTGAAATAACAGACTTTTTTTCAGTTCAGACTATTTTGTATGCTTTCCTCTTTACATCTTCCAACATGCCATTAAAGGATACTCATGTCTTATGATGCATTAATTGTATCATAAAGTAATTTCATACAACACATTATTTCACAACACATTGACACTATAGTTATTTTGATGTTTCTTTTTGAGCAAGTGGCTTACCCGTGGATGGTGACTCACTGAAAGGAAAACACAACTAAATGAAAACACGGCAGTGTCTAATGTATGAATGAGCAATGAATTGAACAGAATTCATTCAAGAAAGACCTTCAGAAAAAACAACACATATAATGCCGTAACTGATGTTACACATTATGTTCCAAGAGAACACATCACCATTACTGGAGTCTGAATTGTTACATACAAAAAAAATGAACTCCCACCAACAATTTTCTCCAAAGGAAAGGAAATCTGTGCATCTATCACACTAACTAGAGATTTAAGCCTGGTTTATTAGCAGAATTCTGTCCCTCTGCCTCACCTAGTAAGGGCTAATGGATTTAGCTCTTCTGCAATATGGTCTCTAGAATTCTTTTCCATCTTACCAGTCTGAGATCACAGGGTTGGGTCCATTCATTTCACATAAATAAATTAAAGACCTCTGAAGCTTCATAGGTTTTTTAAAATATTACAGTTCTCCCCTGTTACCCCCACAGACAACTTTGCAGAGGGCTAAGTTCAAAGGGATTATAAACAAGAGCAAACTGACTCATTTAGTACATCTTGTACTGTGCCCTAGTGAAAGTAAATATATTTGCCAAAGTTTCTGGTGTCAAGATGGGTGGAAGCATTTCATGTAAAGACATTTTGTACTTCTCAACTTTCAGCTTTTTGCAGGAGAGATTGAGATATATTAAGAGGACTGATTTGGTGAATTTCCACCTGCCTCTTTCCCTCCACACCCCTTCTCCAAGCTCCAGAGCATTACCATTCAAAAGTAATTGAACCTATGTTGGCTTAAGTTAATTACTTTAGATTTGAGGCACAAAAATGTACAGAAAGTCTGGAAGAGGATCTCATGGCCTCTTGACTTTGGCTTAGGTACCCGCATTCTGGCCAGGATACAGTTAAGCACCAAAATGTTTTTGTGCATCTGGCCTATGTGTGCTTTTTGATAGAGCTGTCAGTGCTTCAGCTAGAAGGCAGCTGGAATTTTGAGATGATTGACGACGTGATAAAAAAAAAAATCAGCAGTTTAGCGGCTTAGAAATTCATCAATTTCCTGCAAAAAAACAAAACCATACAATTTCCTATGCATCACTTGCAGTTAAACAGGAAATGTAGATATCATGGAAGACTGGCCATCTGAAAATTGTGTAAATAATACTAAAGGTTAGCCCTGCTGCTTTCAAAACAAAGGTAACTGCCTTACCTTTGCAGGCAGTAGCCTGTAACTAATAAAGGGCTAGTAAGGTGAAGCATAATGGGCTCAAGATAACAGATAAAGCAGCATCCTCCTTTATGGATGATGCAAATTGCTTATCCAGTTGAGAATACACAGTACCTACCTCCTACTTCCACGCCTTTCTGCCTTTGTTGCTGCTGAGAGACTCAAGAAAGGGAAGGGTATACAGAGAACTGATTTATGAGATGCCTAATTTGAGCAGACTTGATCCCTTGCTTGTCACATCTGAAATTTTGAGCTAAATCCTGAGGGTTAATTGAATAGTAAGATTAAATAACTAATTTGTTCCCTGGTTACATTCTTTGGGGAGATGTCATGAGAATTCTGAAGATTTGGTCTTTTAATTATAAAAGCTTACAAATAACGTGGCATATAGTTCTCACAATCATTATTTCAGATGAAGTATCTGCCTTACTTTCTTCAAGATATTGGTCGTATTCCCTGAGTTTTTTCATCTGAGTCCTTCAAAAATATGATGTTCTTTCCTGCACTCCTACATTTGCTGTTTCCCAGCCTTAGGCACACTATGTCATTCATCTCTCTCTCTGCATGTATATTTACTCTGCAATAATCAATCAAAGAATCAAGTAATCTTTCATAAAACCCCAGAATATGAGTACAAAAGGCCACACAAAAAATCTCACTAGACAAAATGAGTAGGTTAATTTTTCTATCTGACAAGCTATTAGCTAGCCTGACCTTTGTTAGAAGTAAATGATCATAACAGCTAGAAACAGCCTCAAAAAATGTAATTAAAAAAATCAAATAAAGTATATAAGAAAGCAACAGGTGAACACCATCTCTGCTAAAGTCATCAACACTTCCAAACACTTTTCTCCTTTATAAACAATCTGAAATGAAGAGGTACAGGAAAATGCACTATTCAACAGGTAACAAATTATTAAAACAGTCCTTAAAGGTCAGCATTTTATAGCTCTGTATGCTGTAACTTCTGGCAAGGAGAAGATGCATTTTAAATAGTGTTGCTAATACTTACCACCTGTAACCCTGAGTACGAAAGCAATAATATTTCTTATCATAAACCTCATACGGTCTTGGGACGAGGGAGCACGCTGGTGGTGATCCTGAATCAGACATTCCTTAAAACTGAATATTTTTTTACTGTTCATTCAAAATTACACATGAAAGAAAGTTAAGAACTAAACACCAAACATTTTTCTAATTGTTTTCTTCCGTACAAAATGAAGTGGCCATCCATAGGCTTGCTGTTACTGACTTTTCTGATCAGAGTAAGGTTAGGTTTCATTACATTAGCTTTGCTTCCCTTGCTGCTTCAGTTTGATCAATTTTAGGCTAGAAGAAGCTGATAAAAGGAAGCTATGTAAACTTGCAAATCAAAGTATGACAATGCTCTATGGCTAAAGATTCAAGGGAAAATCTCCAAAGAGAAAACTCATTAGCAATCTATAATCTTTGCAGAAGTGGGTGTTTTCTGGAAAAAAAAAAAAAAAGGTATCAGTTAAACCTTCAATTTAGCCACTGAATTAAGTGCAGATGCACTTAATAATATCTAATGAATGAATGGCTCTTTTCACGTAAGTGACTACGTTAAACTATCATTGTTGTTTGTCTCTCCTACTCCATATGCAACAAATATACATTTTCTCTTAGAAAATGGACCAAAGTTTTTATTTGAGTCAAAGTCATTCTTCCTTTCTATGGAGCATTTCTCTGAGTAGTTATAAAAAATAGGTGAAAGATATGACATATGAGAAACATACGTCAAATGACAGACATAGCAAAATAGATATCTCATTACAAGGTGATAAACAGCTTCAAAAAGAATTCACTGAAGTTATCTGATTAGAATGTAGATGGAGTTCATCAAAAGTAGATTTTCTCATTTATGTTTCCCTTTTTTCCTTTCTTTAGAGAAGGACAGAAAGTCCAGTAAAAGTGGTTATTTTCTAACTACCAAAGACCATAGTTCTGTTAATATTGAAAAGAACAATCAGAAATAATATAAGCATATTTTGCTAATATTGTCACTAGTGGCTAATTTTATCTCCATAAAGAAAAAAGTTTTCAAGTTCACAAAAAGGTTTTTTTTTTTAATAGAGGAACAAAATATAATATTCAAATACCGTGTTTTATGTGATTAACTGGCAAAACAGTTTTTCTGGGTAGTGCATATGAAAACAGATCAAACCCTGAACAATCAAGCAGAATCATATACCATCATGTGCAAGAGTCCAAGCCAATATGCAGCGGATGAAAAAGAAAGGACAATACAAACTCAAGAAGTGATTTGCAGACATTTGTCCATGAAAAAGTGAAAGGGCACACATTGTCAGGGTAGTATCTCTTAGGCAAACCGCTCCTTAGACAGAAATTACAGCAAATACAAGACGATAATGCTGTCTATGACATATTGACAATATTCTGTTCCTTTATTCGCTTGGCTAAAATATGTTTTCCTGCTGGAAATACAAATATAGTTTGTAATTGCTCAATTTTAAATATCTGGATATTAGAGTACAAATAGGCCTCAACCAACTGTATACAATTTACATCTTTGTATTATAATTCCCCTAGAAAACTACTATCTGGTCCAAAACATAAATGGGAGAAAAGAGTAAAGTTCATATGTATATGGAATAATGAATATAATGTATGTATATGTATGTACATGTATAAATCTATATCTAAGATATAGATATATCTGGGATACAGGTTTATACGTGTATATTTTCAATTATGTACATGCTCATTTGTGCTAATCATGTGTTTGCATGTATACACACATGTACACACACACACACATATATATATGTATGCATCTATATATGCTTACAACATAGTTACAAAATAGTTGAGATTGGAACAGAGGTCGTCTTTTTCAACCATTCTTCTCTCCTCCCAGAGGTAGTTGATCAGGACCATGTCTAGAAGGTTTTTGAATACCTCCAAGGATGGAGACTCTACCACCTCCATGGGCAACCTGTGCCAGTGCTGGTCACCCTCACAGTGAAAAAGTGTTTCCTGATGTTCAGACAGAAAATCCTGTGTTTCAGTTCGTGCCCATTGCCTCTGGTCCTGCCACTGGACACCACTGAAAAGAGCCTGGCTCCATTTTCCTTGCACCCTCCCTTCAGTTATATTGATATACATTGATGAGATCCCCCCCTGAACCTTCTCTTCTCCAGGCTGAATAGTCACAGGTTGTTTCGTGTTTTGTTTCGTTTTGTTTTTTTCCTCAGTCTTTCCTTATAGGAGAGGACATTAGGAAAACTTTCTTCACTGAAAGGGTTATTAAACATTGGGACAGGCTGTCCAGGGAAATGGTGGAATCACCATCCCTGAAGGTATTTAAAAGATGGGTAGATGTGGTGCTTAGGGACATGGTTTAGTGGTGGACTTGGCACTGTTAGGTTGATGGTTGGACATGATGATCTTAAAGGACCCTTCCAACCTAGATGATTCTATGATTCTCTTCTATGATTCTATGAGAGATACTTCATCTCTTAATCATTTTTGTGGTCCTTTATTGGACTCCCTCTAGTATGTCCATGTCTCTTCTTGTACTCGGCTCATAACTGGACATAATATTCCAGGTGCAGCCTCACCAGTGCTGAGTTGAGGGGAAGGAACACCTCCTTTGACCTGCTGGCAATACTTGGCCTAATGCAACCCAGGATAACCTTTGCCTTCTTTACCACAAGAGAACATTACTGGGTCATGTAAATATATGCATACTTACATTTGTATGTCCGGATTTATCCTGTTTTTCATAGAAAGAAAAAGAAAAAGAAAAAAAAATTGAAATCTTATATGGAATAATGTGCAGTATTCTTCTCTTCTTGAAATATAGTAGTTTGGTATACCCTTACTGCTTTCAAAGTGCCAGTTCTTACATAGAGATATAAAAACCTGGTTTTATTTCACCAAATTTTTACTCACTGACAGTATGAAGCTTAATAGCAGCTTTAATATTCAGTTTCAATAAAATAGGCTAAAATACCCTTTGGGAAATGGAAATCTAAAGGGAATAGTATGTAACTATCAAATTTTCAAGCTTGCTGGAACTTGGAATTCAGCCCAGATTTATAGTGATTAATTCTCTGAATTTAAAAGTGCCTAAGTTTTACTTTAACTGAAATTAAGGATTCAGATTCTCAGTGGCACTGAGGAGCTTGCACCCAGTTTAAATTAAACCTAAATAGGACGTAGGAGCCTAAGTGACTTTGGGAACCTATGTGTAGGTACATAACATGGAGACTCAGAAAGTGAAATCCTTGTCTACCTGTTTAAATGCCCCAGAGCCAAAGATTTACCCTAAAAGACTTAGAAGACTGAATTTCTACTACATCTTACATTCTGAGAAATGCCAGCACCTCAGTTTGTTCAAGGTTTAAAAAACTGGGTGTTTGTATCAAAATTCCCCTTTTAGACTACTGCTGTGCATGTTGTCAATGAAGAGACCTCAGTTTGGTGAAACTCACCGGTTTTGTGAGTGAAACCAAGGAGCAAGAGACCTAAATTTTAGACTCAGCAGCAGAAGGGGCTTTAAAACCTGATCTTCTGCTCCCTGGGAAAGTTCATCAGGACTATGGAGGAGGAGAGAGGTTAATAAGGGAGAAAAAAACTAATTCAAAGATGGTGCCAAAAGAGATGGTTCTTGGTTTTTTAGATCATGATTGAGTAGACGAGCTTGCGGAGCAGGAAGCCTGGATTTTAAATTTGTACACTTGGACTTTTCACACTCACTGCCCCTAGGAGCCAGGATACTGTCCAAACTCACCTATAAGTCTTTTATGGGATCTCTGCAGCCCCATCGGGATGCCCGTGCAGAAAGGAGTGAAAGACACCTGGGAACAGGGGGAGACTAGGCAAGGGTTAGCCTAGATCTACAGGTAATGGTGGCAGTACATCTTGTCTTGCAACCTTGGGTTAAAACCTCTTTTTAAGGAAGAAAAACTGAGACTTTCTCACCACCAACAACCTCTTAGTAACTGCATCTGAACTTAACACCAAACCTTTTCCTCTTATCCAAGGAGAATAGTCTCACAGTTTTTGCTAAGTGGTATCTTCTAAAGATGACAGAAAATGTTCTAATCCTAACTTTTCTGAAACTCTGATAGTTGATGCTATGATGAACTCCACCTCTGTATGATGAAGCAGTAGCTTCACAAAATCCCAGGCTGGGGTGAGTCTAGATCTCACTTCATCTTTTTGCAGGGGAATTCTAACCAGAGGATTTTTACATAAAAGATAGGGTCTGCTGCTGAAATTGCATACATAACTAAGTTCTAAGGTGATTTCAAACTGACTTATTTCCCAGATGTGCTTCACTGCATCTCAGGTAAACACCTAAATCTAGGCAAGTGGTAGATTTCCAGGTACAATCCTCACATCTATTCTTATTCCACACCTACCTGCTTAATATATAGATCTCATTTATCCTCTTCATTAAATGTTTAACTTTCCCCATTGACTGTGGAAGACTTCAAAATCTGATACAAAATTTTTACTAGTAGTCCAAAATCCAGATGTTTCATTTTCAGCTGTGGTAATACTCAATGGGTGAAAATTTGAACTGCAAAACTTTTACTATATGTGGAAACTTTCTCATATGTAACATGAGATGATGATCTTAGCTCAGTTCCTGGTAATTACACCTGCTTAAAAGTAACATAACATTTGTTTCCCCTTTCCTCATAAAAGAAAGATCAAGGATGGATTGGATTTATGGGCTGCTTTTCAACTTAGGAGATGAGACTTACTGAAAACAAACAAAAAATCCTCACAAGTAAATGTTTTCAGATTTGAACCTTTCACAAACAGTAAACTTCCTTATTAACTCCTTTTGTATTTCAGGCATATGTTCAATTCAGATGAGAGCAAGGTGAACACTTTTGGTTTTTTTCTTTTATGGTTTTGAGAAATGAAATTCTGTCATCCATTCTTTTAGCCAAATACAATGCCCACATTATAGAGGTGTGAAAGTTAATTAGTTTCCATGGTTTGAAGTAAGGTGAGCTTAAACATATACTTTGTTCCTACGTGCCATACTACAAAATGATCACAAAGTGACCAGCTGTTTCTCATGCCAGCCATTGCTTTCAAGCGACCTTACAGAGTTTGCCCTGTGCAGAGTACAGGAAGGACACAGAATCCGGGTGGTTGTAGTAGATCCAGAAACAGTGCCCATGGTTTTCCAATTAAAACTGACTAAACTGAATGAATGAAACAAATTTACAAATTTTTGTCCCACTTATGGCTGAAATCTCTGTAATATGGAGATTTCCCAAAGGATGGATATGTTGATGTTTGTATATTCCAAGGTACAGCTCCAATGAGAATTCACGGCAGCAGCCCAAGATGAAGTAAACTGGGTAATTAGAGAAAGTATCTGTATAAAATCCCACTAGGCTGCACACAGCACATTACAAGTGTGGAAGATAAAGGAATTCCAGCATCACAGACTGTTGCTCATACTTGGCCAAAGCCCTGTATCCTCTAGTGACCTTGTGTACAATATGTATTTCACGGGACAAACAACATGCCAGATCTCTGGCCGTCATTGTTAATATCTTCTTGCAGCTATGGGCAGTGGAAAAAAGCCTCTTGAATAACATTACTTTTTCAGGATACAAGGCAGGGGGAACATCAAAAGCTCAGTGGGATATCCCAGCCTAGTTTAGTGCTTCTCAGTAAGTATGGGAATGGTTCAAAGCTGCACCAGGGGAGGTTTAGACTGGACATCAGGAAACATTGCTTTACAGAGAGGATGGTCAAACACTGAACAGGCTTCCTAGAGAGGTGGTCAACGCCCCAAGCCTGTCAGTGTTTAAGAGCCATTTGGACAATGCCCTTAATAACATGCTTTAACTTCTGGTCAGCCCTGAATTGGTCAGGCAATTGGACTAGGTGATTGTTGTAGGTCCCTTCCAACTGAAATAGTCTGTTCTGTTCTATTCTACTCTGTTCTGTCCTGTCCTATCCTATCCTATCCTATCCTATCCTATCCTATCCTATCCTATCCTATCCTATCCTATCCTATCCTATCCTTTTCTAAAGTATCTGAGTGTACTGATTCTTGCAGATAGGAAGTGGAAATGAATGCAGAGACCTCAGAAATAGTCTCTTTAATTAGTTATTAAATAAGGTGTAGGTGTTTCAATATCCGAAATACCCTTAGTGAGTCATAGGAGTAAATCTCACAGGTAATTGTGTAGCTACAGGAACCAAAGTAGCAGCAGACTTCCAGAGATGCAGAGTACCCCATTTCCCAAGATCTCTTCCGCCAGTTCTGGCATCCTGGAAAGCAGGGTTTCAGCTACTGTAAAGGGACAATATAGACCTCTGGTTACATCTGAGCTTGAATCTGTCTATAAACAAAATTCAGTTTCCATCCCTCTTTTCTGTAATGACATTAAGCCCTGTTCATTCCTTTAATTTTGCCCCTTTCTTCCAGACGGACAGCTCAGTCCAGTCTATGCTTTTGTTTTTGATCCTCAGAATGGCAAAATTCAGCTTGGTCTGCAGTGCTGAGCTGTTGGTAAGCACTTCCCCCCACCCCAACTGAGTCTAATAGTGCTTTTATTCTATGCACAACACTTTTCTCTTTTTTTCTTTTTTCTATCCTTTTTTTTTGGTCATAAAGCATAGAAGCTTTGACAACTACATAATATCCCTAAGTGTTTAAAAGTGCTCATTACTGACTTCCTTTGGGAATTGTCAAGTTTTACTCTTACTAGTCACTTACTGCCTTTAAACATTCAGTATCTTTTGATGAAAAGGTAGTCTTTGAGGTAATGAGGGGAAAAAATTCTCTCCATTTTTTTCTGCAGCTTTCTCCAATTTATCAAGATGCTGATATACCTTTGCACTTCAAATGTTTGAAATTAGTTCTTTCTGCCATCAGAAATAAAAAACAAGGATTTATATTGTTAAACTTTACTAATATGATCAAGGGTTCTGCAACAAGACCTTTATTCTTAGACCGAGCTCGAGAGACTTAGAAGAACCAGCTTCTCATACAGCCTGTGCTTCTTCCCCAATCATTTTAGTGGCCCTTTGCTGGACTCTGCAATTTCTCAGTATCTTTTTTGTACTCAGAGAGGAGAGGACCAAGCTGGACACTTTTACAGATGCAACCAGGTGAGTGTAAAATAAAGAGGAAAAATCATATCCTTCAACCATCTGTCTGCCTATGCATTTACTAGTTCACCTCACTACATGTTTAGCCTTTACTGCTGCCAGGCCACACCACTGACTCCCGTTCACCAGGTCTCCAGGTCCTTTTCTGCAGACTTGACACTAAGCCAGTCAGCTCCAGGCTTGTATGAGAGCACAGGGTGGTCCCAGCCCAGGTGCAGGACTTCACCTCTGGTGCTGTTGAACTTTATGTGGTTCTTGCTGTCCATTCCTTCAGCTTGCTGAAGTTCCACTGGATGGCATCCATGTCCTTCAGTGTATCATCTTCTCCCCCGGGAAGCAATGTTGGAAATGGTTTCTTACTTGTTTGAATAAGACCAAGTTTTTAATATTGAAGGCAGAAGATACTGTATGTCTGTATATGCAGGTCTTGTCTTATGGGATGATTAACAGGTAACTTCATTCAATAAGACTTTTCTTGTTTCTGACTTGTTCATACACCTTTTTTGTAAAATTCAGAAGTAGGAACTGTTAAGAGCAGCCAAATCAACAGACTTTAATACCCAGGAGTATTCCACCCCAGCTGGCATTCTGGATGTGACATAGATGATTTTCCCCACTCCCAGGGGTAGCCAACAGTGACACCAAGCAAAGATTTTAAGTATGCAAACATACCTTAGAAAGCTTTACCCAAGGACCGACCCATCTATGCCTTTCAGTGGACATGAGAGTAGAGATTTGCAGAACTAGCTGGTGTATCTGCAGAACAAGCACAGCATTGTATATGAAGTCCTAAAAGCTTTAGCTTCCCTCAGCAAGTTTGTGGATGACACCAAGCTGAGTGGTGCAGTTGACACATCTGAGGGACAGGATGCCAGCTACAGGGACCTGGACGCACTCAAAAAGTGAGCCTGTGTGAACCTCGTGAGGTTCAACAAGGCCAAGTGCAAGGTCCTGCACCTGGGTTGGTGCAATTCCCCAGTATCAATACAGGCAGGGGGATGAAGAGATTGAGAACATCCCTGCCAAGAAGGACTTGGGGGTACTGGAGAGTGAAAAGCTGGACATGAGCTGACACTGTGTGCTTGCAGCCCAAAAGCCAATCATATCCTGGGCTGCATCAAAAGAAGCATGGTCAAGGGAGGTGATTCTGACCCTCTACTCCACGCTGGGGAGACCCCACCTGGAGTCCTGCATTCAGCTCTGGAGTCCTCAGCACAGGAAAGACATGGACCTGTTGGAGCGGGTCCAGAGGAGGCCACAAGAATGCTCAGAGGGCTGGAGCACCGCTCCTATGAGGACAGGCTGAGAGAGTTGGGGTTGTTCAGCCTGGAGAAGAGAAGGCTCCAGGAAGACCTTATTGTGGCCTTCCAGTAGTTAAAGGGGGCCTACAGGAGAGATGGGGACAAACTTTTTAGGTGGGCCTGTTGCGATAGGACAAGGGGTAATGGTTTTAAACTAAAAGAGGGTAGATTTAGAGAAGATAGAAGGAAGATATTTTTTACAGTGATGGTGGTGGTGAAACACTGGCACAGGCTTCCCAGAGAGGTGGTAGGTGCCCCATTCCAGGTCAGGTTGGAGGGGGTCTGAGCAACCTGAGCTTATTGCAGGGGGCTTGGACTAGATGAACTTTAAAGGCTGCTTCCAAGCCAAACTATTCTACTATTCTATGATTCTCAGCAAAGGCTAGTCAGTATAAGGGTATTGCTGAAAATAACTGTTGCTATTTCTACAGTGATGGATATACACAACTAGTTAAAAGACCCTTATGCACTGCCTATTCTATTGTGCATATCCCCTTACATTGTCTGCTTACACAGAATCATAGAATGGTTTAGGGTGGAAGGGACCTTAAAGATCATCTAGTTCCAAACCCCCTGCCATGAACTGACAAGCATTCATTTCTGCAGCATGCTTTTGTGCCAATTATTTAACTATTAAACCTTATAAACCTACTGTTTAAAATGCTTTAGAATGTGCAGTTTCTTAAAATTTCCCACTGAAAATAAATGGGTCATCTTCATGTTTGAAGTAAAGTCATTGAAAGCAGTGACACCAGGACCTAACTTTTACTGGGATTTCAGTTGATGTCCAGAGTGAAAGAAATAACTAGGTTCCATCTGCAGGCATAGCTGAAATGACATATGATCGCAGCTTAAATGTTACTGAATGTCTTTTAGGAGCTCACTCTTTGTAAAAGGGCTTTATTATTTAGATCATCTAAGATACATGCAATCTATGAAGATAAATGGAGTTTTAAAACTTGAAATCTAGGAGTCTCACTAAACATTCAGTCTGTAATTTTATAATCTGTTCATTAATGCACTTTTTTGTAATTCTAGTTTCCTGATTAATAATTTTATTTTGTAATACAGAAAAGTGCATTGTTTACCAGAACAACAATCGTAATAATTATTATTATTTGAATATATTAAAAGTCATCTTAGATTCATATAAACATGAAAAGTGTCCCTATTTTCATTGGAGTGCCATGTCCCAAAATTACAACTCAGGTAAAATTGCAAATGTTCAATAGAAGTAGCTGTGTGGCTAGTATGGAACGTCTTGGTCATCACACTGAAGTTTGTAGACAGCTGTTAGCACAGCTGGGTGGTTGTTGTGTTTCTTGGAATAGTAGGAGGAGGAACGATGTGCCTTTGACACAAGACAAGCCTTTTTTTATTAATTAGATAACGAGGTACTGTGCTGTGTCAATCTGTAACACTATTGACTTTGTTCAAAGGAACGTGATGATGTTTTAACACTGTGATGAGCATGTCTCAATACAGCATATAGCAAGGATTTGTAATGATACCAATCATGATCAGTTAAGTCACTGTGACCCTAAAGGGCTTTGATAAAATATTTGGAAAGTCATTGTGACTCTTTTGACATTTTAAATACATGAAAATGTAAGGTAATTGTAGTTTACACAGACAAAAAGGTAGATAAATTGTATTGCATAGTATATAAACATGCACAAACTGTGTAAATGCATGCATTAGAGGTCTTGTAATATCAAAAGGAATTCTTGACAATTTTTTTTTGATATTTTTAACAGATTCTTTTGGCAGCACTTACATTTAACACCTGTTAGTCATTTTATTTTGCCATCTGAAAGAAGTTATGAGTGTAAAACAGAAAACAAATAGGCAGCAAGGCTTTGCTTTTCTGGAGCAACGAAAATAATTATCTTTGCCACTAATTCAGTGAAATTAATCTTGCAGCTTGGATTCATGAATACTCTTCCCAGTAATCAAAGAGAAATGGAACTCATGAAGCTTAGTAAAACTTAAAAAATGCTTTTGTTTCATTAGGTTATTCCTGTTCATCCTGATTAACTACCAAAATTTTGCTAATAGAGTTTACTTGGGTTATCTGAGTAAACCCCCTAATTCTTTAGCAAAACACTTCAAAAAAAAAAACCACCCCAAAAAAAACAGGGAATAGGTTAATTAAAACCACTAACAACTCAACAGTATTCAGATAAATAGTAAAGGGGTTTCCACACATGAAAATAACATTTGGCACACCTTTTAACAGTAATGCACGCATTGTTGCCTCATTCTAGTCTTCAGGGACCATACAACAGCGATCTGAGTACCCTGACAGTGAGCAGCCTTCACAGAATTATTTTTTAGGAGTTATACAGAGTAAAGTACAATCAACTATTTTATCTATAGTGGCAATTAATAAAACACGGGTTTATTTCGAGCTCCATTTTCTGCAGTACAGCTTGTCAGTCATGTTAGATTATGGTACTCTTGAAAATGTCAAACAGAAATTTGAATATGCCTGAGGCATGTCACATGCTAAAAGGTTTCCATCATGAGCCTTTCATAATAGCTGTGTTTTTTTCTTAGAACAAAATTTAACTATTACTTTAAAACTTCAAAATGTCCTCTTAAATCCTGAAATTATAGATATTCAGCTGTGCCATAGCTGCACATTCCTTCCCCCATTCTGAGGATTAAAACAAGTGCATTCTACCTACTCCTATGAAAATACTGTGCATTTCTTAATGTGAAATGGAGTGCAAGCATCAGTTTGTATTGTCATCTCATATTATCTCACATTCATTGGCCCATTATAATCTGATGAACTGTGGTATACTATATCCACAATCTGCAAAGCTATTGCACTTATTTAAAATGCTGCCTGCTCGTCTCTTTCATCCAGGAAATATATTCCTCCTATTGTCAGTACATCTTGACAGTTGTACAAATAAGTCAGACAAGTTTTGGGAACTTTTTGTTCAATCACTTTGCTTTTGCAGACTCTTAGAAAGCTCTTGGGTATCCAGATTTTAGGAGCCAAACCTCTTGGCTGGATTTAGAAGAAAGCTCGGCTATTACCACAGCCTGCTGGAATTTCCATGCTTTCACAAGCTCAGGACTAGACCGCAGGTGCTTAGATCCAGTTTATTAGACCTAGGAGAGCTAAAAAACAGCTCCCAAAGCATCTGGTAAAAATCACTTAGAAATGTGCAGTTCCTGACAGCATTGCCACTCCTAGGAATGCCACCTAGACTAGCATGTGCTCCTCCAGGATCACTGGTGGCCTCTCTGTGCCCACTCTTTCAGATGTCGTTGGTTGTTTTGCAGAGCAGTCCAACAGCGACTCAGCCAGCTGGGTCAGGAAGGTCTCTCTTACTGAATAAATAACAACGTAAGAGGCAGAATTTCCATATTATAATTTAAGAGAATAATTAAGTACTTATTTAACTGAAGTACGTGATAGATCCTGAGGGCTTCAATGTACCTTCCTAAATGGGAATGTTATCACTTAAATCTTTGGAGCTCTTCCCTGCTTAAATTTTCTTGTCTTCTTGTTGCTTTCTAGTAGTTGACAAACCTATTAGTGAATTACAGTAAGTGTATAAGCATCAACTGTTGATGTGTCATTGTGATGAGCAGATGTTACCATTATTAGTGGTGTCATATACCTGAATTTTAAAGCAAAATCCCTTGTCCAGTTCCTAGTTGGGCCAATATCCACTAATCTATTCATTGCAATTAAACTATTCCTAATTTTTTCCACCTTTTTTCTTTATTTTGTTGTCCTAGTTATACCTTGCATGTCTCAACTCCAGCTTTGGATTTTGTTGGGCAATTCACCCTGTTGGTGAATTAAACATGCATTTGTGCTTAATTAAAAGATTAAAATATTAAATATTAAAAATAAAGATAGGATATGGAGATGGTCTATATTTCTGTTCTTTGAAAATATAGGAGAATGCCAAATATGGGATATTTGTGTTCCAGGGTGTGGACTTCCAAAGGGCTTTAATGGAATTTCTTTATATCTCAGGTATATGTTTGGGATTTGTCCTGGTTTGAGGTAAAACTGGACCAATTTTGTTCAGTAACTTCGCTTCTTAGCTGGGCCTCTTCTAACTACTGAAATCAACAGCATATTTTGCAGACAGTGTTCGCTCTCTCAGAGTGATCAGACCAATGTTTATAGCTGATGCCCAGGCATGGTATGCGGGAGAGGCTCTTGCTTACACTTATCGCTGTAACAGCCAAGGCCAACCAACTTTGTTATTTGCCACGTTGGAGGGTCGGAAGTGGAAAAGTGCAGTGGGGTCCCACCTGCGGGGAGGAGCGGACAGGACAGGTGACCCAAAACTGACCAACAGGGTATTCCATCCCATCTGCATCATGCTCAGTATAAAAGCTGAGGGTCAGATCCCTCTCTCTCTCTCTCCCTCTCTCTTTTTCGCTCTCTCGCTCTCTTCCCTTCAATCATCTGCCTTTGGTCCCGATCCTGAAGGCAGACCCGGAATCCAGTTCCCATCCGCCACTGAGTCCAGCCTGGGACTGCCCCAGTGCCAGACGGTGTCGTGATTGTCATCTTGGGAGCTTGATACGGTTTTGTATATATTTCAGTATTTCCTTGTATGTTATTATTAATATCTCATTAAAGTAGTTTAGTTTCTCTAAACTCTTAAGTCTCTTTTTCCCTCCTCTGCCTTTCTTTTTTGAAGAGGGGTAGAGGGGAGCATCTGTCGGTCCCATCTGGGGTCCCCCACGTCCCCAGTGGCCGATTTGGCCTAAACCACAACAGGATTGTACTATATCACTGAATTTTTTAAATGAAACCCTCCTTTTCTTTCAAGGTCTCATTTATTTTTTTTGTATTACCTAATGGCCATTTCTGATCTAAATTCCTTCTAGAAGAATTTTAGAAGAATACTGTACCTACTCTCACCCTATTTCCAGGCTTTCTGTTTCTGCTACAGAAATTTATAAGAAAAAAAAAAACACAACAAAACAACCAGAATCTTTTCATCCCTAAATATTTAACTAGGAAAAAGAAATTGGGTCCTTATGTATGACTCTTATTAAAGAAGTGCTTTAAAAGTCTTCAAACACTGTGTATTCAGTTTGATCTTTCAGAGGAGTATTATGACAAGGAAATCTACACTATTAAAAATATTCATTAATTTTCTTAACATCTTGCTTAAATTTCCTCCCCTGGGTAATGAGAAAATAGCCAGTGAGTGTTCTGATCTACACATAAATCCAGCAGCTGCTGACAAGGAGCAAAGAGGATGTTTTGGAAAGACTGAAATTGATGTGCACTGCCTCTAGGAGCCTCAGGATTGTTTCCAAATAAGTACGGACAAAATGTTGTTTGAGCCTAAAAAGACCTTTTCAATGACAGTAATTTTATGTATCTTCATGACATTTAATCAGTTTATTTATTTTTTGGTTGTATAAAGAACTGTAATGGTCCTCTACTTCGTATTCCTGTTGCAATACACAATTAGCCACTTTGTCACAGTTATTTCTAAGCTATATGTTCCTGTAGCTTTCTTTTTTCTTCTTCTTTCACATCACTGCGATGAACAGTATGAAGGCTAACCTCTATTTTCAGGCATCCCAGCATGAAAGCTAGTCTTTATTTTCTAATTTTTTTTCACTCAGAATGAACTTATTTTAGTTACATTTATTTTCTCGTGCTTTATTCATAGAAGAAAACATCTGTCTTAAAATGTAACAAAGTGTGTCTTGGTCTCAGTTCTGATGTTTAAGTTAACACCTTATGAAAGAGGTCTTTTGGTAAGAGGTTAAATTTGCAGAGTCAGTGTGAATGAAGGTAGGGAAAAGTATGTTTGTGTAACTCTTTAAGCCATGAGATGGTGTAACTCTGACCATATCAGGGTTTTTTGCTTTGTAGCAATAAGATAAGGTAGAGGGGGGAAAAAATTAGTTAGAGAGGCAAATACCCAGTGAGTCTCCAATCCAATGTCTAATTATGAGCATGGAAAGACTACTTTATCTTAAAAATGAAATAAAACAGTAGATTATGCACCTCATTATGGCACTTGAACGTGTCACTGCAGGAAAAGAAGATGAGAGTAAAAGATGACCTTTGAGGTCCTGTATTTCAAAAATCTTTGCTAAATATATATATAGATATATATGTAAAAGGAAGGAGTGGGGGGATACACAAAGAAAGTGTTGATGCCCTGGAAGAAATAGGTGATGTCACATGGTATGAGGGAAAGTTATTTGGACAAAAATTTGGATTTGAGATGATTACCTCATTTTCACAAAGCAGCCTGGGCTCAGTGTACATACACATAAAAACAAATATTATTATTTACTTTCCTCTTGGTGGAAATGAAAAATCCAAGACGCTCTTAACAGTTACCAGCTTTTATGTCTTTAATATCTCCGCTAGGCTGTTAAGTAAGCTGATCAAAATATTGGTCAGTAATGTAAAAGGTTCTGGTTTTGTTTTGTTCTTTCTCAGATAATAACTGCATATTCATTTCTTAAAGCTTCCCTGTGTTTAGTATTAAACACCATCAGACCATGGACTTTTATTGTTCCCTCTGCACTGCTTTACGCTATAAAATTGTAAAGCCAGTCAGATACAGGAAGGAGTGTGTCTCTCTCAGAAGGTTCCTGGTGGATTTCATGCCTTTCTGTGCGCAGTTTTGCAACCCCTAACCTAAACAAGACTCATATCTGAGCTAGCTAGATGCCTTCTTGCACCTGAGGTTGATGCCCTTGGACTCTGAGGATTCTGCAATGTAGACATCAGCGTCCAAGGTAAGGACCTCAGCTTCTTGTAATCCAGTAAATAAATATTTTGAAGGTGCCATTATTCAGAAATTGTAAATACAACTTAAATTAGGGTTTTAAGATAAGTAGCGTGAATCATCTTCTTACTTACCTATACTGACTCTCAGAAGTGGCTGAATGACATAAAGTAGAAGCTTATTTTTACAGTTATAGCTGGATGCAATAAATCCAACCCTTGCAGTTTCATCTTTATCTTGGCTTTATCCAAGACACAAGATATCTAGGACCTAACTTGAATCCCACTTTCATCTACAAACTAGGTATAGCAGTGTGGGGTTTTTTAAATCTCTTGAGATCCTTGGATGAAAGACACTACAGAAGTGCAAAGTTACTATCATCCTTGACTACATGTCTGAAGTTCCTTATAACATATTTGGTATGTTATTACTTCTAATGTCATCACTCTTCTAGTCTCAGATGACATCTTTGATGTTAACATGATTTACTGTCTAATGTTATTTTATTTAATATGCATGTCTCTGTGCTACCTTTTAAAAAAAACTGATTGACTTCAGGGTGCTCTTTCATCAGTGTTCTTTCATCAAGAGTTAAACTATTAACTTTCTCAAACTGATTAATTTTACTAGAAATAGTTTTCTAAATTCTTTCTGCATGTCTGTCTATTAAGACAATCTATATTACCATCAAAGTATATTCTGAAAAGTATGTCTTGACTTCAGGCTAGATAGGGACAGAAGTTATAGTGAGCAGAAAGAGTTTTTCACTATATCTTCAACTAGGTATTTGAACTTGCTTTGAAACTGAATTGATGCCAGGTAAGAAAAAGGGCTGAACATCTTGAAATGCTTTCAGTGCACAAAGAATGCTCTGTAAGGACAGAATACTCACTTCAATATTTTGCCCTGGTGTTCATTTCTCATAGCCTTTATTATTTTTTATGTAACTTTTAAAATATTCTCATGGCAACTGATATTTGAAAGCTAAAAGAATGACAGTTTTATCCAAACATATCAGTAGTTTTCAATGTTTTTAATGTATGGGACACTAGCTATTTTCAGGGAAGCTATGAGTGTTTATAGATACTTCACGTACACAGGATGCTATTTAGCATATGTTATTTTTTTCCTTTTGATATCAGTTATGAACCCCGTAAAAATATTTCACAAAGTGTCAGGGATATATAAATCCAAAGCTGTAAATTACAAAGTTGTATTTATGATTGTTAAGAATTTGCCAATATGCATCATTGCCCAGTAGTGGATAGAAAGTTTTTAGAGAACAACATAAGAGTTAATTAAGGAGTTTTTTAAGTATTTACTTTATCCTTGACAAGGATAGTGAAGTACTGCCATGTAATATATTGTTATTCTTTACATGGATTGCCAGAGTTAGCTGAAATACAGAGTTTCTATTCTTCAGAATAATTGGATTTTATTTTTAATGACCTGAGTCCTCCAAATTGGGACAAAGGATCAAATTAAAGGGGGGGAAAAAAGGAGAAAGAAAACAAAAAAGAAAATATATAAAGAGAATTCCATTTCTGAAAATGTCATTGAATTTTTTTGCTTGAATTAGTCTGCCAGCTCCCCAAACTCCAGATACTTGAAAAAGCAGGCAGTCTGGAGAAGTGAATGTTTGAGATGCCAGGAGACTCCGGAGTGACTGTTCCTGCACACTGGTTCATCCCCAAAGGGCTGGAAAGCTGGTCAGCGAGGTAGGTGGGTGTGCAGAGACATTGCCATGATGGCCACAGAAAACCAGCAGAAGGCCAAGCAGCCGGCTGACCTGGTTTCAATCAACATTCAGAAATACACATTCATCCCTCTAGGACCCTTTAATTCTATCATACTATTATCATGCTACAGTGGAAAATGTTCAGTGAGTATTGGGGTTTGATCTCTGAAAGCTGGAGACCTTTATGACTTCTGAAGCAAGAGGTTCAATCCTTTTTGCACTATAACTGTGAAATTCTTTACTAGACATGGAGACATAAAAATGTTTACTATTCACGTAGCACTGTCTAATCCTTAAGTCATTGCCAAAGTCAACACCCGAACCTAACCTGAAGACTCATTACTCACATTTTACATGAGGAAGGGACTATATAGAGCAAGGGAATCTGGTAATGCCTCAATTTATCCTCATTTATCCTTCCAGATGAAGTAGTTATAAATATACCATGAATGGACAAGTGCATGCTGAAATCTCTTGGCTATATTTGAGCATCTGTTGGGCTCCAGAATGACTAAGTATGATTCATTGTCAAAAAAAATACAGAAACCCAATACAGAAATATTGCCTCCAAGAAAAACAGCAACAACCAAGCAAAATGAAAACGCAATGTTTTGGGTACTGCTTCTGTCCTAAAATAATGCAGTACACAATATTTTGCCTTCGGTGAAGCAAGTCAGGAGCTAGATGAGCTAATGAATAATCTCTTATTCAAACTGGGTCCAGGTTGCTGATGAGGTCAAACATGCTCACTTGCCCAGGTTTTCAAGAGCACTGGAGGATGGCAGACACATTCTCATGGTGGACATACTCATTGGCACCTTTTCAATGTGGAAAGAGCTACATGCAGCTCTGATTATGAAATGCTGTATCAATCTGTAAAGATATTGGGACCTGGTGTCACAGCAGTGAGTAGCAAGGAGGAAAAGTAGTTTCAGGACATTTGCAGAACAGTATGGTGGTCTCTTCAGCTTGCTAATATTTTGAGAAAATGCGTAAGAGAAAGATACTGTATAGTTTGGAAGTAGTGTACTGCAAAGCCAATGGTTTAGGTCCCTAAAATTAGACTCGATGATTAATTTCCAAGCATCAGGGCCTGGTTCTATACTAACTTTACACTTTTTAAAATAGTGCATAAATAAGTATAATAATTTCTTATAGGTTACCCTTAAACTCAGTGGGAAAAGGGAAAACATTGCAGCTGCCTTCTGGATATTACCAACCTGCTCCTCTGACTGCACCATAAGCATAGGATCATCCTAGTTTAGGATGCTAATTGAGGTTTCTTATACAAGTGTATAACACTGGGTAGATTAATCCATGTTCTTATTCCCACTATGGATTTCATACCTACGTGTCACATAGCTACCTATGCTTCATACACAGCACACAGAAAGAGAGAATGTCTCAGAAGGGCAGTTCAAAAATACCAAAGGTTGTGTGAGGAAATGCTAAACAACAATGAAGGTACATATAGCCACACTAGAGGAGATGGCAACGGTGTCACCACAACACAAAAACGAGAGACTACGTCTGTGTTCCCAGCTTGAGAAGACTCAAGCCCATGTCCTCTGCTTGCTGGCAGAATGTCTCATCCATCAGAATGCAGAAAGGGCAGGGAGGGTGAGGAAATGGGGCTTCATCCAGTTTCTCATGGCCTGGAGTCAGCAGAAAGCCAAGCCTGGAAAAGCTTGATGCCAGAAGAGGAATTACAAACCAGAGACTCTGTAGCTTAGTGATTGCACTGCAACGCCATCAGAGGTCACTTGCAGAGTGGATCAAAACTGATGGGTGGGAAAGGGGCTTCACTTCCTCCAACTGTTCTCCAGAACTTTGCATAATTTAATTAATTACACCAGAGTCCAAAATAAGACTCTGCAGTGCAGAATTATGCTAATAGCATAGGGCCATAGGGACCTCCCCACAGTTTTGGTATGCAGCAACCATTTTTCAGTGCTCTCGAGCCACACAGTGCTGAGTTATGAGGAACTGAAGATGGGCAGTGTTTGCCAACACTGTGCCTTATTTCTGATTTACGTTTTCTCCACTTCAGGAATAAAGGGAATCTAACAGTGATAAATGGTGACGATGTATCAAGGCCTGATTTTTTTCTGGAATTCCATTTGTTCTGTAGAATATTGTGAGAAAAACCTCAATTATACAGGTTTTAAGCCCTGCCTGCAGTGAACAGACTTTGTGAGTATTAATGAGAACACACATACAAAATAAAATTTCAGGCAGAAATTGCAATTGGGCTCAAATGAAAGAAAATAATTCTTTTGCTACAATGAACAAGCTGACCATCTTCCACTGCTTATGATAAATAAATCAAATAAGCAAATGTAATAGATGATTGATTTAAAAAATATTACTTAGGAATAACTAGAAACCCAGGGTAAATAAATTTATATTATACAAAGTGACACATTACTCCTACTAGCAAAATGAACCATGAGAAAGAGTTTATTGCAAAAAACAGGCTCTTAGGCTAAGCAGCATCCTGACATTGAACCAGGACAGCAATGGCATATTGCGCATCACGGCAAACTTGCTTGTGGTAGTGTCACAGGTTAGGGCAGCTTTCTGAGCTACACCAGCACATTTAGTCTCTTTGCTTTTCCTACAGCTATAAAGCCTGGGATTCCAAGTGGCTATGTGGTGAAACTACAATATAAACTTCATGGAGTGGCTGCAGAGAGCCCTGGGGCTACATTTACTTTCAGAAGAGCTGGAATCACTTTTTTGTGAAACTTCATAAATTTTTATTTCAGTCTGACTTGGACTGGACAGGTAGTCCTGCTTTCTGGCCAACTATACCGGTAATGGCACTTTGGAATATATTAATATTTTCTTTGTTTTTCACCAGTACAGGTAAAATAGGGTTTTGAAGGATATGAAGGATAATGTAGGTTAAACAGATTATTCCCATGCCATTTATTGAATAATATCCTGCAAAAGGTTTGATTTATTATAGAGATACTGTGCAGTCTTATTCATTTATTTTATTAATGCCATTTTGTTAATACTCAGCTACTACGGATGAATACAAAAGTTAGTTTCGGCATCTATATTTTAATGTTTGCATGATTACATGTGACTACAGTGACTGAAGTCAAGGGAAAAATGTTGATATTAAACAAAAGAGAAATTTCTCTAGCAACTTCTGGGATAAAGGGCAGGCCACTCATGAGGAATACAAAGAGGTAGTGAGGCTATGTAGGGAAAAAATTAGAAGGGCCAAAGCCCAGCTAGAACTAAACCTGTTTCTGTTGTCAAGGACAACAAAAAAAGTTTCTATAAATATATTGGTAATAAAAAGAGGACTAAGGATAATCTCAGTCCTCTAGTAGATGGGTCCAGTAACATAGTGACCAAGGATGAGGATAAGGCGGAGCTGCTTAATGCTGTCTTTGCCTCAGTGGACAGCCGGCTGAATATGAGCCAGCAATGTGCCCAGGTGGCCAAGAAGGCCAACGGCATCCTGGCCTGTATCAGGAATAGTGTGAGCAGGTGAGCAGGACTCAGGAAGTGATCATCCCCCTGTACTCGGCAGTGGTGAGACCCCACCTCGAGTACTGTGTTCAGTTTTGGGCCCTTCACTACAAGAAAGACATTGAGGTGCTGGAGCGTGTCCAGAGGAGGGCAACGAAGCTGGTGAGGGGTCTGGGGGACAAGTCTTATGAGGAGCGGCTGAGGGAACCGGGGCTGTTTAGCCTGGAGAAGAGGAGGCTGAGGGGAGACCTTATCACTCCCTACAACTACCTGAAAGGAGGTTGTAGAGAGATGGGGACTGACCTCTTCTCCCTAGTGACAAGTGATAGGACGAGAGGAAATGGGTTCAAGTTAAGCCAGGGGAGGTTTAGGTTGGATATTAGGAATTTTTTTTTCACTGAAAGGGTTATCCAGCATTGGAATAGGCTGCCCAGGGAGGTGGTGGATTCGCCATTCCTGGCAGTGTTTAAAAAAAGGCTAGACGTGGTACTTGGAAATATGGTTTAGAAGTGGTTTTGTCAGGTTAGGTTAATGGTTGGACTTGATCTTAAAGGTCCCTTCCAACCTTAACAATTCTATGAAAGTGAAGATTGCATAAGATTGCTACCCACGGTCACATTGAATTTTCATTCTGTCTGCTAAAAACACTCGACCACCCTGTAGTGAAGTTTGTGAATCCTGCTGGGCTCTGTAGTGTCATTGTAGAAATATTTAGACATTTGTCAGCACACTTCATGGAGCCCAAGATCTAAATCCAACAGAGACCACCCCCACCATGATTACTGTCTTCTGCAACCCATCAGAATACAGACAACCAGATATTTTTTGTTACTTCACATTGCTTTAATAATGCTGATGCAGTTTCATGTGATATATCCCTTCAGAGGTCAATAGCTGCACTGAAACTTAGCTTTCTAGAGCAGAGTCATTTATATTTTGCAGTATTAAGAGGTACTTCCCTGGTCTTGGCCCAATAAATTGGGGGTTTTTTGTAAGGAAAATCCCATTTTCCCATTTTTTGTCCATTTCGGAACCATTTAATGAAAGTACACAGTTTCTGAAAATAGTACGGTACTATGAAATGAAAAGAAAAGGAAAAGTACCATGGAAGGAAAAAAATATTTCATTTGTTGAAAACACATGAAATTCTGAATAAAGCCCTTTTGCTTTGAAAAAAAAAAAAAAAAACAAAATAAATCTGAGCCAACTACTTTCTACTGTAAAACCAGGCACTTTACTGTTGTTATTAAAATCGTCTTTCCATGGTCCTTGGTTGAAGAGCTAGATTTGTGCCTTTCTAGGGAACAGTGAGTGATGGGGTAGAAAGGAAGGATGGAGAGGGACAAACTTCAGTGATGCAACGCATGCTGTGCATAATGCTTTATACTCTGGTGGGTTGTGTAGCATGTCAGTCTTTGGCATGACAACAAAACTGAATCCCTCAGTGGACACTGGAGAGAGGTCACTCCTTTTATATATTTTAGAAAAACACTTTGACAAAAAAAATAAATAAAAGAGATACTCCAAGGGCTACCGAATTTAATCGTGAGAACTGTATGAACAGCTACTCTATGCCAACCAATCTGCTCCAGACTCTCTCTTAAAGTTTTTGACCTTGCTGCATCAGGAAAAAGCAGATATATACTAGTCCTGCATAGGAGCTGAGGAATGGATGAAGGGGAGCCTCACACTGTTATTCTTTGCCTCACAACAGTGAAAAAGAGACGGAGAGCCTCTGAGCTGTCTAAAGGTGCAAAGAGGCATCAGGTTTATGCATTGAGAAAGGACAGAAGTCCCAGGAGGGTTGCCAGGTGTTTTTACTTGCAGGGTGGTTTTACTTACTCTAACATGGAATTGGAATAGTCAAGACTGGATGTGCTTCTGCAAAGTGGGTGTGTAGTAAAAGGACAAGAAAAACTAGCAGTTGTAGTCAGGGATACAACATTTTCATTGTTGACTCATTTCTCTCCACATTTCTCATAAACATGCCAAAATTCACTTTTTTTTTTGTGAAAAACCCAAACCTGTTGAATTCTAGTTATATATTCTAACCCTGGGGCTGGGAAATGTCCAATAATGAACAGGTTAGGTGTAAGCTAACAAGAACAAGAAAGTTTCCTGAGCAACCTGTTGCCTCAGCGCCCTATTTCTTCAGCAGTTATTCATAGTCAAGGAACCAGCTTTGTGCAGTGTCTGATTAGCAATGCACAGACATAAGTCTTCTGCATTACACAGCGATCAGTTTCTCGCTGTTCTTAAGCGTACAGAACTCTTAGATACTCTTCTAGTGGCTAAAAAAGGACTAGGAGCAAGGATAATAAATCTCATTACTCATTTTAGATGGAAGATGGAAAGGATTAGAGTCAAGATTTCTGAGGAGAGAGATTTGCTAACCCAAACGCTGTCTCAGGGGCTCTGGAGCACCTGAAGTGGCCCTCAGTGCCTTCATATGGAACCAGCCTCCTCTCCAGGCACTTGGCACATTTGTAAACACCAACATTTAGACACCTCTGTTTAGCCGTGTTAAACTAAACTCCCTACTTCAACATAGACACTTATTATCTTTGTAAATATTTGACAACATCTCTCCTGGACTTTAGCAGCCTCCCAGTAGGACTCAGGCCCTCCGCACATCCAGCCTCAGGGAGGTATGTTACAGCAGTTGAATTGAGCCTCTTGCAGCCGGTTGGCTTAAATACTCACTGACCCCATTAGCTGTATTGACCATTGACTGATCGCTTGTGAATGCTGACGTCTTTTCCTAGTTGTACACACACACGTCTGTAGCACCACGTGAAATGCCCTAGGATGTGAGAGTTGTCCTGATGGGACTGTCGTATATCACACAGGACTTGTGAGAAATCAGCTGGAAGGTTAGGTAAGCTACATGATGCACAGCAAGTGACACAATGCAACTGTGTATGGGCTGCTGAATCATGCTTTCAGGTGGCTTCATGGGGAGCTAAACCCCACGAGACTTGTCAAGGAAGGAAACTGCTACATTATTATTCAAATCTATTTTAGTGTTCTTTCATATGTATTGGAAAATTAAACTTTGATCAGCAGTCTCTGGAAATACCCTCATTTTAGATGCATAGTTTGGTACAAAAGATTGGTATCTCTAAGTAGCAAAGAATTTTTTTAAGGAATTAAGTGATCTTTCATTTGAAATTTTTAGTCCCATTGTTACTAACATGAAGGGATTCTGTCTAAAAATATATTTCAAAGTTTCTAGTGTGGCTTATTCAGAATGGAAAAATTAATGAGATCAGCAATACATACTGCAGGATGGAAAATCTTTAATTGAAATGAAGATTAATCATTTTTTCTTTTCAAGTGTCTGAGGAAAATCTTTGACTCACTCCTATTGTATATGTCAAGCTCACCAGAAAACAGAAAAGCCTTGGGTCAAAAACTCCAGGTCAAATGCAACTCAGAGTGTTATATAAAAAGGTAATATCCACTTATTCCTTCTTTCTTCAGTAGTTCACCTGCAATTTGCCTGGAGGCCTGAGGTTCTTTACTTTTTGAATCTGTGTCTAGATGAATCTACTACGATTTTTTGTATTTTGGACTAGCATACATTGTTCAGATAAATTGAGTTATTTTCCTGTTTAACATTTCAGGATAATTTTTTTTTTTTTTTTCATGTACTCAGAGCCCTCTAGGCACTGGAACAAATTGATGAAAAGTAAATTATTAATGTACTTTCAGTCAGGCATATCTAATCAGCCCGATTTAAAGTCATTATGTCTTATATAAACAAGTACTGTATATATTTAAATATTTACTGTAACAATTTATGGAGCGCTTAGGTTGCAGAATACCCACTCTGTTTTAGAGAGCATCTGAAATGTTGTATACAACTCCAGCAGCTATAACCTCAAGGTTTCTAAAAGGAGAACAATGAATAGTTGGAAAACAAATTCATTTATGGTAAATTGGGTTATGGTGGCTGAAAAAGATCACAGTGGTCTGTCGTGATGATGAGGTTAAGAAGCTTATTCCTGAGAGATTCATTGATCTCTAATTTCATTTCTAGTTTGAAACTTATGAACCACGTTTTCCAAAAAGGGCATAATGAATAGGTGAGAAGCTAGAGAGCATGTAGGGCTTCTTGCTCTTTTGTTAAAGTTTACTTGTGACTAACACTGGGTCAAACATGGAAATAAATTAACCATGTGATGGGATTGTGGAAAGGTGCCCATATTTTAAAAATTGGCAAAATTTCTCATATATATATTCCAGGAAAGCACACCAGCACAAACATATTGTCCTTAGAAAGATATTGCAAGGAAACATGAATACAGTTGTAAAACTGTTAATAATTTCTTTGAGTTCTTCTTCAGAAACCATATATTTTTTTCAGAAGAAGAGGTTTAAACCTGTAGTAGAAAGGACTTTATGTCAATAAGATCTTCCAAGGAAGGAAACAAAAGGTAATAGACGCTATAAAAAGTCAATGCTGGAATATTATTCTATTTCTCTCTGTGAAATTCACTACTTCAAAAACATTTTTGAAAATGTAGGTTAAATTTTTATTTTCATATATCAGCCTTAAAACTAAAACAGCAACTACAAATGTGTTTGTTTTGTGCTTTGGGAGGATACCTCTTGGATCCCTCTTTTTCTAATTCTATTTTGGTCTCTTCTTCTTACATTTATTTTCTCTTAAACAAGAGATGGAAATTAAAAACAAAATCATAGCAAACTTTGCAATATATTTTATAACTTTAAAACTGACAAAAAATTGAAAAGTATTGAAGTGGAATACCTAATTTATAAAATTAGTTCTTCAATAAAAATACAGCTTTCAGTCAACCCACTCTTACTTTTTTCTACAATCATTTATTTCTCTTGAAATATGTAAGACCTTACCACTATTTAAATATTCCTGATGTAAAATCTAACATGGAAACAAAATGAGAAAACATTATTAAAAATATATATATACTGCTCTCAAAATGAAGATTTATAAACCGCATTTCAAGAAGTCTATAAACCTGAGAAATACAGATGTTCATGGACTATAGCTAATATCTCTGCAACTTTTACAAATGGTGATAACAAAAAGATTCTATCATAGAATCGTAGAATAGTTTGGGTTGGAAGGAACCTTTAAAGTTCATCTAGTCCAAGCCCCCTGCAATAAGCAGGGACATATACCACTAGATCAGGTTGCTCAGACCCCCTCCAACCTGACCTGGAATGGGGCACCTACCACCTCTCTGGGAAGCCTGTGCCAGTGTTTCACCACCACCATCACCGTAAAAAATATCTTCCTTCTATCTTCTCTAAATCTACCCTCTTTTAGTTTAAAACCATTACCCCTTGTCCTATCGCAACAGGCCCACCTAAAAAGTTTGTCCCCATCTCTCCTGTAGGCCCCCTTTAACTACTGGAAGGCCACAATAAGGTCTTCCTGGAGCCTTCTCTTCTCCAGGCTGAACAACCCCAACTCTCTCAGCCTGTGCTCATAGGAGCGGTGCTCCAGCCCTCTGAGCGTTTTTGTGGCCTCCTCTGGACCTGCTCCAACAGGTCCATGTCTTTCCTGTGCTGAGGACTCCAGAGCTGTATGCAGGACTCCAGGTGGGGTCTCCCCAGAGTGGAGTAGAGGGTCAGAATCACCTCCCTTGACCATGCTTCTTTTGATGCAGCCCAGGATATGATTGGCTTTTGGGCTGCAAGCACACAGTGTCAGCTCATGTCCAGCTTTTCGCTCTCCAGTACCCCCAAGTCCTTCTTGGCAGGGATGTTCTCAATCTCTTCATCCCCCTGCCTGTATTGATACTGGGGAATTGCACCAACCCAGGTGTAGGACCTTGCCCTTGGCCTTGTTGAACCTCACGAGGTTCACACAGGCCCACTTCTTGGGCTTGTCCAGGTCCCTGTAGCTGGCATCCTGTCCCTCAGATGTGTCAACTGCACCGCTCAGCTTGGTGTAGCCTGCAAACTTGTTGAGGGTGCACTTGATCCCACTGCCTATGTCATTGATGAAGATATTAAACAGTACTGGTCCCAGGACAGACCCCTGAGTTAACCACTCATCACCAGTCTCCATCTGGAGAGCCACTGACCACTACCCTCTGGATGCAACCATCCAACCAATTCTTCATCCACTAAACAGTCCACCCATCAAATCCATATCACTCCAATATAGAGAGAAGGATGTTGTGGGGGACTGTGACAAAGGCTTTGCAGCAGTCCAGAGAAACTACATTCGTAGCTTTTTCCTTGTCCACTGATGTAGTCACTCCATCATAGAGGGCCACGAAGTTGGTCAGGCAGGACTTGGCCTTGATGAAGCTATGCTGGCTGTCATGAATCACCTCCCTGTCCTCCCTGTGCCTTAGTGTAGCTTCCAGGAGGATCTGTTTCATGATCTTCCCAGGAACACATGTGAGGCTGACAGGTCGTAGTTCCCAGGGTCCTCCTTTCTACCTTTGTTAAGAATAGGTGCAATGTTTCCTTTGTTCCAGTCACCAGGGACTTCACCTGACTGCCAGGACTTTTCAAATATCATGGAGACTGTATTGGCAGCTACATCAGCTAATTCCCTCAGGACTCTGGGGTACATCTGGTCACGTCCCATAGACTTCTGTATGTTCAAGTACCTCAGGTGGTGATGAACCTGATCTTCTTTTACAGTGGGAGGGACTTTGCTCCCCCATTCCCCGTCATGCAGTCCAATATAATTTGTGCTATAATATAAAATAGTAAAAAGGGATGTGAACCTTCAGATTTATGAAAGATCACTCACATGAAGAAACTGAAAGGCTGGCAAAACATCAACAGCTATCCTTTTCCTTCCAAGTGCTATTAAAAAGATAAAGCAAATGACGTGCCTAAGTAATCCAGCACACACCAGAAGGAAGACCTCTACCACTTAGGATATGATTATGTTTTGCATTAGATGATTTTGCTGAAATGTGGCAGGGGCTAATCAAAATATTGGCAAGCTCTCAGACTGAAATATCAGCTTCATATGCAAATTGTAGGAGAGTATAATTATTAAAAGACATTTTTCAAAGGTACCAACGAAAATAATATTCTTGTATGTCTGTTCTTCTTATTAATGGCATATGACATACATTTCTTCAGCTGTCTTCAGGGTTTAGCTGGGACTGTGTGGTTAAACCTGCAGGTTCTAACTTTAATACTTTATTTTCTCTGTATTTTCATATCCAGTGACTTTATTTTAACATTTAAGTACTCTATTTGTATTATAAGTAATTGTTGAATGAAAAGAAAATAAGAAAATATTTTTGTAATTTTTTGTTTTAAGACAACATGAGCAAATCATACTCGAGTGTTTGTAGTTCTTAATTCTTTTCCATGCTCATCTCTGTACCTTTTTCCTGTAAAAAAAGAATAACACTTTTGGCACTTTTGACACAATACCTTTTAATTTAGTTACAACATATAGAAACAGTAGTATTTTATATACCTTATACCACAGAAGAAAAGAAAATAAGCTGGCTTTGGATTTCATGTTATAAGAAAGAGATTTTAGAGTGGTTGGGAAGGATTCCTCTCACCTAATAGCTCTGTCTGATAAATATTTTTCTAAGATAATAAGGCCTTCCTTGCAGAACATGGAGAAATGGATGTCGGTGTGGAGTGAGATTCATCCCATTTGCCTTACTACCCATTTAATCTCCCTATAGAAATGTCCGTCCCCCTCTTATAGACGATTCCGAAATGATGTGGCTTGGACTTGGTTAGCTGAAATGATTTTATTTACTGCTTGCCTTTTTTTATGGTGTTTTGTTGTTTCAGGGTTTTTTTTAAGCAAGAACTGAGTAAAGGTGGCTATGAGATATAAAGATGACAGTGTTTTTTCCTTTGCAAAACAAATTAATGGCAATACTAGGATTTAGTTTGTATTAGGAAGTAAATGCTTGTAGTGGCAGGCAGTTTGTGGACAATTGAAAGGGATTTCTAAACACCACCTATTTGTATTCTTTTTGGCCAATATTTTGCTGAATTCTAAATTAATGTGTGATAAATTTTAAAATTAATGATTCAGTGACAATAAATATCATGTTGTGAGAAAGATTGTCTGTGAAGAGGTTCATGAATTTTTCCTTGACCAAGCAAAGCTAACAAACGCACTTGTGTTCTGCTACAACTATGAAAGATATGAGACTTGAAAGGAGATACGTGGGAGAGGAAATCTCAATTGTTTCTGAAGCCAGACCAGGTAACAAGAAAACATAAATGGAGACAAGTCTTTGGAGACATCTTTGAAGCCTTATAATGGTAAAAATTTCTTGTTAACCTAGAAAGTTCAACTCAAGCAGATAGTTACTCTGAAAGCTTTTAAAGACAAGCAGATCTCTCCACCAATATTAAAAAGACTTTAAAAAATTTTTTTAGGAGGAGTATTTTACCAGGTACCAAAAGCTTACGTAAATGTAAGGGATGTCTGGAAGGTGACTGGGTCCCACCTGTAATTTCCTGCAAACTTAAGAGTGTTAAAATCTACCCAGAAACCACAGATCAGAAGCAGAATAAGTGCTAGGTCTGTTCGTTCACCAAATGAGGTACCTGGGAGACAGACATAACATAACGCTTGACACTAAACATTTCAGAGTGAGCAAGTCATTTCTGCTAGACCAAGGATTCCCTGTGGAATAATAAAAAGTGCTGCAGTTTCTCTCCTCATATTCCTGGCTCTTATTTATTAACAAAACATGAGAAAGAATTAAATATTAAGTTGGCAAAACTGAGATTCTAATTGCCTTGAGAGTTTGTGCATCAATGTTTTACCAAGAGAATTATTATAATCTGTCAGTTCTTTCAGGTTGCTTGGACAAAGCAATCAATGTCTTAAAACAAGTTATTCTGACAAGCACTGCAAAATTAAATACTACACCTAAATGAGCAACACTGCAGAGGGGAAAAATATAATTTTATAATTTCAAATTTAAAGCTACATTTCATTCCATTGGAAAAACACAAGTCTGTGTGTCCTTAACGGGTGGAAAAAATGACAACAAAAATCCACTACTACAAGTCCTTTAGAAGGCTAAAGGCCAGTTTAGATTAAGCACAAAATCTTTATTGTTTAGGCAAGGTCCCAAGAAAATATGATCCATGTAAGTCTCACTTTAAAAATGCACTCCTTGTCATATTTTCTTTCCCAGAACAAACAATAAAACTTACCCTTGTAACCCAGCTACTGGAAACCCACCTACTGAAAATATTTGAGCAAATCTGACAGGAGAGGTAAGAAAGGTTGTTTATGGATGGGTTGTATTGAATTTTCATTCCCTCTGCATTATTGAACGGAGTGTTTGGAGGTTTCTTGGAAGATCAGAAAGCTGACAGCAAAAGCGGAGGCAGTACATTCATTACCATATTTTTGTGAGGTCATTTGCTCTTGTATTCTTCCTGCAGTTCTTGAGGTGCACAGATGAAACACTGATATTCTCTGTTCATCCATACCTTTTTGCACTGCCAACCCCAGAGGAATATGCAAAAAACCTTTCACAGCCCTTGTACATATCAAATTGCAGTAGCTCTACTTTTTTTTTTTTTTTTGAGTCTCTGTTTTATACCAGTGACAAAAGGTGTGGTAATAGAAAAGAAAGAAAAGAGAAGAACTAGGGTGGTGGTGGAAAATAAATTCCCTTCCATACACACTGCAAATATGCATAAAACCTGGGAAGAATTAGGTTGTACAGTAGTAATTCTTCCATCTATAAGAAGGAAAAAAAAAAAGACAATCCAGTATCTGGGCTGTGAAAAGATTACGTGTAAGTTTTATATGTTTAACTTGAGAATTATTAACATTTTTAATAGACCCAAAAGACTTTTAGTTATTAGAGTAGAATAAAACGTACTAACATTTGGTCTCACTCCAAGTTATTTGGAAAGTGGTTACTTGTCCGATAGCTTCAGCTGAGATACAGACTAGCAGATCATAACTCCTGCTATTAACACAGGCTGGATGAACTTAGTGTATTTCCTGAGGGGGCCGATTGATGGTTTCTAGTGAGCCAAAGGACAGATCCTAAAGGACACTTGAAGCCACATTGTGCTCCCCTATTTGTTACAGAGATTGAAGGTGCACAGAACCTCCAGCTAAACAGAAGAGGAGACTCTATGCAGAAACGATGTGGGACCTTATGCTGTGGCAGCTATCACTAATGTGATCGTTTGTTATGCCCAGAAAATTTGTAGCTCACTTTCCCAGGGCACCGGATTTGAATTTTGGAAACTAATTTTAAGGGATCAGACCCATTGGGTCTCCAACAAGCTCCCAGTGCAGGACAACAGAACGTAAACAGCTCATTCAGAGCCTGAACTCCCCTGGCAGGAAAGGGAGATTGTGGCCAAAGAATAAAACTAATATATACCAAATAGCGAATGCTCAAAGAACCTAAGTGTCTCTACAGATGACTGCGAAATAATGTCAGTGGCCTCTACCTCCTCCTAAACACCTAGGGGTATTTCCCCTAGAACAACTGTGTTATATTGCTGCAGACAAAATTATCTAAATAAAAGAGAAAAAACGTTAACGAATTATCTGAAAGCGATCTTTCCTTCTTTTTTTTAATTTTTGCTTTCTCTTACATTTTCAGACAACTATTCCCTAACTGTATTCCCTTCTCCAAATACTTGAATACCTGTAGTTATAGCTGGACTTGTATGATATTAGTTCAAGGAGAAAAGAATCATTCAACAAGTTGTCCTGGTTTGAGGTAAAACAGGACCAATTTTGTTCAGTAACTTTGCTTCTTAGCTGGGCCTCTTCTAACTGCTGAAATTAACAGCACATTGTGCAGACAGTGTTCGCTCTCTCAGAGCGATAAGACCAATGTTTATAGTTGATGCCCAGGCATGGTATGCGGAGAGGCTCTTGCTTACATTTATTGCTCTAACACCCAAGGACAACCACCTTTGTTGTTTGCCACGTTGGAGGGTCGGAAGCGGAAAAGTGCAGTGGGGTCCCACCTGTGGGGAGGAGCGGACAGGACAGGTGACCCAAAACTGACCAACAGGGTATTCCATCCCATCTGCATCATGCTTAGTATAAAAGCTGAAAGATCAAAGGGTCGGCTAGTGCTGTCTCTCTCTCTCTCTTCCTTCAATGGCCAACATCTGAGGAGGACTCTGTTCGCCTGGCTTTGGTCCCGATCCTGAATGCAGATCCGGAATCCAGTTCCCGTCTGTCACTGAGTCCAGCCTGGGACTGTCCCAGTGCCAGCCGGTGTCATGATTGTCATCCTGGGAGCTTGATACGGTTTTGTATATATTTCAGTATTTTGTTTTTATTTTATTATTAATATTTCATTAAAGTAATTTAGTTCCTTCTAAACTCATAAGTCTCTTTTTCCTCCTCTGCCTCTCTTTTTTGAAGAGGGGTAGAGGGGAGCATCTGTCGGTTCCATTTGGGGTCCCCCACATCCCCAGTGGCCGATTTGGCCTAAACCATGACACAAGTCCTCATTGGTTCTAATACAGGAGGACTTGCATCATCTACCAATGCAGATGGTTCTAACCTCCAAACCCATGACATGAAATAAATTTCTCCCTATTGTTTCTACTATAGTCACAAAACTTCCCAAACTTGGTATACCCAATTAATAGTTCTGTTTTAATTAAAAGGCTACATAAAATGTTCTTTACTTGCTGTGGAAGCTTTGTCCCATGATAACTCAAGTTAGTGTGAGGAAGCAATCAGTCAAAAATTAATCTCCAGCTGTAATGGACTAGTGGAGGCAAATTAAATGAAAATGTGTTGCCTTTTGAGTGAAGAAAACTTCTAAAAATGCAGCTTCTCAGGCAGATCAAGAAACATTAGTATTTGGCAAAGAGTATTTTCATTTTAAGATAATATATTTTTGTAAAATGTTTCAGAAGTCTAGTAATAATTTTTTCTGTATTAACACGGCAACATAAGCTGCAGGATGTAATGCAAGGGTAATGCCTAGGTAATCTATAATCAGTGTCAGAATCTGCTATAAATGTGAATGCTAGAACATTGTCTCCCTTACAGTTATTATTATAACAAGATTTCAATACTTGTCTTGTTCTTTATATAATTGTACTTCTTCTTTATATAATTGGAAAAAATATGTACTAATTCTACTTCCTAGATGTAATTCTTTTCAAGGATTTTTGTCTTTCCTGAACACCTTGCAAGATAGTCATTGGTTTCCTCATGAGGCACAGAGGAGTTCAACATTTAAAACCAATGTTCATACTTTTAGATTCAATTTATAAATACTTTACAATAAATACCTTCTTAGAATCCATTAGACAAATAAATGCCTTAGAAATATTACTTCATGCTAAAAAAAAATGTAGCATACATCTGTATGATGAATAAAAAGAAGAAGCCGATTCTCTTTTATTATTTTTTAACTTACTTGCTGCCCCTCCTGGCTGATCTAGGAGATGTGGTAAGCTTTAAGATATGTTTTCAGGCTGTCCTTAAAGCATTCAATGCCTTTTTGGCTCAGTTTAATACTACTAATACACTGTGGACTGCTCAGTCCTCTGAGTTGGAGGACCACGACTACTGGAACAGCGATTTTTCATTTTTGGACACTGAAATTGTAAGGGACTGGTTGTATCAGTTATAATTTCCTAACTCCAAGCCACCTGATGGGATTCATCCCAGAGTACTGAAGTAGCTAGCAGAAGTTACAGCAGGGGTCTCATTCATCTACCAAAGGTCCTGGGAGTTTGGGGAGGTCTGCAGACGCATCTTGGGGTGCATCAAACACAGCATAACCAGCTGGTAAAAAGAGGTGATTATCCCACTGTATTCAGCATTGCTGTGGCCTCACCTCGAGTATTGTGTGCAGTTCTGGGCCTGCAATTTGAGAAGGATGTGGAGGTCCTTGAATGTGTCCAGAGGAGGGCAACAAAGCTGGTGGAAGGGCTGCAAGGAATGTCCTATGAGAAGTGGCTAAGAACTTTGGGCTTGTCTACTTTGGAGAAAAGAGTGACCTCAGCTTCCTGAGGAGGGAAATGGAGAGGGAGGTGTTGGTCTCTTCTCCCTGGTATCTAGTGACAGGACACGTGGGAACAGTTCAAAGCTGCACCAGGGGAGGTTTAGACTGGATATTAGGAAGCATTTCTTTACCAAGAGGGTGGTCAAACACTGGAAGAGGCTTCCTAGAGAGGTGGTCAATGCCCAAGCCTGTGAGTGTTTAAGAGCCATTTGGACAAGGCCCTTAATAACATGCTTTAACTTCTGGTCAGCCCTGAATTGGTCAGGCAGTTGGACTAGGTGATCGTTGTAGGTCCCTTCCAACTGAAATATTCTACTGTACTCTGTTCACTCATGTTTGCCAATTGGATTCTGCCAGAAAAAAAATGGATTGTAAAAATCCTTTCTAGGAACATGAACACTTCTAATTATACACTATTGCTAGAAAAGGAGAACCTTCTTCAGTGTTTGGAACAGAGTTACGCCATTAGACATGCGGTTCTGATGCATGCTGAATTACAGAAGCTGTGGGATATGTAATTTTAGGGAAACATTAATATTGCTTGTCTGCCTCTTTCTTGAAAAAGACCATATTATATCATCACAGAAACTGTACTTTATCGATACATACAAACCATGCAGGTAGTAAAAATGCACTTGCTCTTGGTAATATCAAAAAGTACAAAGCTGTAGAAAAAGCCAGGTAGATATCAACAGTATTTTCTTTGTTTGTCTCATGCTCCAAAGAGAATGCATAGTATCCCCTGTTAGGACCTTGGTTCTCTACAGTAGATTTTTGATCCAGCCAAAAAAAAACAGTATCTGCCATCAGGCAGACCTTGAAGGGTTCTCTTGAAATCAGTGGCAAAATACTCTGGGTTTAGAATCAGCTGCCTGGGGTAATGTGATTTCTGTTACTACTAACAAATACAATATTTATGCATATACATCAAGCCATAAACACTAAACGAACCATATACACCTTAAGTCAACAATTCCAAGTCATCAGCAGTCCTTCGACAAGGAAAGCAGCATGAAAAGTTGATTATTCGTGCATGCTAATAAGTTTGTAAATTGGTGGAAAACAGTAGTTCCTTTATGCAGTACTGGAAAACAATTTTCTCCAGAAACATTTTATCTGTAGAAACTCCAAGACCCAAGAAGCAGAACTTCAAAGGTAATTAGGTACTTAATTAACCAGTCAGCTGCCTGAGAGAGGTAGAAGCTCTAAGATCTTCACCTCACTGAAAGTTAAGTGTCTAAAAGTTAGCATCTAGTTTAAGCGAGCCATGACAGATCTTTCCATTGTCAATGGAGGTAATGAAGCACCCCTGGAGGGCTGTTCATCTTACCTGTCGGACAGACCTTTCTCAGTATGGGAGGAATCATCCTGTAGAGTCTTTCATTTATTTTTTCCCCTTCATTGACTATAAAGGAAACTTTTTAGCAGATAGATTAATTGACTCAAACCTTGAATAAACCTAATTAATTCCACGTATCACCAAATTAAATGTTTTATTCAATTCCTAGATGTCTTGGAAAACAATAAAATCCTCCACTTTCCTGCCAGTATGCAAGCAGAGTGTGGAAACTCTTAACTACAAAAGATAAGGTTTCTCAGAGAGGGAGGCCTGCGTTGCCAGCCTGCGGTGCCAACACAAACCAGGAATTAAATGAAGAGTAAAAATGATATAACTTTGGTAAATATGCAACTAGTGAGGTTTGAAATGTTACCCTCTCTTTTGACCTCTACTCACAATATTTTGTGCTTTGTCAATGCCCCAGTGAGCGCAAGATGCATGTTCAACGCTCTGCTCTAAACAAGGAACAACAAAGCCGTTATCATGACGCCATCAAGACAGCTGCAAAGGATGTATCCAGTTCTGGCAAGACTTATGCATAGCCAGGAGATTAAGTCCACAGTTTCACATTTTCTCAAGTAATTGGTTAATTACCTTGTGTTTCATCAGTATTTTGAAAAAATAAACAATTATTTCTTACTTTCCTGGTTTTCCTCCATGTGATCTCAGATTTTATTAAGAGGGACTAATTTAATCAAAAACTAATCTCTCAAAGCAGTATATAAGAACAAGCGAATAGGAAGCATGTCAAATATATTCAAGAAACGAGAATGTTACTGAAATTGAATTTGTTCTGAACAGCAAGAGATCTCTTCATGAAATCATATTTTTTCCCATATTTAAAAATAATCTATGAATAAATTGGTCTGTATTACATTCATGAAAAAAAATATGCATATTTTTGCATCTTTAATAGGAGTCCTGCTAACTATCACAATGTCACGTTATTGCAAGCAGCACAGAAATGTAATTCAGCTTATGCAACATTCAAGAAACATCAATATCAGATTGAACAAATGAGTAAGTATATTATGAAGAGATCTGACCTCTAATTAGTGAAAAGGAACATAATGTATAAAGTTATTTGAAAGCATGTGCCTCTCCAAATGTTTGGTATAGCTAGTGATCTTTTTATTGATAGTACTGATGGTTTGAGAATATAGTGCAAATTAACCCCAGGGGGGAGCTGAACTTCTCGCTCACTTGCCCTCACCAGCCCCAATGGAACAGGAGAAGAGAAAAAGAACAAAAACAATAAAGCTTAGGGGTCAACATGAAAAAAAAAAAAAAAGTTCAGTAAGTGCAGGATAAGTGGAAAAGTGGAATAAGAGAGAAGAAAACAAGACAAAACAAGTGATGCGAAGGCAATCACTATCTCCTATTGGTAGGCCAATGCGCAGCCAGTTCCTGACCAAAAGACGGTTAACCCTCCAAACCCCCTTCTTTTCCCTTTTATTGGTGATCATGATGTGATATGGTACAGAATATTTCTTTGTTTATTTTGGGTCATCTGCCCAGTTGGGCCTCCTCCCAGGCTATTGTGCACCCTCTAGACTATTCACTGGGCGGGGTGGGGGACAGAGTAAGAAACAAAGAAGGACTTGACACTATGAAAACACTGTTCGGCAAAAGCTAGAATGCTACTCTGTTATTGGTATAGTTCTGGTCAAAAATCTAAAACACAGCACCATATGAGCTGCTATGAAGAAAATTAACTGTATCCTAGCCAGGCCCAGTACAATAATCAAACTGTCAATGTCTCTTCTTAAATGTCTGTACTCAGGGTTTAAGACTACTATGTATGATAATGACTTTGAAACAAATGATAAAAGAAACACAATACCTGAATATATCCAGAAATTACTTCAGCATATGGTTATCACTATTTGTGATCTGTTTGACAATATGCAAAGCATCAATATCAACAGGTCAATTTAAGTGATATTACAAAATTAACATTACAGAGAACTGGTTTTTATGTCGATTATCCGTTATAACCAGTAAAAAATACGATTTTAACTTGCCACTTAGAACTTAAAAATACAAAAAAAAGTGATTTTTATTCTAAAAAAAAATAATCATTCTTTGAAAGATGAAAAGATCAACTGTGTGAAAAACATGCCAGTTTGGTTAAGTGTAACAATGGTCTGTGTCTGACAACATTTACACAAACTGTGACTATCAAGAAAGTTTGGCAAGTTTTTATGGTATCTATAAGATTTCTCTGACATCAACTAAAAGTTTTGTGTTTGTGTTTCGCAACAGAAGCAGACTTTAAAACAGCATTTGGTTTATGTGCATACAAATATTTTCCCAAAGAAAATTGACATCTAACATGATGAAAATTGCCAAGACCAACATGTTCTTCCCCCACATGGAAGAATCCCTTATGGTTCATATATCAGAGCTGAAGAAAAACTACGAACTCCTGGTATCATCAAAACAAGTGATTTGATGATGGTTGCTGGAGCAAAGAAATCCATGTCGATTGCTGTTGAACTGTGAGCTTACCGCTGAAGTTTCCTATGTCTAAGGCATTCAGAAAGCATCTTTTCAAGGACCTCTGTGGATTATCCAATGTCTATGTAGGAATGAATTCACACCGGAGACTCTGCACAAACAGCTGGGATTTTTTTGAGGGTTCCTTCTTTGCCTTGACCATTTTCACTAAATCTTACCTGAGACACCTACTCCTGTGGCACATGGGGAATAACTTGGCCCACAGGGCAACAGATTTAGTAGGAAAATTGACTCCATTCCAGCCAAACCCAGCACACATAGTGAAGGAGCAAACGGGCAAACGCATGTACAGTATGATTGCTAAGATAAGCCAAACATTGCTTTGCCTGTCTAGGTTCAGAATGAGATGTCCAAAACTTCCATTTAAATCTAAACCTTTCACTAGCTTTATATAAACTACACAAAGTTGTAAACAACAGACCAGGAAGTCATCCAGGAGAAAATGGGTTTATCTGTCCTAATTGTACATCTAAAAGTTAACCACATAAATCTGAACGGCCTATTTAAGCTTCCTCTATAGTCAGTGGAGAAAAATAAGTATGTCCAGATGCCAACTTACCTCATCCAAAGATAAGTATATGTGATAGGACTAAAGAGTACTAAAATCAGCAGAAAAAGAATCCCTCTGGATTCAGTTATCTTTGGCTCTGATGTTAACATATAGATTAAACAATTTTTTAGACCTGGAATGGAGAGAAATAAATGAGTTTTTGCGTTGTGGATTTTTGTTTCTGTACACAGATATATGAGCAGTAAATGCAAAGAAACAATACAAAAATTTTGCAGGTGTATGTACAGAACTAAGGATGTATTCAAACACAAAATGGGAATCAGTGAGAAGGCTTTTCTGATACTCCAGAAGCCTGTTTTTAGAGTACTGAAGACAATACGTTGATTAACGCAGTCCTTATAACTATCCCAATAACTTATTACATATCCTACAAACTTTTAATACCTGAAAGTACAAATGGTGACTGTTATGCTGGATGGCAAAAGCAACAAGATCTTTCAGTTGGGCTTTAATGCCTATAAAACAGATATAATTTATTTTTTCTTCCTTCAGTAAAGGTTTTGTGTTTTGAAAAAGTGCAGTGTTCTGACATTTGTATTAAAATCAAAAAGGTGACGCTGTGACTAAATAAATTGAATAGCCAACCTGACAGGAATGTAATAAGCCTTTTGTGGTTGTTGCCAGATTGGGAAAAGTACAATTTACAATCTCAGCAAAGATGCACACACAAGTAGGGCCTATCGCTTATTGTCAGTAAAAAGGTAGCAGATATAAGAGGGACTACAATCAATGCACTAAATTAATAATTATTTCCTGATGTTAAAGCCAACCCAATTGATCATATTATTTTGTATCACATACCTATAACTGATAAGGCAAGTCATAGGATTTGGAAGTGTAATTTCAGACCTGGCAATAAAATGACTAATGATTAAGAATGAAGTATGTAGGCTATGAATAACTTCATAAGATGTGTTATGAAGTTAGATTCAGATTGAACAGGACTAAATACATTGTTAGGTACATCTCTGACCAACACTGGAAAATTTTTCATAGAAGTCTCAGGCTTCTCCGAATGTGAGATAGAAGATACCTGTATGAAACAGGTACAACACATGGCAATAGGCAGGACTGGTTAGCGACTTCTTAATTGTCTCCATGCATAACACAGCCTGGCAGAGTGGGCGTCCTGGTATCAATAACACTACCTCAGGGGACGCAGCAGGCATATCTCCTTCTTATGTATCTTTTATATCTTATATTATTTACTTTTTGTATTTATGTATTTGAAATTTCCCAGTCTATAGTTGTTTAACTAACTAGAGCACTGAATACTTATGTCCTGTATTGGAGGGTTGAACTAGATGACTTCTAGATGTCACTTTGCACTCAAACTATTCTATGATTCCATGTTAGTTCAGCTTATTTATTTACTTCCTGCTTCCTTACTGTGTCTTACCAGTGCTCTGTTAGAGGTGCAACATAACCTTCAAGTGACCTTTTTTTAGAAAACTAAAAATATTTCTAGAGAAAAACATGAACTTTCTAAATTAATCTGTCTTCTCTGACCACAATTTTTCTCTAAGATAGGAATGTGACTTCGAGCATTTGTATACCCATATATTAATCTTCTTGTGTCGAGAAAACTTTTCCTCTTTCTTTTACCAAACTGAAATGTCAAAAGCATCAGTAGTAGCAGAATCATTCTAGGGCACCTTTGCATGTTTTGCCAAAGGTGATTAATCTGTCCTGCTTCAGCCTGTATTTCCTAGTGCAATGTTTCTGTTAATTTTCCACAGAAAATTGTATCTGACAAACTGCTTGGAGGGAGGATTCCCTTATGTGTAACACCCATCTCTGTCGCCATATACCTACATGAAAAAAAGCAGAAGCCATGAGGACTCTGGACATTTGTTCTACAGATTACACATGCTGCTGGCCTCCCAAAAAAATTCAAATGACCCCAGACTTCTTAGGTTTAGATCTCCAGATTAAGTCAGAAATCCTTCAGGTTTGCCCTTTGCCACTGAGTATGAAGTTAGAAACACCTAAATAGAGAAAGGTTCTGGTTTTCATAACTTTGTGTTTTTCTTAATGATTGTAACCCATATTAAAATCAAGAAGCTAGTTTTATTGCCTGTTTTGGATAATATCTTCTGAAGTTGACATTTCCCACTTATTAATGTGTTATTAACAGAAAAATGCAATTTTCAAAAAAAAAAAAACTATGAAAGAAATGATAAATTAAGGTCACTTCCTGGATTTTTATCCTTGCAAGCTATCTTTTCTTACCTTCATAGTTCTTTTGAGATGCAGCTAGAGTTTTCTAAGACCTTATGAAAGGCAATGAGTTGGACGAAGTGGAGAAGACAGCAAAAGGAGGGTTTTTTCAGTGTCTGGGAAATAAGACGATGACTGGATATTTTCAGCTTGGTATAAAACAAAGTCAAGCTGTCCAGTTGCATAACAGACATGGCAATATTCTATATTATGTCTCAAATCTGATAAACAATGTTCACAGACTGCTGATGAAATTAAACTGCTGACAGTCATTAAAATCCAGAAGAGGCAAACATGATCTGAATCAATAAGATTTCTTGCATACCCAAATTTGAATATACCGGTGCATGATGATTTGCAATGCTTACACACTGGTAAAGTTAAAAAGCGGCACCTAAACTTCCAGCCTATTTGGATATAAAGACGTGGAACTGGTTTTATGTATGTGGAAGAAAGCTATAAATATACATACAAACTATTAATACATATAAATATGTATATAAAAAATATTTCTAGTTTATATATATATATACATACATGCACAACTATATTGCAGAATTCACAAACTCATGCTGGTGCTGCCATGTTGTTGCTGGACTGGATTTGCAGTATCCCTAATGGTGAAAAATGAGGTTGCTAACAGACTAGACTTGGGTTTTGAGAATCAGGTCATTGGAGTTTGTTGTAAATCCTGCAACACTCTACTTCGATTGTTTAATTTTATGTACATCGAGGCCTGACTGAGGGTGTGAGATGAAGCCTCTTGCAGGATAAGGAGTAGAGGATGAAATAATCCTCAGAGGCGGTCATATCTATTTCACCATCTTTACACAATTATAGGTGGAATAAGAGGTTGTTATAAAATATTGGCCTGCATTCTGGACGGAAAATTATTCTTTTGGAATTATTAACTATTATTAATTATTAACTAATTGTGTACACTGGGTATCACAGATTTTTTTATTAGCTACTTGGCTGTCAGACCTTAAATAAAACTTGGAAGTGTATTGATCAAATAATTTTACATACTCCAAGGGCCTTCATTATGCTTCTTTTCACCTTTCTTTCAGACTGACTGATCCGAGTGTGAGTAGTGTTGGGGTTCCTCCACTAATAAACTATTTGCTAGTATTCCTTTAATGGATGCTGTTTTTCCCCTTTGAGCCAGTGTTTGTTAATTACCGGTGTTAAATGGAAATGTGCTGTCATCCCAAATGTGGCAGCTGCTGCAGCAGGACAGCAGCTACTTTGGAAGTACTGCAAAATTAAGATCTTGGCTACTTTAAGCCCTAGATGTCCCATGGCATTTTTACAATCACAAAAAGACCTTGGCTTGGTTGTCCAGCTGAACTGCAAACACATAATGAGATTTGGCCTGATTAAAATTCCTCTGTAGCTGCAGTCTGCCATGTACAGCAACATCTTTATCTGCAGTGTATAAAAATAAAAAAAAAAATTAACTATTAAATCTGGTATTTTGCATAAACTTCAGGACAGATATATATTTTTAGCAAGGGAAACACTGGCTGTATTTAAAATGTTGGCAATATTCCCTGTTAATGGACCCCTCACTACACGAAAGACACTGAGGTTCTGGAGCGTGTCCAAAGAAGAGCAACGAAGCCAGTGAAGGGTCTACAGCACAAGTAGTATGAGGAGCGGCTGAAGGAACTGGGGTTGTCTAGTCTGGAGAAAAAGAGGCTGAGGGGAGACCTTATTGCTCTCTACAACTACCTGAAAGAGCTTGTGTAGCAAGGTGGGGGTCAGTCTCTTTTCCCAAGTAGCAAGTTTTACAACAAAAGCAAATGGGCTAAAGCTGCACCAGGGGACATTTAGATTGGATATTAGGAAAAATTTCTTCACTGCAAGGGTTATCAAGCATTGGAACAGGCTGCCCAGGGAAGTGACTGGGTCACCATCCCTGGTGGTATTTAGAAGATGCATATACATAGTGCTTGGTATATAGTTTGGTGGTGGACTTGGCAGTGTTCAATTAACAGTTGGACTCAATGATCTTAAGGGTCCTTTCCAACTTAAATGATTCTATGATTTAATTCAACAGCAATTTTCCAGTCTATTTTATGGCCCCTAGTTCAATGTATTTTCCCCTTCAGTAAAATACTTAGAAATGTGGTAAGGTACAAATAACATAAGCATAGTTAAAAGCGTTTAAGCATTTGTTATGGTTTGAAGAATCCACAATATATTGTCATTTAGACAATTATTCTGTCATCCAATGACCCCTCCTAACCCATGAAGGGGAATCACAAAAAAAAAAACACAAGGAAACCTGAAGGTTGAAATAGAAACAGATTTAACAGAATAAAACTAAATAATTAACATTAATAATACTAAAGAACTAATATTGATCAGCATAGCCATGTAAAATTAATGAGGATTATACTCAGCCCATTCTATCAGTAGGAAGCTGTGCACTCCCAGCAGTGGACAGCAAACGTTGGACGCTGCAAGTGCTATGGCTTTGGGAGGAAGGGAAACGCTCAGGGGTCCAACACCAGGGCAAGAAGTTCTCAGGATCACAGCCATCATGGAAGAGAAAAACTCCAACAGACTTTCTAGGGCATATTGAATGTGATGCTCATGGTATGAAATAATCCTGTTGGCCAGCTTGGGCCAAGTGCCTGGGTCTCGCTGCTCCTTATCCCTACACCTGGCTCAAAAACACTGAGACCTTGAAACCCACGAACCATAGCTGGTGACAAAGTAAATGTTTTCACAAATTCAGGCACTAGAGTCTTCTAAAAATGCAGTTTTCTCAAGCATTAGAAGAGACTTTATGGAAAAGTACAATTATTGAAAGAGAAATTAATCCTGTGTTTTCTCATCTTAACCTAGACACATATTTGTTATCTAGTAGTTTAGAAGTACAATCAAAACATCATAGAATTAATGACTGACGGATGTTTGATGAAATTCAATAATGTGGTACACAGCTGGTGTTTGGCAATGACAGCTGTTTTGTTCTGTCTGATCATGTATATTATAACACACTGCATGCACAGGGGAAAAAAACCCCAAATGTTATATCTTTAAGACATTAACATAAGACAGGTTATTCAGCCGGGAGAAGGGAAGGCTCTGGGGACATCTTATTGCAGCCTTTCTGTACTTAGAGGGGGCTTATACGAAAGATGGGGACACACTTTTTAGCCAGGCCTGTTGTGGTAGGACAAGAGGTAATGGCTTTAAACTAAGAGAGGGTAAATTTAGACTAGATAGAAGGAAGAAAATTTTTACCGTGATGGTGGTGAAACACTGGCACAGGTTGCCCAGAGAGATGGTCAGTGTCCCATCCCTGGAAACATTCCAGGTCAGGTTGGAGGGGTCTCTGAGCAACCTGATCTAGTGGAAGATGTCCCTGCTCATTGCAGGGGGCTTGGACTAGATGACCTTTTGGTGTCCCTTCCAACCTAAACTAACCTATAATTTTAATCATATTTGGTGTACAGGTCAATAGTTTTTGATCCTGCTATTCAAATTAACTCAAAAATAAAATGCAGAGTATTTATCTTTTCTTTTTCATGACCGTGTATTTGCCACTTGACATTCAAATTAAGAAAAATATCTCAGTTATATGCTTTAGCAAATGTATGTAAGCCTCTGGACTACCTTAGAATAACAGGAAATAGAAACCTGACTGCTGTCATCACAGTAGAAAAACAACAGGTTGATGTCTGGTTTAATGTCATAGTACTAGGAAATATTTAATTCCATAGAGTTTAAACACCTGTGCTGCTGTAGAGGACTATTAAAACCTTTTCATTATTGCTGACTGCATTCAGCAAACTTTGTCTGTAGATCACCTCATTAAAATCCAGACCTGGACTACAAAACTTTGCAAGATGGATAAAGGGGAAGCACAGATTTTTTCAAAAAAAGTGATCAATAACATGGGTAACACAGGTATTATAGTATCAGCAGAAGAGAACAAGAACTCATTTGAAATAAAAATATGCCACTGCTTCTAGTATTGTGAAGGACCATACAAGAGAGCAGAAATTCTTTTGTTTATTTGTTTTTTTTTAACTAGAACACAGATATCTTCCTTCCTTCAGTCTTAATAAAGACTATTCACTGCACAGACGCATTTAAAGATGGATTTAGGTAATTACAGCTTTGGGAAGGCCGCTATCTTGTATGCACATATAGCTAACCTATGCTAGGATTTTACATGGGTTGCACAACTGTACATATAAAAATTAAGGTAATTTAAGTCTTCACTAAGATGTCATTAGCGCAGTTAATGAAGTAATTGTCTGTTTAGCTTCCCTCCCTGTTGGCCATTTGCATGCGATGTTGTACAGAGAGCCCTCTGCCCTGCCCTTCTTCTCCAGACAAGACTGCTGTGACCCACTGTATGAACTCCTGTGCAGGTGTGTTGTATTTGTCACTTTAACTTGACAAGGCAGATGAACAGAAGAGAGAGAGCTATTGTTTTCCTTCTACACAGGAGGCAAATTGAAACACCAAAATATTAAGTAGCTGATGTAGGATTTCACGAGAAAACTTTGGCTGGCAGGAACTAAACATAGATCACGAGAGCCTGATACCCTGGCTTCCCTGCTGGAATGTTCTCTTTGCCAGTCCACGTCAGTTCTAAGATGCTTTGAAGTGCTGCTTCTGCTAAGGGAAATAACAAAACAACCTTAATATACGTTGAACAAATTTATTCTGGGTTCAGTAGGGTTCAGGCATGAAATAAACATCCACTGGAGTTCAGATCTGAATCTAGTAAAGCTTTTATGCAACACTATAAGGTCCGCCATGGAAAAAAAAAAAAAAAAAAGAAGCTTTTGATACTAGAATAACTGGCCTTTTCAAGATCTTTCTATTTTTTTTTTCCTACTTCCATTGCTTCCCAGAAGTGGTATAATGGAGTCCCTGATCAAAGTAATTAAGGATTCTAATTAATAGGGGAAAATCACATTTACATATGGTATCACTCCCAATTTCAATTAATTACTCTAGACAAGAATTTATTCCAAGTTCTCTTCCTGACAAGCTGCAAAAGTCTTTACTAATTAGTCATTTTTTCAAACATGATATCCTGACAGAAAAAGAGAATTGGTATCAGATAGCAACCACAGTTTAAAGGAAAGAATGCACACACGACAAATCTTTCACATCTGTGAGTGAGTTTAGCTATCAGTAACAATTCTATTATTTGTCACATAATTCTTGGCCTGAGAACCTGGATCTGCTCCTGGAAATCACAATGTTTTTTCAAGGGATTTAAAACAGAAATTGAATTATTTGTGTCTATATAGCTACCTATAGCATCACACTTATTTACTTGTCACGAGGTGCCTGGAAACATTCTAAAACCGTTCCCCACCAAAATAGGATCAGCTCTCTGCACCTGTGGACAAGCTGCATTTACAGGAAGTTATTTGTAAATAAGACACGCTCATATTTTGAGGGATCATCCTTTCTGCTTAAGAAAATGAACATGCGACATGCAAAGAGGAATTTGTTATTGGTTTTGGTTCTTTTTTCAGGAAGAAAACTGAAATTACCCTCCTGTCAGTCATAAATCCCCCTTCACATTTTAGGCAATCCTTATTCATGGACAGAATTTCACTGGGAGGCAGACCAATGTAATAAATACCCTTTTCTGGCACTTCTTATTCAAGACTAACAGACTCATTCACATAACTTAGGTTCTGGGCTTGCAATTAACTGAATTTGATTGAAGACCCATTATTTTCTAGCTGTGCAGTTTCTCAAAGAAAGACTGATTAATGGTGATCTGTGATATATTTTTCTTCTGATTCATGTTCAGCCTAGGATAAAATTCACTACAAGCTGTTACTAAGCAATGGCTGTAGAAGACTGAGTAGAAGTTAAAAGCAGACAAATCCTTAAAACCCTCGCAAAACATCCGTCACATCTTTGACACCTGAATATTCTTTGACAGTCTTCCCCTAAACATGTAACTCTTCCCCATTAACAAATTACAACTAGTTTTCTGATCTCAGATAATCACCCTAAATCACCCTAAAATGCACCATAGTCAGTGGTGAGAACAGGATATCACCTAAAATGAGATTAATCTACCACTGCCCTATTTAGGTTAAGGGAGGCTCGTGTGGTCAGTTTAGGCCTGGCCTTTAAATTACATGAGAGAAATTTTTATTTGAGACTACATCTGTTCCACTACTGTATCCATAAACTAAATAGTGCAAACCATCTGGACCATTTAATTATTACAACAGTCCCTGGCACAGCACTGTCCCTGGGCAAATCACACTTTCCCAAATGGTTTCTGGAAAGATTCTGGGCTACAATGGGCCAGGAACCATCCTTAATAGAAATTCTGCATGCAGCGTATCTTGTTTTAGAGAGTAGAAGAATTTCGTAGCATGGATGTGGCCCGCTTATGCCAGTTGGCCCAGGGAATGGGTCCCAACACTGCTCAGCTGGCTAGTATAGATGCAGCCTCAGCCTACAGGCCAGTTCTAAAGAAGGATTCAAATGATTCCCCAAGCTGAGTACCACAATGGTAATCTCCCTTCGCCTGCTCATGACACTCTGTCTCATGCAGCCCAAGATGCTATTGACCATTGCCCCGAGATCACACTGCTGGCTCTTAGTCACCAACTTGTGACTAACCCCAAATCCTTTTCTGCAAAGCTGCTTTCCAACTGGTTGGCCTCCAGCCTGTCCCGGTGCCTGGGGTTATTCTTTCCTAGGTGCAGGATTTTGCACTTCCCTTTATTTCACAAAGTTCCAGTTTGTCTAATTCTCCAGCCTGTCAAGGTCACTTGAATGGCAGCAAAACCCTCTGGTATATCAACTACGACTCTGAGTTTTGTATCATTTGCAAAATTGCTGACGTACATTCTGTCCCACCCTCCAGGTGATGAAGATGTTAAATCCTGGCTCCAGTACTGATTCCTCAGGTGTGCCACTAGTGACTAGACTCCAGCTGGACTTTATGCTGTTGATCACAACCCTTTGAGTCCAGCAGTTCAGTCTACCTCACTGTCCACTTGCCTAGCCAGCACTTCATCAGTTTGTCTGAGGATGCTATGGGAAACAGTGCCAAAAGCCTTCATACAGCTGAGATAAAACATCTGCTTCATTCCCCTCCTCCACCAAGCCAGTCATTTCATCATAGAGGGCTATCAGTTTGCTTAAGTATGATTTCCCTTTCATATATCCATGCTGCCTACTTCCAATCACTTCCTAGTCCCTTGTATATCTGCTCCATCACCTTCCCAGGAATCAGTTTGAGGTTAACTAGCTTGTAGTCCCCAGATAGCATTCAAAAAAAATTTGCTTCTCTGTGAAAAGGGGCCTTCCACCTGGGTCATGATCTGCCCAAGTTACCCATCTGTCTGCCCACCTCTCTAAACTTTTACAGTAATTTTTGAAACTGTTTTTGGAACAATTGACAAAAGGGTAGTAATCCACACCATATTAAGTTATAAGTTTCATAGAAATCAGTTTTGTCAATTTCTTTGTTTAAAAAATTGCTACTGAGGCTGGCAGAACCTGACTCATCAGTCAGGACCTTGTCTTTCCAAAGTAGCTATGGCATATATCAGGTAACAGCAGGCAGCAAGCCAGAGAAAGTGGGCAGCAGATAAGGGGAAGACAGGTATATTTTGAGAAAAATTATAGGAAGGAGTTTGTCATTAGAATTACAGAGCAGTTTGGGTTATGGCAGTGAGGAATATAGGGTACATAGGACACAGTTCCCACACATACACAGGCCATCAGGTACCACTATCTCTGCTCCTCATTCAACAAATTGTTCTGATAAAAGTGGATGATGCTGAAATGTTTGTGCTGCAGTGAATGTTAGTACTTGCTCAGTACAGACCCTTCAGCAGACAAAGGCATCTTTTGCCTAATTCCTCAACCTGAGTTGGTTTGCTGCTTTGCTACAGAGCTGGGTGACTTTGAGCATGGCTAGATGTAGAAGTAGGTATGAAAGTGGTCTTTCAACTCTAGCAGTGGGATGCTTTGAGATTTCACGTGCATCCAAATTTAGGAATTCACATTTTTAAAAAAAGTTCATGGAATACAGCTTTGGGCATAGAAATGTAACATTCACTTAAGTTTTATTGTATATACATTTATCTATTGTCATCTTTTTCATTTTTTTTTATCTCACCTCTGTATCATCAGTCACAATAGACTGATACTTTGAGTAAAAATGTCCACCAAATACATTTAGAAGTGGAATTCATAAGCCTCATGCCACTGACATCTGGTTTTAAATTGTTTAAAACAAAAGAGCCAGACTAAAACCATTAAACCTTAGCAAGTATATTGCACTTGGTAAGAAAGACATTTGGAAAGCTTTGCTTTCCTTTCATAAAGGTACACACAAGATAAAGCACAGCTTTAAGAAGTATAATTTAGGTCTTCTAGTTGTTCAATAGTTAAAATTTGATTGGTGGCTATATCAGTTTAATGCCTTTTAATTTTTTCAATATCTCTCACAAGGGGTGAAATGTCCCTTCAAAGTAAACAGCTTCTCTTATATCCATTTGCAAATGCAATTCCTAAGACTAATGTCTGAGCCGCATATTGCCACACTGTAAGTGACTTAGAGGGAATTAATTAGCACAGACGGTTCAAGGGACTGTATTATATCTGCATATCTTCTACTACATCTACTTTCTCCCCAGCTGTACAGTTCTGTTTCTGCACTGGAAGTTTGCAACACAGAATTGCTGCTGCAATCCAAGAAAGTTCCTCTTATGGAAAGCCTGATTAGGCCCTGTGCACAGGGAAAATACACATCGTAATAACATGCTACATATGTAACAGTAGCATTATACTAATAGTAACTAATTCAGACCATATTTATAACAAGTCCCTGAAACAAGGATTCAAGGGCAATTTTGATAGTGGCCAGGTTCTAGGCATGCACTCCACTGCAGCTCCACTACACTTTGGAACTATCAAGCTCACATACAATTAATAATTTTAAATTTCTGTCACTTACTTTCTCTGATGTCCAGAATTTTCAGAAAAAGAAGAGGAAGAAGACAACCCTTACTTTTCTCTTCAGCAATTTTTTCTGTCTCCCTTCCTTCTTTTGTTTCATACATTCTTGCTGGCCTCTTAGACCTGGTTCACTGCACCTGACAATGTTCCTCAGGATGATGCTGTCAGCTGGGAAAAAAAAAGAGAGGCTAGGAGGTGCATGCAAACAAATCGCATTTGTTTGCACGGCTTGTACAATGTGAATGACCTTCTTTTCCTTGTCTTACTTGTAAGGCTTGGAAATCAAAAGCAGAGACATGAATGTGGCAATGTGAAGGAGGAAAAATATTGTAGGTACAGGTGTAACTGATCAAAGAGCCTGTCTGTTGCTGACACCAGCTGGCAATAAGTGTAGAAATACTGCTTAAAGCACTAAAGATTCTGAAATAATTATGCAGGTATACAAGTTAGTTCTTAGTAGTTGGAGACTATTTGTGATGCAGAACAAGAATTCATTCCTAATCAATGTTGCAATAACTAAGGGATACCAGGAGACAACCCGAACCAGTACAGGGTATGAAAATATGTATAAGGATGCAGTCTTGGGACCAGAGGCAAATAGTAGCCTGTTATCAGAGGATGTGGAACAGGTTATCTTAAGCCACAGAGTTTTTAAAGCAATTATATTAGAACATCTGTCCTAGGATTTATTTCTTCCCAGATTGTCTGTAAATGGGGATGTGTTTTGTCCAGCAACAGGAAGCACCATCTCTTACATTTGTTTTACACTGTTTATCCACCATATGTTACTTCATTTCAGTGAATTACAAAATGTACAGAAGCACAGGCATAGCAATGATTAATAGTTAGTCTTGTTTCAATGCACACAGATCCTGGCATGCTGAAATTGACTGATATGGACGCTGCCTGGCTAGGATTCCTTACATCATTAACACCAGTGCAGAGTAGGATGTTATCAACACTTCCGAGGAGGAACTATATTTCACTCTTGGTAGCAGAGGCAATCCTGAAATAGCATATCGTTATTTACCAGCATATGTAAACTAGCTGTTTATCTTACATTATACCTTGGCCTTTGTTTCACACTGAAGTTTACTGATTATCTACCATGGCCTCTTCACTGCGGTTCTGTAATCTGTTCCTTTATTTTAACGTAAATATTCTGAGGCATTTAACTGCGACTAGCTTACAACTGATAAAGCCTGTCTTTATGCCTGTGGCTCTTCACATCATGACTCAGTAGCCAACAAGATTTGTCTTATGTTCATTAGGCATTGTCTTATGCTCCCTTTCAACCCATTTGTAAAAAGAGGCTTTGGCCAGCAAATAGTCCCTATACTGCCTCTGGGAAACACACAATAGGGATGTAGAAGAGTTTCATTCCCATTATATTTTGAGCTCTAGTAATTAGCCAGTTATTTACCAGTTTAAGATTTTAATATCTACTTTCATATGGTGCTAACCTAATTCGAATGTTGTGTGAGTGCATAGCAGAAGTGCAGGTGTGTCTCACCAGTCCTGCTCCTCATCCCCTTTCATTGTTCATGCGAGACTTGTTTCGTTAAAGAAGTCAACAAAAACAAATACTTATTTAGGAAGAATATGAAACAACGTTTACATCTAAACATAATTGGAAAGTATAGATTAAAACTGCAAAAGAAAAATTCTGTTTATCTGTAGAAAAATAATGGTAGTTCATCATTAGCCCAACCTCAACTGGAACTTGGAGCATCTGGCACCTATTTGTAATCTGATCTAGACAATTAGAAGTGAAGGCATCCACTGTAATGCAATTGTATTGCCAAATATTATTTTGGCACTGTATATAAATAATTACATGTATGCTTGTGTACTTATATATAATATGTATAATTTTTAAAACCGTATAGTGTCCTTTTCAAAAATACTGGTGTATGAGGTTGTCTGTAGAAACACACATCTGCCGCATAGTTATTTTTGACTTTTTTATTTTTCTTCCTCAGATTCTTCAGAAGAACAGAGCAGCTTTTTTTGGTGTTTAGAGCCCTTTCCTACTATCCATTTCAAGACAGATGTTATTTACTCTTTTCCTAAGAAGCTTTTACAACCTTGTCTCACTTAATAAAGCAAAACAAAAGACATTATCAGAGAAAACTGGAAAGACTGAGCAGTGGGCATGACATCTGGTGACTCTCTAATTTTCATGTGGCTCTACCAGCAATTTTTTCTGTCACAGCTGACATATTTTTTGTGTTAGGTTGCAGTGAAAAGTTAGTAGAAGGAAGGTGGGAGATGAAATGTGGGAAACAGCCAGACACAAATAGAGGAAAACCAGTTCCACGCCTCAAGATCCAAACAAGTAAAACCCTTCTAGCCATACTTAAAACACATGAAAATTGAAACAGGGGCCTTATTCATTCCTCTTTTATAGAACTACAAACCAATATGCTCTTCTGTAATTGCCTTAAAAAAATTCTGTGCTATCTTGTTAGTTTGAGAGAATAAATTGCTTCAGAGCTCTCTGCCCTCTTCCTTTTTTATAGTTTGTTCTTTTATTTTTTCACCTATGACTGCAAACTTCAAGTGATGTGAAATACGTGACTCTGAAAGTGACAGGGGAATAATTTCTTTGGTGATTGGCTTAAGAGAGAAAGAGAAATAGGAGCACTGAGAGTCAAAGCTAGCTCCCTGTTTCAGGGGACTACTTTTCCCTGTAGTACAAGCAGTATTTCTATGAGCTTTATTTCTTTTCCATGAGAGTACAAGAGGTCAGCAGATACTAGTAGCTAATGTTAAATTGCATTTCAAAATCTTAAGCTTCCTGTGCTAAAAATTCACCATTTCTGTGGATACTTTGGTTCCCTCTAGCAACATTATGCATCACTCTGAGTAACACTGCAGCGAACTGCCAAAGGTACTGAAGAAATGCAGCAGTAAGGGAGCTGTATGTTCACAACTTTTGCTACGGGGAAAATCAATGCTGACAACTCTTCTTTCAGAGGCCAGAAATTCCTCTGAAAACGCTTTCAGTGCAGGTCTCCAAAGACCATGCAATTGCTTATATCTTTGTTAGATTTGAGAGTGATGCATATTCCTATTAGCGGGGCAGGAGAGGAAACACTGCTGTATATTATAGGGCAATTGACACCAGTGCACTGATTGCTTCGGACCATGTGAGGAGACACGAGACTCAATCTGTGACACTATTTAGCAACAAAAAAAAAGATATGACTATGTATCACCAAAAAAGTACAGGCTTTAATTCTACACACTCACACACATGCGCTCACCTCCCATATTGCAGCTATAGAGCGCAGGGAAAAAGAGATGATTGAGTTGAGTACAGGAGGCAGGAGTCCTCAGACTGATCCTGACTCACATTTCCACAGTATGAGCATCGGGTGACTAACAGCAAAGCTCGACTTGGATGTCACAAAGGTCAGCTTCATGGGCAGAGTGATGGAGCCATGACCACCCCTCCTGCTTCAGTTTTCTCGTGCCAGCTTCTCTATTCTTTCCACACAAAAGCACTAGGACTGGAAGCATGAGTTAAAATGAGAAAACATCCCATCACCATTCCTTGCACACCCAAGTATATGTTCAGGGACTTGCCATTTCATATCATACCTTGGTATCTGAGTAGCTCAAACTAATCCGTCATTTTGAGGCAGTAGAGTCCCCCGTGACTGGTTCAGATGATTGTGTATTTTGGCTGATCATTTGTTCTCTTGTGATTTCTAAGTAACATTTATCTTGATATCCCTTTGGCAATCCTGCTCTTTCTATCCAGCGTGATTTTATGCGGGCTTGTATAGGCATATGGTCTTCTATGTATGATCTCTGATGATTAACAATGCCTTCATTTGCATTTTACTTGTATCAGGATGATGTGGGAATTTCTACTTTGTCCAAATAAGATTATGAAATTGTGCAGTACCAGAGAGACAATGCAATTATATTAATGATGTGTGTGTGCTGGGAGTGGGGAGGGCATTAAGCTAATTCTCCATATGGAAAAGAGATCATAATTGTCATGCTTCTCTTCAATCTCTGATTTTTTTCCTGTCTCCCTTTGCTAGACTAGAGGTGGCAAAAGGCAAATTCACAAACATGAAACATTTATTATTCTCTTGCAGTTTCTAGTTATAATTGGCAAACTTACAAGTGATAAATCACCTTATTTTGGTATTCCTCTGGAGAATTAGACTATTTAACAGGCCTTTTACTGTGCTGAGAGAATGCCTGACTGTTCTGGGAAACAGGAAAAATTGGAGGAAACAATGCAAAGAAGTAAATATATATTATGTGTGTGCATGTGTACATATAAATATATAGTGTATTTTAGGTATTTTTTAAAAAAAAAAAAAACTTTTTGGTTCTGATTCAGACCCTGGTCCTTTCTGTTTCAGTCAGTCAGGGAGATGTCAGTAGTACTGCATATTAATGCTATAGATTTTATTGGAAAACAGCCTGGTTTAAACAGATACTGTCGTTTTCCAAGAGTACAAGCATCTATTATGTCATGAATAAATGCTACTTCTCAGGTCATTATCACCATCTCTTCTGAATTATTGAGACTCTGGCCAGTCTTGCTGATCACCCATGTGTATGCTCTTCGTAAAAGGTAAATCCAATATTGCCAAATGCCTTTGGGATTTTACCAGCTCTCTTTTCTGTTCCCATTCAGTCACACTCAGCTGTGAAGGATGTAAATGATCTTAGGAGATACCGGTGTCTCCCCAGTGGTATCAATTATTGAGCTGCTGTGCTCCCTGGAATTGCATTTGCTTTTTTGCTGACTGACAAGAGTCTTTGTTTGCTTTAGCTTCTTGATTCCTTGATCACAAATCTGAGTACTCAAGGCATCATGGGCCTGTATTTCGTTATTAGAAATACACAGTAGTGACACCTGTAAGAACATATATTCACCTATTAAGGCTGAGCACATGCAGAATTGCACAAACAGAGATGAGAAGCAATTTGAAGAAGTTTCTGGCAATTGCTTATAGCTGCCTTCTTATTCTTTCTCTTCTCCCAGTCTACAGCAGGTAATATATGTTTATTCATATTCCAGGCAAATAATAAAGATTGCGAAAATAGCTGAACTGGAAGATTATTTGTATTGCTTGTTTGATTAAAGGGTGTTGCAAAGCTCCTTTTGCCTCGAAATTACTTGTAATGTTGCTTGTGTGCATATTATTTACAGCACGTTTGTTTCAAGAAGCAAAAAGTTTATAATGCTCTATAACTACATCCTAAGACACTGAGTGCCATTTGTCACAAATATGTGCTGTCAAGAAAGGCATCTCGACACAAAGGAACAGGAGCAGTTGTGCTAAATCTGTTGTGGTACATGTACAGCCTGTCATTTGTTAGGGAGAAATAATAACGGCACAAAAGTGCAACTCTAGCAGACAGCAATGAACTGTCAGGGCTGAAAATGCAGTGAATGGATGAACTCCTGCTTGTTGTCTGGAGTTGTTTCTGTGTATGCTGTTAGATTAGTTTGGCTGAACAAGTCTGACGTGAAGATCGATGTAACTTACTGGCTGCAGAGCCCCTCTGAAAAGCTGCTCTCAGTCTTTGAGGAGGAAGCTTCTATTCCAGTGAATTACTCCATATATTAGGCAAAGTATGACTTACGCTTTACTGAGTTCTGATGTACATCTGCATGTTTCTCCAGGTTCATTCCTTCAGTGCCTCTTTTCAGAAGGAGGTCATATTATTTGTTGTTCAAAGTCCTAGAGAAGATGAAAGAAATTTAAATGCTGGTTCTTCAAGCATATACTTGTTTTAAGAATGAGAATAATCTCCTCTTCCTTCAGCATTGCTATTCACATATCTAATGTTAAATGTACTTTTGCTCATTTGGACTTTTTGTGAGTGTTCCTCAATTTTCAGTGAAGTTAGTGTGAACTTTTATATTACTTTGGATAAAGCTTTGGATAAAGCCTTACATACATACAAGGCAATTAATGTCTACTAATTGCAAAGCTTTCAAAGTACTGTACAGGTTCATAGTACTCTTACAGCTGATCTACTTCCAGTTAATTATCAGTCTCAGTAAATTTATGCTAAAAGCTTGGCACAAATAATGAGTCAAACAATAGGATTTTTTACCAGAGGAAAGAGTGTGAAATTAAGTCCAAATTTAGATTCCCCATCTCTGGGAGAAAAAATTCAAATGTATGTCTCAAACTGTTTGAAAAGCTGGAGAAATTTGAACCATGTCTCATTTGTCAAATCTGAGAATAGATGAAATCTTATTAAGTTTTGATTCATAATACACTAGTCAGTTCATCTTAGATTAGTTTTGCTGAGTTAGAAAACTCACACTTTGCAACTTGATTTTATTATCAGTGCAAGACCACAGGGCAGTCATCTTTTATTCTGGCATTATTAAAAAATTCAATGTGATGAAATATGTACTGAACATTATGATTAGAAATCTTTTTTTTTTTTTAAAAAAAATTATTCTTTTATTAAATAAATTAACCATAATTCCAATACCCGCATGCAATAAAACAATTTTTCAAATGGTGGCAGGTAACTGTACAACTTCACTCAATATTATAGGCTTTTAGGCCAAATTTTGGTTAAAGATAAATTGGAAAACATTGCTTTTAGCTTCTAGTGTGAATATTGCAGCATAAACTCAACTTCTGTTACAAATAAAAAATGTTCTTGATTTATTGAGAGTTTATTTTACTTGAAAAGAATTCAGATGAGAACATTTCTGTACATCTCCCAGGAAAAAAGCATCTATTTTAGATAAAATGAGTATTTCATTTCAAGTTTCAAGATAGTAAAAAAACTATTTTTCATAAAGGATAATTCTATAAATAACATTAATGAAGTAGCAGAATTATTTTTCTTTGGAAACTTATACAGTAACAATATTTTTTCTCCTTGTTTGACTAATTTATAGTATCTTGGAAAAATCTTAATTTTCCAGAGAACTTATTTGTCTAACACCTGAAATTGCTTAAAATTTCATCTTGCAGTATTGTGTTTCTGCATTTGGTCTGTGTACCACCTAAGGAAGCTTAAATTAGATATACTATCACTCTGTAAAATAAGGTTACTATAGCATATTTATTAATTTTTTTTTATTTAAAAAAATAATAAGTATTTCTTTTCTTTATATTTACAATGATAAGGTGACTAACATTTTCTTTATCACACATTTTACTCCGGGAGTCTACAAATGTATTTAATCAAGATAATTTTTATTGATAATGTAGTTGTGAAATTGTAATATTTACAAATATTATTAGCATATTTTTTTTTACATCAAGAATTGTGAAGTAACAAGAATTTGTAATTATTTTGATTTATTTGAATACATTTATTTGGATCAAGCTACCTACTTGAGGAATTTGATATTACTCAGGTACATGAGCACAGAAATAGACAGAAACTATTGACATAAATAACTGATAAGATAATAAAAAAGATATCTGAAAAGGAGACTTGACAAAGATCTATATTGCAACAGTTTAGCGTTGCTTATACCTTGAAAAAGGCTTTGTATAAAGCACATGATTTCCACTTGTTTGAAGAGATATAACAGAGAAACCTGCTAATTTATGAAAAAGTGCTACAAGCACTTTTTTTTCTTATAATGTTGTATTAAATATATGACAAGGAGACAATAACTAGTTGAAATAAGCACCCAGCCCTATCGTATTGGGTCTGGCTGGGGTGGAGTTAATTTTCCCCACAGCAGCCCTCACAGTGCTGTGCTTTGTACTGGTAGCTGGAAAGGTGTTGCTAACACGCCAGTTGGCTACTGCTGAGCAGCGCTCGCACAGCATTAAGGCTGTCTCTCCAACATTCCACCCTCACCAGTAGGCTGGGGGAGGGCAAGATCTTGGGAGGAGACATAGCCAGGACAGCTGACCCCACCTGACCAAAGGGATATTCCACACCACATGATGTCTGATCAGCAATAAATGCTGAGAGAAAGGAGGAGGAAGGGAGGGCATTTGTTATTGCAAAGTTTGTCCTCCAGAGCAACCCCACATGTACTGAAGGCCTGCTTTGCAGGAAGTGGCTGGACATTGCCTGCTGATGGGAAATAGAGATTAAGATCTTTTGTCTTCCTTTGCTTCCACACACAACCTTTGCTTTTGTTTTATTAAACTGCCTTTATCTTGACCCATGAGGTTGTTATCCATCTTATGTCTCCTCCCCTTGTCCTGCTGAGGAGCGCAGTGATAGAGCAACTTGATGGGCACCTGGTGTCCAGCCAAGGTCAACCCCCACACCTGTGTAAAGGCAGCCAGCGAAGGATTCCCTAGAAAAAGGCAAACGATCTCAGACATTCCACTCTGATCTGTGCTTACCAAGTAAGACCCAGCTGGACTCTAGTTTCATGCCACCAACAGATTGTTTGTCATTGATCAATCATTGGTTTTTATTCTAAAAGACATGATTACACCTTAAATATTGTCAAACAGCTCACAAATCTCCTCTGGGTTAACTTAACTCAGATACTTGATCTAATACATGCCCTGGGCAGTACACATAGCTCCCACCAGAATAACGAAGAAGCAACATTTCACAAATTCCTTCTCCCACTTAGCTATTTTTTATACTCACAAATTAATTTGCCTTTAATGAGCAACAGACTGATTAGGGGGGAAGAAATTAAGATATGCCCAATTAGAGACATTTATTAGATATATTCCTTGAGTTTGTCATTTGATGCCCTTTGAGCTACATTTAGAAAATCTGAGGAAAAGTCTAAACTTAATGTTATAATAATCTCTTTGGAAATATCTTGCATCATATAAAATATAACTCTAACAATTTTGAAAAAAAACAAGAAGACAATTACAAATGGAAAATCTATAGTATTGCTCCAACAAAATGTTGTCTTTTTTGCTTTTTCAGCTATTTCTCTTTTTACTCTTCAATAAGAAAATTAAAACATCAGAGATGTAAAGACTGATTCTACGGTCCGCTTCAGATAGTAATGTACTTCAGGACATGTTTAGCATTAGTCAGATATCCTTAATTTCTAGTGAAATTCAAGCTAATGCTTAAAATTCCACATGTGCCTAAATGCTTTGCTAAACTAGGGACAGACACATACAAACCATAAAATTTGTGTGGTTCTTCATGGAAATTCTTATGCCTACTTGTATCTTTGCCTCTTGTGTATTGTGCCATATGTAAATATTATATTTTAACAGTCTATTGATTTTTTATGAGGCTTGGTCATTTCTTGTTTATTTCAGCCATTTGTTTCTTCAATGTGTCTTTTAACAGAAATGAGGCAAATACAGTAAATTAAACCTTCTCCTTTCTACAGGGACTTTCAACCTTATATTACTTAGCTGCTTCTGAAAATCTCAGATTGTCTCATATTAAAACCTGATCATTGGTGTAAAGCACCAAAAATTACACAAGATCCTTTAAAAAACAAGAAACCTGTCATATATTTTTTAAAGTATATGGATCTGATTACAGAAGTTCAAAATCAGTATGTCCTTTTTAAAGCATCTTGGAAATTTCATCACAACTGATTTCCAGAGGATATTTTAAATTCTTTACTCCTGAGCAATTCTGCAGATTTGGCATATGGGAAAATGTGAGCATTTTGAATAAAGCAACTATTTTACCCCAAAATTCCAAACTCAACTATACTTCTGAAGCCTTGGTTGAAAGTCGTGTACTTCTGCTTTTGCAGGTGAAGGTTTTAGACCTCACTGTCTAATCTAATTTCTGCAAGAATCCCCATGCCTGAGTTATTTTTGAGACTCTTATGCAGACACCCATTTAGTCTTATGACAAATTTACTTCAAAACACTGGATAATTAAACAAGAATAAATTCATATAGTTTCTTTACAAGTACATGGTTTTTGTGTCACATGTTAGTCACATGATGTCATTTTAGTCTGTCATGTGCTAGTCTTTCTTTACACTTGTTTATAAAAACATACTAAGAGGTTGTCTGTTTGAAGAAAGACGTAAGTGTCAGGAAAAAAAATAGCTAATTGTTACCAGAGAACATCAGTGCAACATAGAGGCAATGATCTATCCTCTTATATGCCACATTCTGCCCTTCAGAGCAAGCAGAAGGTCCATAAAGTTCCTTTGTCACTGGCCTGTTCTTCATTCAGTATTTATTGTTGAAAGGAGCACAGACTGAAAATGCCTTTTTATTTCTTATGACACCAGTGACACGTTGGCTGAATGTTGCACCTCAGATAGGCATCTAATCACAGTATAAGGACTTGGCAAAAGTACAGTGGTTTCAATGTGAGGCACAATGTACTTTTTGCATGACCTTCGATAAGCTATTTAACATGGCAAGACATGTATTTATCAGAAAAAAACGGATATTTTATACATCATCGAGGTATTTGGAGTACTATGGTAATGGAATCGGAGTAAATATGTAAACCTTAGACAGAAACTTAAATTTTTGCTTTATTTCAGTAGTCTAAATAGTTACAATCTCTGAATCACAACATGCTGAAATAAATTTGATCTCATGAAAAACATCTACTGTGATGTAGGTGTTTGTATGCAGGGTTTGAATACTTTGGTTCCACACAGTGGCTCAAAAAAGCCATGTCAGGTGAAGTATGATAAATTTACACCTGACCGTGTAACTCCATATGCATTCTATTAGGCTTGCAGGCTCTTGGTGAAATGTCTTGACTAGTGAACCACACAGTTTCATCATTGTCTTAATCTTTTTCAGTATTCTGCTTTTTGGGGTCAGCTCCAGGGCCATCTCTTAACAGCTGGTTTACCTTCTGATAGTCTATCTTAATGAAATGTTTCACAGTTTCTGTATGAACTGTGTGAGCTCTTATAACACAAACATTACCCTATTATCATAGTGTGAAAAACTTGGAACAAAGCACTGGGTGGCTTAAAATTTTACATCCAAGTGTTAAAAAAAAAAAAAGCCAATTTCTAGATAAGAAGTTAAAATAGACTGCTGCTTGTAAAAAACATTTTATATGCTTTGTTTGTTATAATGTACTAGAGAAATGGCCTAGTCAGCATATTTGATTTCTTGCAAACATAATGCATACAAATAAATTCTGAATAAGTAGATACCATAAAATACAATCATTAACTCCTCTACACATTGAAAGTTTTATAATTTTTTTATTTCATAAAAATAGGGTAACCATTCTTGTAGGGACTGAAGGCTCTCGCAAATGTGCTTATAAAGATGTGCAAGAGTCAGTCCAGGGGAAAGGCAGCAAAGAGTGAGCCTGCTGAGACTGAAGAAGACGGACATGACAATCCAAAGATGTATAGTTATGTGGAGTGAGTGACATACGGTGGCCATTTTTAATAGCAGACATAATAATTCGATCATATGCTCCAGGAGAGAATATGAAAATGTGATATTAGCAAGAAAAGAAAAAGAAACTTAAGCTTATCAATTCATTAGGCAAATATTAAACAGAGCAAAAAAGTTTGAAAACTGACAAAATACAGAATCATCTAATCATAGAATCATTTAGCTTGGAAGAGACCCTTAAAGTCGAGTCCAACCGCTAATATAAGGTTTCTGGAAAACATAATTCAGCTATGTGAAAAATAATGAAGACAAAAAATGGAATGTCCCAAGCTCAGCACAGGAAACACAGTTATAAGAGTGAGGGGAAATGGAGTCACCAAATTAATGATCAGAAAATGCAGCCTAAAAAGTTAATATTAAAGTAACAGAAACATCAAAACCTTCATTGGTGACAAAGCAAGTGATCATTACCATCAAAAGGAATATGAGAATATGTTACATTAATGATTAAAGCATAAAATGGGTAATTTTCAAGACGTTCTGAATAGTTCAGGATTATCTTTATAGATATTGCATTGCTCCCCAAATCTTTTTATCTGCAAAGAATTATGCACTACAAAGAAAACTGCAAATGCTACTAAGAAGCTGAATTAACCTGCTATTAATAAAGTGTAACAAACTTCTAAAGGTGACTAAAATATGAATGTCTACACCATTTCTGAGTGTTTTAAAAGAGAAAGCAATAACTGTAGTGGCTTTAATTGTCTAACTGCTGAAGAAAAAATACTTGTCAGACTGCAATTACTGTCACAGTACAGCTTTATTGACAGTATCAAAGAATTCTTAGACAGACTATTGTCTACAGTGGAAGAAATTGTACAAAACAAGAAATGAATATTTAAAGTATGATATTTCAGAGGAGGAAAATTATGTATTTTGAATCCTTTAGAAACTTTGAGAATAACTTGCTAGTCATCACTAACTGTACTAATTTTGATGCTTTGATGCTCCTCACCAGAGCACTTTATGGAAGGATAATGGAGAACTACAGAAGAAAGTACAGATTTTTTTAATGATATAGGAGTCAGAAGAATGTTCACATTATATTTGTTATTCCATGGATGGTATGCAAAAGTCTTCCAAATCAATTGTATGGTGGCTTAAAATAGCAACAGAAGACAAGTAGCAATGTTAAGTGCTACCCTTGCTGTTGAGACTGGCTTTAGGTTGACTCACAGAAGTGGAGAAACTATGGAATCTGGAGTGACAATGGAAAGCTCAAAGATTTGTGGACAGTGTAGCTACTCCCTCGGTTCTTTTATGCAATATACAGACAAAGCCCTAAAAAGAAAGAAGACTAGTTATCTCAAATGAGCAACCATGAAAGGTTTCAAATTAAAAAGATCCTAAAAAAAAAAATCAAACCAAAAATCCCAAATATCATATGTATTAGAAAACCTAAACCAAAAGACATTCTGAAGAATTTGTTTGTAGCCATGGTGTTTAAGAAAGAAAAGTTTGCAGGAAGAGGTATTAGGTTGTATGAATGACAATACCTGATATAACTGAAAACAGTTAACAAGCTACTAGCACAAAAGCCTTTGTTCAGGTCAATTTAATTACATAATTATCTCTAACATTGTGCCATGCTAGAACTACAGAAATGGAATAACATCATGAATGGAGAAAACAACAGAAAATAGACATTATTTTTGTTTAAATCTTAAGTTTTTAAAATATGACAATAAGTACAGAAGTAAAAATATGTAACTCCATTCAACACTATGAATTGCACAAAAGAATAGCAAAACTAGATGCTTATGTTACCTAGTGTTGGCCAAAAATTTTGACCAATAAAATCTGTTGGTGAATGAACCAAGTGCTGAAAAGGGAGCTGGTCCAATTTATTCCAGTCACAAATAAGCCACCAAGGATTCCAGAATAAAGCATGAACAAATTATGATAAATAATAAAATAAATGATGACAGTAACTCTTCAGCAAAGACGTAACAGTATGGGTGATTATCTCATAAAAGCAGAAGAATGTTTGATAAGATGATATTTTTGGAAAATCATCCAGGATTCATGAACAAAACAAAGATAAGAAAGGTGAGGCCCACCTCCTTTTAGGCAGCCATCACGATGACATGGCACAGTTCAAGCCCTAGTCTCAGAACCTAAGGCTATATCCTGCTCAAGGTTTCATCTTGACATAGTTTGCTGCAGAATGTGAATAGGAACTGCTGAAGCGTGAAAACTGACATCTAATTCATTTATTGTAAATGGTTCTTGCCTGCAAGCCATCTACAAAGCAGTCATAAAGCACAAAAATTATAAAGAGAGAAAGGTCGGTTTGTCTTCCAAATGGTAATTTTACAAGCCAAATAAACAGACCAAGAAAAGTAGGGAGATATGAAAAATAGGCAGTACACCTAACAGTTCATTAGAATACTGGTTTATCTTTACATGTCATGACGTATCACGATGTATCATGATGTATCATGACGTATCATGACGTACTGCTAAATGTACATCATGTAGATGTTCACATGCCCAAAACCCACACTGCTGAAGACCATCAAAACAATGATCAGGTAGCCAAGGCTGTCAAAATTGAAGTGGCTTAGGTGGACCTGGACTGCAAGCATAGGAGTGAGCTGTTTGTAACTCTATGGGCCCACAAAACATGAGGGCATCTAGAGAGAGACGTAACATACAGATGGGCTTGTGATCAAGGGGTGGACCTGACCATGGAGACCAACACACAAGTCACCCATGAATGTGAAACATGTGCCGCAATCAAGTGAGCCACACAAATAAAGTCTCCCTGGAGCAGAGGGTGGTGGCTAGGATTTCGATACGGTGAGGCATGACAAATTGACTATATTGGAACACTGTCCAATGTCTAACCACATGCCAAGTAAGTGCTACACACTCACCATGGTGGGAGAAACTACCAGGTGGCTAGAAACATGTTCTATAAATCATACCATTGCCTGAAACACCATCTTAGGCCTTGAAAGGCAAATTTGTGGTGACATGGTAGTCTGGAAAGAATTGAGTCAGACAATGGGACTAATTTCTGAAATAACCTTATAACCTTCTGGGCCAAGAAACACGGCATTGCCTGGGTGTATCACGTTCCCTATCACCCACAAGCCTGTGAAAAAAATAAGAGATATAATGGACTGTTAAGACTATGTTGGAAGCATTGGGCAATGGGGCATGGAAGCACTGGGATATAAATTTAGCAGAAGCCACTTGGTTGGTAGACACCAGAGGATCTGCTAACTATGCTGGTCCTGCCCAAAAAAAACCCTACATACCGTGGGAGTAGATACGGTCCCTGTAGTGCAGTCATGGTTTAACCCCAGTAGGCAGCTCAGCCCCATGCAGCTGCTTGCTCATTTCCCCCTGGTCAGATCAGGGAGAGAATCAGAAGGGTAAAAGTGAGAAAACTCACGGGCTGAGATAAAGTCAGTTCGACAGGTAAAGCAAAAGCCTCCTGAACAAGCAAAAAAACCCAAGGAATTAATTCACTGCCTCCCATCAGCAGGCAGATGCTCAGACATCTCCAGGAAAGCAGGGCTCCGTCATGCCTAATGGTTACTTGGAAAGACAAACACCATAACCCTGAATGTCTCCTCTTCAGCTTTTATTGCTGAGCATGACAGCATGTGGTATGGAATATCCCTTTGGTCATTTGGGGTCGGTTGTCCCAGCTGTGTCCCCTCCCAACTTCTTGTGCACCCCCAGCCTACTTGCTGGTGAGGCAGTGTGAGGAGCAGAAAAGGCCTTGACACTGTGGAAGCACTGCTCAACAATAACTCAAACATCTTTGTATTATCAACACTGTTTTCAGCACAAATCCAAAACATAGCCCCATACTAGCTACTGTGAAGAAAACTAACTTCAAAATCACGACAAGTTCACATGGGAAAGTGGCTGGGGAAGATAGTGTGGGTTGCTCCTCCTTTGAGAAAAGTCAAACCCATTAATGGGATTGTCTTCATTCAAGGACCTGGATGTACTTGGTGGGTAATGCAGAATGATGGGGAGACCCAACACGTGTCTCAAGAAGGTTTAACCTTGGGGAAAAAATAATCTTTGATGTGAGTTTTATGTTGTAGGAAGTAATGAAGCAGGAATGACCTGACGATGCAAAGCAAACTTCGCAAGGAACCGCGCAAGTGCAACGATGACCCAAACGAAGCTAGTGTTGGCACCCAACATTTGAACATGCTGCTCCTCCTGTGCTGAGCACGCACCTTTACAGATGGGTCACCAGTCATAGGCTGTTCTTATAAACAGTTAGAGAAACAGTGGAAGCCCATGGAATGGGAAATTAACATCTATCTGTTAAGGGACGGGGGATAGTAGTTAATGAGAACATTGGGTATAAAGATGGATATAAAGGTAGTTTAAGTTGTAAATGTTGATAAAAAGGGACTTCACTTATGAGAAATAGCTACAATGCACATTCCTCATGTCCCACACATTGGGCTCTGCAAAGGACTGTTTCCCTGACCAGGAATCAAACCCAGGCCATGGTGGTGAGAGTGTCAAATCCTAACCACTAGACCAAGGAATATGAATATTCAATTGGAATAGATTAGATTATAATAGATTAGAGTAGATTAGAACACTGCTTTATCAATCTCTCCGGGAGAGATTGATCTCACCTAAATTTAGCTAAAATTTGTCTAATTTAGGGATTTTGAGGTCCCTTCCAACCTGGTATTCCATGATTCTAGGATTCTGTGATTTGAGTTCCCTCAATAGTTTCATATTCTCAAATACATATCTTCAGACTGTATGAGTCTCCCACCTGTTTCCTGTTTCTCTACCAACTACTGTCTGATTGACCGGGTCAGACTAGTTATCTAATGTTTAAATGCCCAGAGGTACATTAAATTAATCTCATCCTTGGGGCTGATTTAATTTGTGTAAAAATAGGCATCTAATGCTATGTGCATCACTTCTGTCAGATTAGGAAAGGGTTGGAGGTGCCTGGGACAATCCTTTCAGGACTCTAGGAGATGAAATTGTACTGAATGCCTACGTTCAGGCAACTGAACACCGTAATGATGGTAGAGTATTCACGATGCCAAACAGATCTCAGCATGATCTCTTCATTTCATAGCGCTAACGTTTTAATTTTTTCTTTTTTGTCTATGGCTTCTCTATATTTGTTTTTCCTTAGCAAAGTCAAACCCAGCCACAATTAAGACGCAATGTATGCTGGGCATTCTGACATATTTCTGTGGAAGCTGAATCAATTTGCAATATATACTTATGACAAGTCAGGAGCCATGTGGAGCTCTTGATTTCTCTTTTTAAATGCATTTATGACAGTGAACAGTCAAAGACATTATTCTCTTCCCTTCTGAATTTTAAGAAGTATTATGGCAGTGAAGATTGTAAAAGATAGATAACCAGTGTTTTCCCTCCTTCCTATCAGTCAACATGCTCTCTTCCAGAATGAGTTTTACAAGTCGTTGAATGTATTTTTTCAAATGGAGCAATTTATCTGTTTCTCGCGTGCTGATTAAAGAAAATTAGAAACACTTTGCATGTAACACTAACCCCCTACAGATTTGTTTGAGATGTACTTTGGTAATTTAGTTGTAGTTTGATAAATGTGTAACCATTAGTATATTACAAAGGTCACCAATATATCGTTCACACACAGACTGATTTAAGCTCTTTCTCTCTTTTCTACATTATGTCATAGATAAAAAACTTTTTTTGGCTTGAGAAACTGCTTCTGAATACAGGAACTGTTCGTTCATATTTTTTTCAGTATAATTCTACAAAGCATTGGGCTGCAAGAGGGGGAAAAAAGACTAAAAGGATTAGAGAATAAAACTTAAGCTATGTCAATCATTGATCTGTGAAGAATTAAAAACTATTTTCATTTTGGAAAGAAGGTAATACTCTTAGGAAAACCTCATCTACTCAAATTCCTGTGCATCCTTTGTATAAAATCACAGGCATACTTCCAAGATATGCAAACAAGTATATGCAGTTCATTAGAAGTTTCCTTAGGATTTTTTTTTTTCCCAACTAACAGAAGAATTTAAATTAGAAAAGTTATTTATCTTTAATTCTGCAGTTCTAGATATGCAAATACTATTCAGAATAATTTTCATAGAAAGCTAGTTAGGCATATCGGAATGAATCGATTTTACAAGTATAACAAAAGAAAAAATAGTTTATAGCTGGAAACATACTGTGAAGAGTTATATAAGGAATAACGTTGCACTGATCTGGGGAGGGAAAATTATGCTAAATGGCTTCTCCAGTGTTTAATTTTTGTGACATAAGAATACTAAACCAAGCTATACTACATAATTGATCTATCTACAAAAGAAAACTTGGGGCAGATACAAGAAAAGAGATTTATACTGTACAATAGCAACTACTGCAAAACCTCACTAATTTACAAAATATGTAAGGGGAGAAGCATCTAAGAACAGAGCCCACAAATCCAGAACTGGGAGTAGGGAACCATCTCAACAGCATTCAGGAGACATTTAGCAAGATAAGTGCTAGGTGTTAAGTATCTTCTTTAGGGCTGCAAGACAAAGCAGTGGTGAGTGTGATGGAGGTTTAAATCCCAGTAGGCTCAAGACAGGAATGAAGCAGGATCTGGAGTTCTTAATGAGTGTTTTAATCATTGAGTATATGGGACAAGATAGGTCACCTCTTTCCAGTCGTGTGTGTGGAGCATCTTAGCCATGGATGCTCTGAGAACCTTTCTGCACTGAGCCTATCAGCAGATCTGGGCAGAAAAAATATTGATGTTTGTAATTTTGAAGAGGTAGGTATCAAGCTGATGTACACCATCAAAAGCAAGGTGTTTACATGACTTCCATCTAATGTTGGGAAACTGGAGACCTTCTGCTACTTCTGGAATTGAATGGTGGCTCAAAAAGATTTTGTGAATCTAAGCTATAGATGCAGGAGTCTAAAATGGCAGCTGAAAACTCACGATAGCTTTGTAAATCTATGTTCACAAACAGTAGATTTGATAGTGATCCCTAACTATACTGAATTCCATTGTTTGCATACAATAAAAGATACCAAAAATAAACGGATACAGTATGACCAGACCACTTTCTAGAAAGTCCTGTAGGAAGAACTCGTTGCAGTACTTACAGTAATCAGTGAAGGATTCAATTCAGAAGTTGGAGAGATAAATGTAGCTCTTCACATATCACTGTCTACAGACATGGTAACCATTGCAGTCAAAAGAGATCTGAGGCTTTGTTCAGTTGCCCACACGAGTGTTAAGTGGAATTTGAGCTACTCTAATTTATACTGTCTGTCTTTCAGTTGGTGATCCCAAAGGATACAAGTGTCCCGTACTAGATCCGCCAGCCTTACAAGGATGTCTTGGTTGTTCTAGAGCATGTTATATAGAATTGAGTGCCTATAAGTGGGCAACTGAATCAAAGACCTAGGTATTTACTTTAGGGTCAACTTCTAGCAGAGTTCCTAGTTACACTGATTGTAGTAATTATCTATTCATTGACTCCATGGGGATTTAGGTATGTGGCATACCTACATGTACTTATACATACAGAACTACGTTTAGACATTTTAATTTTGGACTGAATTCTGCTCTTGAAGTCTGACACTGAACATAAGTATAAAGGACATCATTTAGATATGACCATGTAGATGAAATTTTTTCTTTATAAGAATGTTTTTTTTGTAAGCCTCTAAAGACTGTACCTATCCAGTGGAAACCACAACACTTGTATCAGACAAAAATATTATGCATGAAATTCAAAAGATGTGTCTATCAAGAGAAGGAAATAGTTCTTAAAATGCCTGTGTTCATTCCTATCTGATGTAGGGATAAGAAGGAATACATAATGAAGTGATGATTCAGCTAAATTTAGTCAACTTTGTTTATGCCAGCATAAATTCTACAGAGCTTTCATTGACCTAAATGCATGTGAGCATATCAGTTATTCACTAGGGATTGAACTGCAATCTTTTTTCAGTCTCTAAATCCAGAAGCACTGCATAAATTAAAAAACCATGTGCTGAAGGACTTTTGAATTAAGACTTTCTCTTAAAAACAAGTTGACTGATTTGTCAGGCTTGCAAGATAAAATAAGATTGCCTTTCCATCCTAAGCAAAGTTTGCTGTTATTGCATAATTAGTGTGTAAGAGAAGGAGAGCTTCAAGATGATGTACAGCAGTCATGAGATGAGTGTTTTGATATATAGCAGTCATTTGTGCCGCTATCATCTGTTTGACTTTCTAGATTCATGCATTATTCCACTCCTTACAGGTTGAACTTGTGCAGTCACAGCCTTGTATTTGTATTGTATTTCAACAGACATATGAAAAATTTGGAAGAGACATAAACAATTCTTTTATTTTTTTGGGGGGTAAACCAATTTGTTTTGATTCTATCATTCTATCCTCTTTGATGCAGAGAAGATATATGTATCAGTGCTGGGGCCGGTTCTCTTTAACGTCTTTATCAATGACCTGGATGAGGGGATCGAATGCACCCTCAGTAAGTTCGCAGATGACACTAAGCTAGGTGGGCGTGTTGATCTGCTTGAGGGTAGGATGGCTCTACAGAGGGATCTGGACAGGCTGGACTGATGGGCTGAGGCCAACGGTATGAGGTTCAACAAGGCCAAGTGTCGGGTCCTGCACTTGGGTCACAACAACCCCATGCAGTGTTACAGGCTTGGGGCAGAGTGGCTCGAAAGCTGCCTGGCAGAGAAGGACCTAGGCGTGTTGGTGGACAGTCGGCTGAATAGGAGGCCAAGGGGGCCAAGAAGGCCAACGGCATCCTGGCCTGTATCAGGAATAGTGTGGTGAGCAGGACTCGGGAGGTGATCATCCCCCTGTACTCGGCACTGGTAAGACCCCACCTTGAGTAATGTGTTCAGTTCTGGACCCCTCACTACTACAAAGACATTAAGGTGCCGGAGCATGTCCAGAGAAGGGCAACGAAGTTGGTGAGGGGTCTGGGGGACAAGTCTTATAAGGAGCGGCTGAGGGAACTGGGGCTGTTTAGCCTGGAGAAGAGGAGGCTGAGGAGAGACCTTATCACTCCCTACAACTACCTGAAAGGAGGTTGTAGAGGGATGGGGACTGACCTTTTCTCCCTAGTGACAAGTGATAGGACGAGAGGAAATGGGTTCAAGTTAAGCCAGGGGAGGTTTAGGTTGGATATTAAGAAATTTTTTTTCACTGAAAGGGTTATCCAACATTGGAAGGCCGTCCAGGGAGATGGTGGATTTGCCATCCCTGGAGGTGTTTAAAAAAAGGGTAGACGTGGTACTTGGGGATATGGTTTAGAAGTGATTTTGTCAGGTTAGGTTAATGGTTGGCCTCGATGATCTTAAAGGTCCCTTCTAACCTCCACAATTCTGTGATTCTAAGATTCTATTTTACAGACATAGCTGCATTTTATGTGTATTGTGATTATAAAAAGAACTAATTCATATAAGAGATTGTATTGATAAATAAAACTAATACAAATTAAACTCAAAACACAAAAGGCATAAATTTTGTAGCTGCTATTTCTGAAGCTTTTGAAGAGGCTGGGAATAGAAATAGTGATCATCAGAATATCTTTCTACACTGACAAAAACTTTTACATGGACAAGATTTTCAGAATGTCTTCAACTTTTTAAGACAAAGAGTGCTTGGAAAACTGTGCATGAAAAGCAGTAAATGGAATTCTCCTCACTTTAACAGTTTATTTTAATTCCTTGTAAGAATAGTATACATTGTATATTTAATGATATTTGCATGATGACAGATGAGACTACTTGTTTTTATTAGATTATGTGATTAAAAAGCTAATCACAGTGAAAATAAAGACTCAGCAACTGTCCAAGGAACTATGACAGGCCAAGGTACCCAGCAAGTAACCCGATCAGTGAATATGGAACACGACAAGTCAGCTAGCCCTAAGATTGCTGAAGTAGAATGATTAGATCATTGTCCCCTGTCCCACCTGCCAAGATGACTCAAGAAAGAAGTTATCTTCCTGGAACACCATATACACTAAGGGGGATTATTTTCCAGATGTCTACAGGACTTAGTTTGGGATGCAGGCAGAAGAGAATTTTGAGGTGGAGCAGAGAGAATTTGAAGATGTTATAAGGCTATGGGGTGTCTTCTGAGGACTGTGGGAATGTGCAAAACATTTAGGGGAAGGATCAAAAGTATGGGAAGGGAGGGATCAAGATGGGCCAGGGAGAAAAAGGGAATAAAAAAGGGAAGTAAATAAAGGCCTGGCAAACCTGGTGGTTGATTATGACAGCCTGTTCTACCTTTTTGTTAAATCCATTCTAACTATTTTCTCTGTGGGTCACTCCCTGAGCCTGTGGGTCACTATCTGAGCTCATGAACTTCAGGTTGGATCAGCTGGTGAGTAGGAAGAGATCCATATAGGGAAACACCCAAAGCCTCAGTCTGTGTGTGGGAATGGGCCACGGGTATTGGATGGATTTAAAATCTGTGTTAGCATTCAAGGAACCCTCAGATATGTGCTTGTGAATCAGGAGTGAGGGCGTGCATATATCCTGACTCCAATACCAACTGCCCTGGGAGGAGGAAAGGGATGAGGCTATTTGTGACGTTCATGTCTCTCTGAGTGCTGTGGGTGTTTATGTGGGTGCTGATAAAGGCGCTGACCTCTCTCTCTGTTGCTCTGTGTGTTTGGCCATGTGTGCACGTGTGTGTGTGCATGCGTGTGTGTGTGTACATGCACCAACTGGAATACATGCTAAACCTCACTGCTGGCACATAGAGAACACGGACCCGCAACAGCCTCCCTTCTATCACACTGAGATGAGAGGGACCTTGGAATGATTTATATAACCCTATGATCACAACACATGACTAAATCCCATATATTAGTCTGCTTCTAAAAGGTGCTGTGTAGCCTCAGCTCCAACATATCAGTCTTAAGTACAACATTTAACCCAACCTAGCAAGGAAATTCTAAGCAGTTATAGGCAAGGAAGATGTAACAACTGAAAGCTAGCTCACCTCAGACTGAAAGTTTCTGAGAAAAGCATGATTAAAAGCTTAGCAAATCAGTACATTTCATTGCCAAGGATGTTGGCAATCAACAGGCACTGAAGCAATGAGAAGATAGTCTTGTGGTTCTAATGGCCACCCAGGATGTGACCGTGAGTCAGTTACTTAGATGAACAGCACAAGCTATGCAGGACCCAAGATGAAGCCTGTGAGGCAGAACTTGTGCCTCTGAGGATATTTCTCGTGATGGCTCTCTATTTTAATTTTAAAATCATGGTGCTTTTTCATGCTGCGAAGAGTGTGAGGATTAAAATAATGAAGGTGTCTCCATCATTGCATCTCTGAAATAAGACTGCCGAGAGATCTTTTGTGCATGGATTGACCAAGCAGAGTAAACCCTACTATTTCATTGCACATCTGTTACTGGCTCCAAAAAAAAATCTTCTAAGCAGCTCACACCACTGTATTGAAGGCTCTAAATTCTTTATAAAATTCTGTCATTGAAGTATTGTCTCATCCCATTCCTGCTTTACTGGAGGGACCAGATGGGATCATATGTTTCGGATATTCCCGGCATGTGCAGTGCTGCCAGAATTAACAAATGTGTGCCATTTCTGCAGTTACACTGTTGACAGAAAACTGTCTTTTGCTAGAGGCATTGTGGAAAGTGCTCTTGGAACTAACTTATTGACAGATATCTATCAATTAAAAACAGTAACAGCAATATGTCAGAAAGTAATGTGCTGCTGACAGTCTAGTACTTGCACTTTAATTGAGAGAAGAACTCCATATAGCTTTGTAGTGCACATATTTGGCAGGTTAGAAGGACCCATGTAAAGCAATCCTATTCCTTTGATTTGCTTAGCTACTTGCATGTATTTCTGTTGTTTGGGAGGAGCTGCTGAGTTTGGTGTGAATTTCTTCTATTTCATCACTCAAAATTAAAGGCCACGTTACTTATTTTCTGTTTTTCTACTCAGAATTCATTTGCTCTACATTTTACCCTGAGTTTTAATACATCTCCTGCAAAACTATCACTGTTGATCACTCTGCGTAAGTAGATTTTAGGATGGGTTATTAAATATTGCCAGGTTTTTTTCCTCAGACTTCAACACTCCCTCACATTCATTCATTGCCATTTTCCTGCTTCATGAAATTAAGATTTTGAAGCTCTTTAAAATCATGACATTGAGCCTTGAATAATCCAGCCCAATTTTTCCATTTGTCTGCTTTCTTTCCTAATTTGTCATTATCTGTAGTTTTCTTCTCTGGTTTCAAAACTGGTGTATATATTGGTATACCAAAATTGTAAAGGCTAATTCAAAAGACACAGTTACATGTTCTCTAGGATCAAATTAGCAGAGTGACAACCTCAGTAGTTCACATTACTTGTCCTTAAGATAATGCTTTGGGACAGGACTAAGCAAGGTTTGGTGGAAGGGAAAGTAACATGTGGATTATACAGAATCAGGAATGTCGTTTATGTGCAGGAAATACCAGTGGTAGACTATAGGTTTGTTGTCTGAATACAGTCAGGGAATAGAGAGGCCATAACAGTTGATGGAGTGTGGGAGTGCGAGTAGGGTCGCAATTACCTCCGGCCCCTAATCCCTGTGCCTGGAGCATAAAGAAATGGCAAAGTGTGCTACGCTGGAAGTATAAAGCAGGTCCATCATGACATTATGGACCAAGACAAGATTCCTTTTTCTTTCATTCCGATGTATCCCTTGGTTATTTGGGCTGCCAACACAAACATCTATGTGCCCAGTTTCAGCTATCCAAGCAGTCCTACGAAATGAAAAGTTGCTGCATAAAAGTTTTCTGGAAGTAAGAAGTCATGATTGAAAGAACAGCACGGCACAAGCACCTAAGAATGAGGACTAGAAAGGAAAGATGAAGGAAAAATACCACAGAATGCTTACCTACATTCAAGGTATTTTGAAATAAATAAGAATTAAAAGCTGTACGGTAATTCGCCCTGTCCAGATGAAAGATAATGCTCTCTGCAATAACTCCATGCCTCAGAGTTTAACCTTGGCAATATGCTCTCTCTCCCAGATAATAGCAACATAAATAATTTCCTATAGTTGTTAGCAGCAAAATGACTTGTTATTCTCTCAGATTAGTGGGAGTTTCAACACTTTTGCATAAACGTAAATCAGAACCTTGAAAGTTCATGAAGGGTAAATTTGGTGCATTAATGGGACCATTTATTGATTGTTACAAAGAAAAAGCTTTGAACAAAAAATAAATGAGGTTAAAGTTAATTAAAAATTACTCTTTCTGTTGCTAACCCATGAATCCTGTTAGAATTTTGCATTATTATGAGTTATAAAGTACCAGGAGTAGATGAAGAGCCCTATCCACCAGGAATTTAAAAGGTAGAATATTAGACTTAATGCATTTGAAAAACATATGCTCTTAATTCTTTACCATTAAAAACTAAAACTAGGATAAACCTTTCAATTTTCTGACTTGGAAGACAGACAAAGAATACCACTCCATTAAATATCCTTTAAATTCCAATGCATCCCACAGACACAGTTATCTACTGACTTCAAATTGAGTAACATCAGGGTGATATTTACCTATCCATTAATACTTGTAGGCAAAACTTAAATTCAGAATATGAGACACATTGTGGATACATTAGATGTTGCAAAACTTGCTTTGCATTCTATAAAAATATGCCTGTATTTCACTGACATTATGTATTACTGACATTATAGTAAGCTTTGCTAAATCTAGAACAGATTGAACTCATCAGGATATTTAGTTTTGTGCACAAATATCTCAAATTAGCTGTTAATCAGAAGGTGGAGTGGGGAACAATCAAGTATCAATAGCTCTGAAAAGACATTGCACCCACAGAACAAGAAGTCAAGGAGTTTGGTGAATCATTGTGTTGACACGTTAGTATTGGTAACCAGCTCTTGGCTCTTAAACAGTCGTTCTCCTCATCTCCCACATAGATCACCTGGGTTTTCAGTTTTCACTACAGGAAGAGGCAGAGAAAGTGAGAATTCAGATCTTTCTAGAAGGAAGCAAACACTGGAACAGATCTAACAATGTAAAGTGTTTTTCCCAAGTCCACTTTGAGGATATGCAAGACAGCTAAAACTTTTATCAACCTGTACTGACGTTGCCAACTCTAAGGTAGGATTTATAGCAGGTAATAATTCCGAAAGCTGCAATCTGCAGCAGAATTAAGCACCAAGCACAGGGAAGAATATTATCCTCCTTTACTGAAAAGTTCAATTTTCTCAAACAAAACACACTGCCAGCTACATTTCTTCTGCCTAGAGAGAGTATGAGAGAAAAATATGTGGCAAATGGTAGTTAGGTGGCTTAAAGAACTACTAGCAGGAACGCAGATGCTATGATGGTGACTGCAGAACAAGAGACGTTACAGAAACAGCAAAAACACTAATCCTCAGTACATGGCCTACCTGTGACAGGAAAGGGGAAAAAAGGGTACTGTATTACTGAAAATTAATTTAATGATTAATGGGATTCAGTATCCACTTTGCTTTTGGTCTAGTTGTGTTGATTAATGTTATCAAATCTTTCTGTTCAAACACTGTGGCTGGATTCTCCCTGTGTGCGGTTAAATCATAAAAGGGCCCATGCACACTTTAATCCTTGTATCTTGCCAGCGTGGTATAAACGATAGTGAAAATCACGCTATGGGTTGTTTTATTGATATTTTAATTGCAGTAATATACTTCTGCTGTCATAAAATTTTAGATAGAATTTAAACTCGGTGGAGCAGTAAGATATAAACTGAATGAAGGGGGAGATTTATAAGTAAATTCAGCACTGAACTGGTATATTAATGAAAAATGAAGCATCCTAGTTGCAACATTAATCTCTGAAATGGCATTAATAATGTTTTAGAGGAAAAAATGATATTTTTATTATAATCAAAATTTCATTAGCATTTCAATAAATTGAAAGTCAGTGTTTTGAACTCCAGCAAAACTAATGATTTATAAGGTCCACAGCAGGTCTGCAGGTTATTTGGTTCATTTATCCTAAATGTGCATTATAACATTTCATTGTGCCTTCAGAAAAATTAAAATTTTGAAAATTTTAAGATTAATATTTTCAATTTGAGGGTGCTGTAAATAGGAAGGAAAATGGAACAACTTAAAATGTCCACCTCCCACCCTCCCCTGTCGGCTACTACACTTCAAAGCAGGACTCCCATTTTGTTGCTGGGGTTTTTTTAAAGTAAAATGCCTAAGCATTTTTGAGAGAAGAGTAAAGGAATCATGCAAATCAGTGGTCCAGCATTACTGGGTTATTTTTTTCTGTTTGTGGTGGGTGGCGCTGGTTGGATGACAGGTACCCACCAAGCCGCTCTATCACTCCCCTTCTCAACAGCACGAGGAAAAGAAAAAATAACAAAAGTCTTGTGGGTCGAGATAGGGACAGGGAGATCACTCACCTGTTACTGTCACAGGCAAAACATACTCAACTTGGGGAAAAAATATTTAATTTATTGCCAATCAAATCAGAGTCAGGTAATGAGAAATAAAATCAAATCTTATAACACCTTCCCCCCACCCTTCCCTTTTTCCCCATTTTCTCTCCCTTATCCCCCCAATCGGCACAGGAGGATGGGGAATGGGTGTTGTGGTCAGTTCATCACACGTCTCTGCCGCTCCCTCCTCCTCAGGGGGAGGATTCCTCACACTCTTCCCCTGCTCCAGAGTGGGATCCCTCCCACAGAAGACAATTCACGGAATCATGGGATTTTCAGAGTTGGAAGGGACCTCTAGAGATCATCTATTCCAACTCCCCTGCTAAAGCAGGATTGGCTAGAGCGCATTTCTCAGTACTGCATCCAGGCGGGTCTTGAAAAGCTCCAGACAAGGGGACTCCACAACCTCCCTGGGCAGCCTGTTCCAGTGCTCTGTCACCCTAACTGTAAAGAAGTTTTTCCTTGTGTTTGAATGGAACTTCCTATGTTCCAACTTGTGCCCGTTGCCCCTCGTCCTGTCACTGGGAACCACCAAAGGGTCTGGCTCCATCCTCCTTCAACCCACCCTTGAGATACTTAGAAGCAATAGTAAGGTCTCCCCTCAGCTTTCTCTTCTCTAGGCTAAAGAGTCCCAGCTCTCTCAGCCTTTCCTCATAAGGGACTACGCTGGACTATCTCCAGTAGTTCCCTGTCTCTCTTGAACTGGGGAGCCCAGAACTGGACACAATATTCCAGTTGTGGCCTCACCAGTGCAGAGTAGAGGGGGAGAATGACCTCCCTCAACCTACTGGCCACACTCTTCTCTATGCAGCCCAGGATTCCATTGGCCTTCCTGGCAACAAGGGCACATTGCTGGCTCATGGATAATTTACTATCTACCAGGACCCCCAGATCCTTCTCCTCAGAACTGCTTTCCAGCAGGTCCACCTCTAACCTATACTGGTGCCTAAATTCTCCACGAACATCTCCAGCATAGGTCCTTCCACGGGCTGCAGTTCTTCACAAACTGCTCCAGCATGGGTCCCTTACATGGGGTGCAGTCCTTCAGGACAGGAACCAACTGCTCCAGTCTGGGTCACCCATGGGGTCACAAGTCCTGCCAGCAAACCTGCTCCAGTGTGGGCTCCTCTCTCCATGGGTCCACAGGTCCTCCCAAGATCCTGCTCCAGTGCGGGTTTCCCATGGGGTCACAGTCTCCTTCAGGCATCCACCTGCTTTGGCATGGAGTCCTCCGTGGGCTGCAGGTGGATATCTGCTCCAGCGTAGACCTCCATGGGCTGCAGGGAACAGCCTGCCTCACCATGGTCTTCACTGTGGGCTGCAGGGGAATCTCTGCTCTGGCACCTGGACCATATCCTCCTCCTCCTCTTTCTTCACTGACCTTGGTGTCTACAGAGTTGNGTTTCCCATGGGGTCACAGTCTCCTTCAGGCATCCACCTGCTTTGGCATGGAGTCCTCCGTGGGCTGCAGGTGGATATCTGCTCCAGCGTAGACCTCCATGGGCTGCAGGGAACAGCCTGCCTCACCATGGTCTTCACTGTGGGCTGCAGGGGAATCTCTGCTCTGGCACCTGGACCATATCCTCCTCCTCCTCTTTCTTCACTGACCTTGGTGTCTACAGAGTTGCTCTCACATATTCTCACTCCTCTCTCCAGCTGCAATTGTGCAGGGTTTTTTTTCCCCCTTCTTAAATATGTTATCCTAGAGGTGCTACTGCCGTCGCTGATGGGCTCAGTCTTGGCTAGAGGCAGGTCAGTCTTGGAGGTGGCTGGCATTAGCTCTTTTAGACATGAGGGACGCTTCTAGCAGTTTCTCACAGAAGCCATCCCTGTAGCTCCCCCGTTACCAAAATCTTACCATGCAAACTCAATACACCGTTTAACTCAGTTTTAGTTACCATTTTCAGTCCTCAAATCACTAATTAACCCATAAAACTCAATAAATATCTTATCAACAAATAAACATCTGTTATTGCATATTGAAGTCCAAACAGATTTACCTTTAAAGTCAGTGGAGAGAAACAGACATTTCTGATGGTGATTCATCTAATCTAGCAGATGTCTGAAGTTAGGTGAGAGGCAACTTATTCCTGGACTCATACCATGTAATTTGAGGCACTGCAGTACTGATGATCACATGCGAGGAAGTCTTCTTTAAAAGGTGATTCCTGACCCTGAGATAATCACCTTTCCTCTCTTAGTGGACTGAAGATATCCACATTATAGAGCCTTAATTTGGATAGATAATTGTCCTTCCCTATGACCCCCTGCAAAACATCTTGCATAAATAACCCTGTGTGTTCCTATGTGCTTCCCTTCGATACATTGTTAATGAAGAAGATCCTTAGGCAGACACAAGCGCTTTCCAACAGCTTAACAGCCCAAAGGGATGTACTGATGCACCACTTCAGGAAATGAGGCCAGCATACAACTGCCACGCCTGCTTGACTGAGAAAGAGAAAGGCTCACCAGGGCTCCGGCTAGGTAATATCCCTAATCAGGAAATCATTGAAGGACGTGATTTGAGTCAGAGGCCTGAATACATACTGAAGATCATCAAATTAAGTCCAGCGTGTCTGAGACTATTTTTTTCTAGATTAAGTGTACTTTATGGAAAGAATAAAAGCGGTGTGGATTGGGAAATTATTTACAGAACAAAATAAGTTTAGAAGGATACGTCTTGTCTCCAGCATGATCAGAATGAGACTGAAAGATGCCTCAATCAATCAGCCATGTAAGAAATCCTCCTCCACCAACTCCCTTCTTCCACATTTTACTTTTCAATCCTATATATCATAACACATTATTAAAGAAAAGAAAAATTAAAAGTTCTAAGATCTTTGTATTTGTGCTTTCTGTTGCTTTCCTGCTTCTCCCTTTGCCTGCATTACATAAAGTCTGTTAGCCTGGTTCATGTTTCTCATATTTTTTTGTCTGAATTGTGTGTAGTTTCCCCCTAGCCAGACAATTTACAAGGTGGCAGGGGTGAAATCAGTCTCATTTGATTTATGTGGAAGAAATAAAAACTGTACTTCCATAAGTCCATGTGGCCATCAGGTTGAGAGGTGATTCTGCCCCTCTACTCTGCTCTGGTGGGACTCCACCTGGAGTCCTGCATCCAGCTCTGGAGTCCTCAGCACAGGAAGGACATGGACCTGCTGGAGCAGGTCCAGAGGAGGGCCACAAAAATGCTCAGAGGGCTGGAGCACCGCTCCTATAAGGACAGGCTGAGAGAATTGGGGTTGTTCAGCCTGGAGAAGAGAAGGCTCTGGGGATACCTTGTTGCAGCCTTTCAGTACTTAAAGGGGGGTTACACAAAAGATGGGGATAAACTTTTTAGTAGGGCTTGTGACAGGACAAGGGGTAATGGCTTTAAACCAAAAGAGGGTAGATCTAGACTAGATAGAAGGAAGAAATTTTCTACAGTGGTGATGGTGAAACAGTGGAACAGGTTGCCCAGAGATGTTGTAGATGCCCCACCCCTGGACACATTCCAGGTCAGGTTGGACAGGGCCCTGAGCAACCTGATGTAGTTGAAGATGCCCCTTCCTATGGCAGGGGGCTTGGATTAGATGACCTTTAAAAGTCCCTTCCAACCCAAACTATTCCATCATTCTGTAATTCTATGGTTCTATAACCACTTTTTCTCTTGCAGCTCTGTGAACCCCTTAAGATTCACATCACTCAAGTTACTAATTTTTAGTAAACAAGTGGCTGGATATTGTTGTATTTATTCCTTCCTCATGATTCTGTAGCATCCACTATAATAATGTAGAAGAAAAATAAAATCTTGTGTATTCTCAAAATCATTTAATTCTTTAGTAAAAATTAAGACATATCTTTCCTATAGACTTTAGGATGGAGTATATTGCTAACATGAAATCTCATGTAGCTCTGAGACTCTACTGCATTATCCTTAGTGCCAGTTTTAACATATTATCCAGGATTTAGTTACGGAAACATCCGCATTATTTATAGAAAATAAACCCAATTTACAAAAGCAGAGTTGATGGACATTTTATGTTTTCACATAGGTAAACTGCAATGAACAAATATTTTTTTTCTGGGTGTTTTGGGCGCAAAACCAAAGTATTTTTTAAATTTCTTACTTCCGCATAAAAAAAAAAATAGGGGGAAGAAGGGACATAAATGCTATTGTGTGTCTGAACCAAGCTTCATACAAGAGACTTCAGGCTGAGAGGAGGCGGTCCATGAGAATGCCTCCCAAGGGGAGACCCCCAATTAGTCCCAGCAGATTTACAAATTACTGCCCTCATCCAGACCCCGTGGAATTCACCTCCTCCTGATGGTTCTTATACTGCTTCAGTCAAAATAACCTGAGCTAGCAAAGATCTGTTTATTTTTTAAGCCTTTTCTGACTGAAGCACTTAAAGGCATGCTGATACAAACAGTTCAGCTCTCGGGTCAGCAGAGGTAGCAACAGGAGGCAAAGGGGGCACTGAGGAGGAGGAGAGGGCAACAGCAATTAGCAGGGGAATGCTGGAGTGTGCAACTTCTGACAGCAGCATATTTGCAACCCTATGAGTTTATTCTTTAGAAGAGTAGCCACCTCTAACCCCTGCTCCATTGTGTCACTACAAATATAATTGGGAGTCTTGCACTATGCAGTTTTCTGCAGCTAACCAAAGCTGTATAAATGCAAATTAACCAGTTACCATCTACTTCTACTCAAGAGGCATGTAGAGCTAAAGGTTGTTTCTTTTACTAAATTGAAGTCCAAAACTATATCCTGTGTTGCTAGATTTGTAAGACTACTTTCTTCCCTCAAAAATAAATGTGGCGACCAAAAATACCTTTAATTATCTCACCCACTGACCTCTAATTGCTATCTTCATGAAGTTACGATCAAGCAAACATTTAATTTAATTTAATTTAATTTACTGGAGAGGTGCATACTTGCTTCAGAAATTTGAATATATTATAGGTTGCCAGATGATAAATTTGATAACACAGCTGCTGTGTTCTGCTCAAATGAGTGAAGAAAACTGCCATGAGCGTTTTCACTATCTGATTTCTCCCGGTATCAGATGGGTCTGTGGAAACAAATTTCATTTCAGTTACATGAAGACTATATTTGAGCTAACCAATTAGTGAAAATTGCACATATTCTATCTTCTTATTTCTGTCATTAGCCAGGCTGCATTTTATTCCATCAGCAGATTTAAATTTTCACTAATCTTAGTTTGCTAATGCTCCATGACATTCCTAACACTTTTGACCAACTGTGCTTTTCAGATTTTTCTGCGTTATGCTTGGAAGATGTCTGAAAAAATGCATATAGATTCACAAAGAAGGAAATGCATATCCAGCCACAGCTGGCAGGATGGCATCTGAAGTTGCGAAGTGGTATTTTCTAAAACTGTATCTTATTTTTAGGGAGGGATTGGCTCCGGGCTACCATCTCGACCTATTGCTTCAACCTCTGTCAATCTTTTAAACCCAGACCTTTTCACAGCTCTCCTTAGGAACTTTTTTATTTGGATGTGTCAGCACCAGGTGACGAGCAACGCAGGATTTCAATATTTCTCACTCTTTGGAACAAGCTGTTCTGACTTCCATGTGCAGACCTGGCTGGGACAGGGCAATGCAATTGTGCTCAGGAGCTCAACTAATGTTAAAAAAGAGCAGATTGAACATACTTCAACAAGACTATATTGGCGCCACGCTTGGAGCAGCAGCCGTGCAAACAGTAGTAGACACAAATTTGGGGTGGGGCAGCAGAGAGGGAAGATAATAAGGTATTTGCTTGATGTCGCAACACCCAAATAAAGCTGCTGTAGCCCTGCCCTCTGTTACAGCCTGTGTCTATGCTGTGCACAGTAGTGATCACGCTGAAAGTCACAGCCGTTGGCATATGCCATGGGTGAGGGGGTCACCAGGGCCAGGAGCCATGAGGAGCCCCCCAGGGCAGCAGAGCCTGGCAGCCAGGGCCTATCCCATCCCAGCCAGGAGCAGGGCACTGGTGGCAGCCCCAGCCATCGGGCACCTCCCTGGGGACCAGCTGAGGCTGGGCTGGGACATGACCCCATGGGTGGGCCTGGCTCAGTGGGGCCCATGGCTGGACAGGGCAGGCCTGTGGGGAGCTAGAGACTGGCCCTGCTGCAGCGTCACTGGGGAAGGGGCTGATGGCCCTGGGGAGCTGACATGGTGTCCTGGTGACATGGTGTCCTGTTTGTTGGTGACATGGACAGTGGGATTGAATCCACTCTCAGCAAGTTTGCTGACAACACCAAGTTGTGTGGAGCAGTTGACAGCCTGGAGGAAAGGGATGCTATCTAGAGGGAGGTCCAGAGGTCCAGAGGGACCTGGACAGGCTTGATAGGTGGGCCTGTGCAAACCTCATGAAGTTCAACAAGGCCAAGTGCAAGGCCCTGCACATAGGTCAGGGCAATCACTTGTACAGGCTGAGCGGAGAACGGATTGAGAGCTGCCCTGAGGAGAAGGACCTGGGGGTGCTGACTGATAAGATAAACGTGAGCTGGAAACGTGCGATCGCAGCCCAGAAAGCCAACAGCATCCTGGGCTGCATCAAAAGAAATGTGGCCAGCAGGTCAAGGGAGGAGATTCTGCCCCTCTACTCCACTCTCGTATGACCCCATCTGGAATATTGTGCCCAGCTCTGGAGCACTCAGCACAGGAAAGACATAGACCTGTTGGAGTGGGTCCAGAGGAGTGCCACAAAGATGATCAGAGGGCTGGAGCACCTCTGCTGTGAGGACAGGCTGAGAGAGTTGGGGTTGTTTAGCCTGGAGAAGAGAAGGCCCTGGGGAGACCTTATAGCAGCCTTCCAGTACCTAAAGGAGGCCTACAGGAAAGCTGGGGAGGGACTTTTTGTGAGCGAGTGTAGCGATAGGACAAGGGGTAACACTTTTAAACTGGAAGAGGGTAGATTTAGATTAGATATTAGGAAGAAATTTTTCACTCTGATGGTGGTGAGGCACTGGAACAGGTTGCCCAGAGAAGTTGCAGGTGCCCCATCCCTGGAGGTGTTCAAGGCCAGGCTGGATGGGGCTTTGAGCAACCTGATCTAGTGGGAGGTGTCCCTGCCCATGGCAGCAGGGTTGGAAATACATGATTTTCAAGGTACCTTCTGACCTAAACCATTCTGTGTTTCTATGATTCCATGAAAATGGCTGTGGGCAGGGTGGCGGTAGCCCTGGGAAGCTGACATGATGTCCTGGGCTGTGGCAGGGTCGGGGGTCCCAGGGTGGCTGATTGAAGCAAACTCTCTCATACAGGTGTTGCTATTTCAGTGAAAATTCCTGAATGAGCAGGTGTTGGTGATCTGTATTATTTCTAATTTTATTTAAAATTTCTGGTGATGATTCTTCAATTTGAGACAGGTTTTCCCAACTGTGCAAATGAAAAACTCAGTGGGGGAATCGCTGTAAATTTCTATAAATGCAGGCAATAAAAATTTGATTTAATTGTTGGTGTTATCTTCTTTTAACTGTACTCCTTTATATATTGCTTTAGCATTACTCACTTATATATAAAAAATGCAACTCACACATAGCCATGGATATGACTGAATTATGGTTTTTGGAAGTAACTTATATTAATACATAGACATTATTAGCATTTTCAGTAATAGGCAATTTTTTTTTTTCACTTTGCTTTAGATTTTACTAATTAAATTTTGTTTTAATGCTTGAACGTTTTGTTAGCACAAGCTATATACATTTACACCAAATGTACAAGCTGTATCACCATGCAAGCATTATATTTTGTAAAATAGTTATATAAAATATAGTTAAGAAAACATATTGCTTTAATTAGAGAACACTAGAACTAAATGCCTAGGGAGTACAGATTGTATTGAAATCACATCAGAATTGCTTCTTACCACTATGAAATTATTTTGGGGGTAATTTAGGGTAAACTGTACTTTGCTCAGAGACTGTAGAACAAGTTCTGATCAATTTACTTTCTCTGAGTTTCTTTTATTGGAGCTCTAACTTTCATATTCAAAATGTATTTCTCTTTCTAGCATTAGTTCCTACATTTGTTGCATCTTGAAGAGAATTGCCCACAACCTGAAGAAAAAGGCTTTTCTGGGCAGACTATTACACTAAAATTATAGGATGTATATAGCACAGGCTATGATTTTTCTTGAGTTTTGTGTAAATATCCCAATTTTTGAGAACTCAGCCTAAACAGTCTGTGAACCCTTTGACATCAATTGGCTGTCTGACCGTGCATTTGACTAAAATAATTCACCATAAGTAGTACTCAGTGTGAGTTTTGATGTTCCATTTCAGTAGACATACCCCAAATAATTTTATTTTTGGACATTTTAATAATTAATTTAGAGCTTTAACTTTTAATTTTTGCTCAATTCTTTGGCTAGTGTGGAGGGAGGGATGTTCCTCCTGTGATGCAAGATCATCACAAGTTCCAATGTGTGTCATGACTGAAGGACCATTTGCAACTCCACCTTTTTCTAGATAATTTGATTACATTCACTGAGGGCTCTGTCTTTGTCAGTACAATTATTCTGTATCAAGATAATGTATGGGTCAGACAGACTTCCTCAGAAATCTTGAATATAGAAAAAGCTGGTAATAATGTGTATCATCTTTTATAGAACCTCAAACTTAATCTACCTCCTCCAGGAAATCACAGCTAACTGCTCCCAGTCCCTTAGCTCTGGATGTTTTCATATTAAGCTCAATTTCTATTACTAGTACTGTAGGACTGCTTAGGTATTTCAATAGAAACTGGATATTTTGGCAGTTCCATAGGAAAAGAGTTGAGGTTTTCCTTTCCTGAAAGGCCCCAAATATGGTCTTTTTAAGTAATATTATATAAATTGTTATTAATATCCATTAGATAGATAACGATTCTGACATCAGGAATTTTGGTACTTGGCAAAGAAGGTGGCTTTACTATAAATAAAAGGACTGAAAAAAAACTGTATTCTTTATTTTGGATCCCTAGATTTTTGTCTAAGACAACCACTTTTCCTAGCATCTCCTTCTAACAAGTGAATACATGATCCTGGAGTTTCATCCCAATGTTTAGCTGAGACAATGTTACTTCTGGCTGAAGACAGAACATAGAAAGTTAAAATTTTGACAGATCACAAAATAATTCTTTCTTCTTTTAATCCTTCTTCTTTCTACTTTTCTTTCTCAGCCTCTGCAAATTAAAGTACATTATTAACAATTACCACTGCTATCCTTGTAGTCAGCATAGCTGTCCCCATAATGAGGACAGAATATTCACTGGTGTCCTGACGAAAGTTAACAGACTGCATAACTCCCTACTTTTTTTCCAGGTAGTAAAATGAAACCATCTCTCTGCTATTGCTATTCCTCTTGAACAGTTTCTCTAACTGGCACAGGTGTTATCATATCACAAGTGGGCGTGAGAAGGGGATGACTGAAGAGGTGGCACATTCTGAAGTTGTTACAGAATCATAGACTTTCAGACTTTTAAGTGAAAATTATGTTTGGAAGTATAATTATGTAGCACCATAAAAATAATCAACAATTATGAAGACATTTGCAGGAATGTGTAACAACATTTTGCACAGTGTAATGTTCTGTTTATTTGTTGTCTGTCAGCATTAAAGACTAAAATATTATTTGTAGAAGCTATTCATGTCTAAGCAATGTTACAGTCAGAACAGTATTATTTGCACTTATAAGAAAATCTCAGGGGTAAAAAATTTGTTATGGTTCCTTCTGGACTACAAGACTTATCCAAGTGGTCATCTAGTGACAGCTCTGGAGAACTGTCTAAACAGTATGACTCTGCAAGGGCTTTGACCTTGATGGGGCAGATGTCTGGATGAAAAATAATAATAAAAATTATAAAATGTTAGTAATTGGAGAAGAGCTAGTTTTGTGAAATTCTAATGAATATAAACATAATTAAGCCTTTTAAGATGCCATCACTGACTGCAAATTTCTAATAAGTATAAACATAATAAAGCCTCTTTAGATAACATCATTCCTAACAGTGTTAGCCACAGTGTCTCATGGATAGCATGAATATCAGGAACATTTGTGGAGAAAAGATTGTTCACATAGCCTCTTATAAAGTCTGTTAGGATCAAAAAATATATTTGGGGTAATGGTTTATTTATCAAAACTGAACCAGAACTTGAAGCTTACTGAATAAGAACTCATGTATGATTTAAAACCCATAACTGAAAACCATGAGCTCTGAGTTCTGTTAGCCAATCCTATAATATCCTCTCCATCCCTTGTGTTCCCAATTTCAGGTGCAGGGGTACTAAAACTATTGCATCCTATGCATCCTATAGCACCACAAAATTTGAACATGTGGATCAGCGATAATCAAATATCTTAAGAACCTTAAATGGAAGATACTAAGGACATTATAAGGACAGTGGTCGAGATTATACATGTATTTTATGAGTAGGAACTTACATATATCCTAAGGGGAGAATAGGAATTTAGGGCCTAGGTTCACAAAAGGATTTTGTTTTGGATTTATATTCTCACATGAATAGCTAGATTGAAGACAATATCAGTGTTTTAGAAATTTGAAATGTAATTCAATAAAATTAAGAACAAGGAGGGTATTTTCACTGTATTTGCTGTTGTGCATCTGTACTGTGAAAGAATTTTTCCAAAGTTAAGCATAAGCTTTAAGATGGAAACGTTCCCTTTATTTTTATTTTTCCAAAAAGAAAGAATATGTCTGTCCTGATCTTTAAGGGTATGAAGAAGAAAAATCAACTTTCCATAAACTTAATGGGACATAGTGACTTGGTTGTATTTTATGATTGATGTAATTGAAGGTAGATGGCAGTTTCATAGAATCATAGAGTCATAGAATGGTTTGGGTTGGAAGGGACCTCAAAGATCATCTAGTTCCAACCTCCCTGCCACGGGCAGGGACACCTCCCACTAGACCAGGTTGCTCAAAGCCCCATCCCGCCTTGCCTTGAACAGTGCCGGTCCCATTACCAACGCCTGAGGAATGCCACTTGTCACTGGTCACCAGTTGGATATCAAGCCGCTGACCACAATTCTTTGAGTGCCGCCATCCAGCCAATTCCTTATCCACCGAGTGGTCCATCCATCAAATACATCTCACAAATTTAAAGGCAAGGATGTCGTGTGGGACAATGTCAAATGCTTTTGATACAAGGCCGGGTAGATGACATCAATTGCTTGTCCCTTAACCATCAACACTGCAATGCCATTGTAGAAAGCCACCAAATGTGTCAGACACTATTTGCCTTTAGTGAAGCCATATTGGCCATCCCAATCAATGCAGTGGTTTAATACCACTACAATCTGAGAATTTAATACCACTAGATCTGAGAATTTAAATAAGCTAGATCTACATAAGAATTTATTTGCTGCAGCAAATTTTTATTTAAAATACAGTCCTGCCAAATTTAAAATAGGAATGTGTTTTGATGGAATATGCTTATTTCAATATTTCACAAGAAAACAAAAGTAAATTTTCATCTCTTGTTTAGTTTTGAAACCCACATCTGTGTTTTTTTTAGATGAAAAAATGACATCTTGATTTATTTTTTATGTAAAATATGGTATTTATATGTCTCAGTGATGCAAACTAGTTCAAAATGGTAAAGTAAAAATATGCTATCTAATTAAACAATACAAATCAGTGGGAGCAGAGTTCCTTCTCTAAAAGAAATCTTAACAGTCTTCCTCAACTGTGTGACCCATCTCATTGTCTATTGGCTTTTGCCAAGTGCAAGAACCAGTGCCCACCACATAGGCAGCACAGGAATATGTAGGCAGACCTTCTAGCATCTCTATGTGAAGTACTTGATGGCTGGAAGATTAGCTAATAATTGCCTCTCTGTTTATTCTAGAGCTCTGAAGACTGCCAAGATCATGTTTAGTTTGTCTAGGAGATAAAATGTGAGCTTTTCAGCATCAAAGTTTTAATTGTTCTCTTTAATTTCCAAGTTAAAAAAAAAAAGTATTAGGTATTTTTCATTAAAAACACATTAGCAGCTGCTTACACTTGGGTTTGACCTCTCTGAAGACAAAAATCATATATCTGTCTTAGAAATTACTTGTATGTATGTCTTCTGAAAGTGTTGAGTCCTGATGGGACAGATAAATTGCATATACACAAACAGCCTTGAAACAAATTTAGTAAGGCACTATCTATGTGGTTTATACTGCAAAATTACTTGCTGCCACTAAGTGAGTTTTTAGATAAAAGAGTTTGCAGTAAGAGTTAAAACTAATTGGGTTTTGTTTGTTTGTTTTTTCATTGTAAATCCTTAGGAAGCCTAAAAAGATTGCTTTAGTCAATTTGCTGAAGCAGGCTACGATTAAAGATATACTGAGCAGTGCGTTAATCAATACATGAATCCACCCGTTTCAGATAATTGGTGCTAATCACCATTTCTCAGAATAAAAGGACTTGAGCAAGGATTTTTGTCAACAGCATAATGTGCAAAGGCACAAGGCCTTACAGGCATGATGCAAGCTCATCCTCGTTCGTGGAACCTACCTATTCACTGGGATGAACTTGTGCTAGATGTACCGAAAGACATAGGCTAATCAAAATTACACACCCAGAATTCTGGATCTTGGCCACCTTGAAAGAAACCTGTTGCCCAGAAGTAGGCACCCATCTACATTTTTATAGCAAGAAAACAGGACAGGGAGCACCCCTATCCCTTTGCCTAAGTGGCACAGCATGGCTTGCATTCAGACAACTGCGCTTACTCCCTCCTTATCAAAACAGGATGGCTGCTTCCGGTCTGCTTTTTCTGGATGCTCCTTGGTCCCTCCTCGCACCTGAGCTGGGAAAAAGGATTGTCTGGATGCTACATGAGGTCAGATGGGCCACAGTTGTGCCATGGACTCTGCTAGCAACTCAGCAGTATGTTTTGTGTTCTAATAGAGATGTGGCCACAAGGTCCTTGTTCATAAAGGTTGAAGTGCCTCAAAAATGCTGTTCAAGATATTCCAACCATTAAAAAACCCTGGGAACTGGTGAGAAACTGAAATCTGTTCTCTCCTGTCATATAGTAATGAGACATAAGGACTAGAAAGTGCTTCCTGTTTTAAGAAGTGTTGTCTGACTTATTTGAAGGTACACTAATTACTTCATAAAGCATTTGCTTGAAAAGAAAAATAGTGAGTGTGATACCTTTGTTAGCACCAAGAAAACTGAAATACACAGGTCTGCTTCTTTTAAACAGTAAGCTTCCTTACCTAGGTCATTCTGGAATGAAAAATGAGAGAGGGTTGTCCTGTCTTCCTCCCTCTAAAAATGGTCAGTTGTACAGCAAAAAGAATTACTCATATGTGTGACACAGGAAAAAAAATAAAGTGTTGCTGCACAGTGGGATGTTCAGATTGCAATAGGACAACTGTGAGCTAACCAACTGTTCCTGAATACAGCCTTACCCCCTACTCTCACTGCAGACCTTCTGAAGCCAGAATGGGAGACTCCAAGCACACCTTGTACCTTGTTGCAGACCTTATTCATAAGGTTTGGGCTGTAATCCTGTCTAAATGGTTCTGCCAGTGTCCTTGCCTGACCCAAATGCTAGGCTTTTGGTTAGGGTCGTTTCCTGTGACAGAGGTATTCTGCGTTTGAATCCTTTCCTGGCTGAAGAGGGAATTTGACCTGCCTCTTCAGAATAAGTGCTTTCAATCACAGTTTATGATACAAAAGATGGGAGCAGTATGTGTCGCTTTAAAATTAGATCTCTGCAGTGCATTTTGCAGCCAGCTTAATCATATGAGAATTTGCTAACATTTCCTACAATCTCTTTCTCAAAGGGGTCCCAGCAGACTTGGGTAAATAAATGCCTAGTTACTAGACATGTCTAGTCCAGGAAGCTGGATTATTGAAAGCAGGTCTTTGAAAATGAATATGCTGGAGTTTAAAATGCAAATATTTTTTCACATTTGAGGTTTAGATTATTTGAGTTTGGTTTTATACCTCTCTGATTGCTTCTATGAGAAACAGATGGAATTAGTCTAACAATAATATACAGGACATGGTCTCCCTTGTTAAGTCATTTAAAAAAATTCCAGTTACAGAATCCAAAAACTGCCAACTGTTGCCTGAGAATGTTCATTGATGTTGCTGCACAGGAGAGGAAGCATTCCTCACCCAGAAGTCTGATCTTAAAGCATTTTTTAGTTCAGGACCTAAAAATTGCCTTCCTGAATCAGATCAGTAATGCATGCTGTCTGCCAGGGAGCAGTGTTAGATGCATAACATTGCATCTGACAAATCAATGCAAAACCATGCAGATTTTGGCTATATAGTAATATGTCTAAAATAGTATTCTTAGTGGTGTTTAAAGTCCTCGAGATGTGAAGTTTCCTATTCCTTTTATGCATAGCCTTATACATGCTTCATTTTTTAATTGTCCCATTTATAAAATAAAAGCCAAAACTCTGAGCAAAACAGCATCCTCCCCAGAATCAGCTTTCTGTCTGCAAGATGCAGTAATCACCTCTCCACTGCAAAAATGACTGCCTGAGATGCTGTGGCCATTGAAAAGCTGGGGATAAGAATAGATGGCCACTGTGGTGTCTTCTGTCTTAAAATCTATGGTACACAATACCGTAAGCATGCATTGTATAGCCCTAAAATACCTGAAACCCATGTGGACTTAGCTAAATGAATGCACAGGCTTTACACTGCATGTTGCCTTCCGTTTTGCAAAGTTCAGCTGGCAAAATATAACAGGATGAATTTAAGACTTTATTAGGCTTATCTGAATGGAAAGAACATTACATTTTTGAAGTAGAATGTGGAGCTTTAGCCACCTGTCTCCAATTATACTCAGTGTGACTGCAAGATTAAAATGCCATCTAACTCACTGTGAAAATATGTCCCATAGCATCCTCTTTTAGCTCAGGAACAGTAATGTTAATAACAGCCCAATGAAGAATTGATTTTATTTTGATACTTTCAGTGATTAAATATTTTATATAGAGCTCTGGCAACATTGTTAAAAACTCTCAAACACAAAATTGGAGTTGAAAACATGTACTGGCACCGAGAAAAACTGCACGTGGAACAGTATGTGCTAATTTAATAACCAGCACAAATGGTAGCCAAAAGAACTACATTCACCTGACAAATTCATATGAAGCAGAAAGTGAAATCAAAGAAGCTGTGAAATAACTATGCTGACAAGTATTAAAATTAAATGAAATTAGCAGAACTGCAATTTTATTTTTTTCTTACTGTTATTTTGAGTGCATGGAATGTTTTAAATATATTTTGACATTTAAAAAATCTATGCAAAACCAGACAGTATTTTGGTAAATATTGTACATAAACTTTTGTAAATGGTATGATGTCAGACATATTTTCTAGACTTCCTCCATTCTTATTCTTAGTTACAAAGCTCCAAAGTTGTAACACACGAAGTGCAAGTCATAACCAGTTATGCACAGTCTTTCCAGTTGACAGTTAACTATTATTTCTTCAAACTCGCACCTTTAAAGCATAAAGATTAACAAAATTGGACCATCTTGACAGAAACATTAGCTAAGGAGAACTGTTGAAGGTGTCATTGTGGTATTTAGAGTGTTTAAATATCATGTATCATATAATTCTCTTTTTAGGTTCCAGATGTTTCATTCCAATGTACAAACAGGTCCTTTTTCATTAAATATAGCTGACTAAGGTTCCCTGTGTTGTTTCACAAGTGCTCCTGTTTAAATCCCTTTATAGAAAAAAGGCCCAAATAGATTCTGAAAGAGGAATGATTTGACTGTAGAGAAGTAGCCATTGGATCAGACTCAGGAATTTTTACGTTGCATTTTTCATGAAAGGTTCTGATCCTAAATAGGGCAGAGTTAGGATTATCTTTATTGCCTCATACTGTAATAGACTTTAGAGATGTTAATTCTGGGGAATGTTAACAAAACAGGAATTAGACTTTTTCATAGCAGGGATCTTTGAATTATCTTTACATCAATGAACTTTTTTTTCAGATAATAATAATTAACAATCAATATAAGGAAGAAATCTACCAGTCTGCATTTGGTATACAAAACATTAGAGGTATTAATTGTGTAGAAGCATGTATATTAGAAAAAAAGTCATTGTATTTTGTTACTTGTCATTTCTGTTCCTTAATGTTTAAGCATTTAATCAGTTACTGCCTTTGGAAAAGTAACATCTCACATTTTCGAATGGGTAGAATGATACAGGCAGAACTGAATCCCTGAGTGTTTTTAAAGTACAAATTAAACTTCAGATCTTGAGATACCCTGCTCCAGTTCTGGAAACAGCAAAGAGGACCATAAATTACATGATATTTTGTTGTTCAGAATTTTAATATGTAACTGTTCTGGGTGGTGCAGAAAGATTGTGACAGAGATAGAAACAGACTTCATGTCTCTTCTATACCTTTACATCATGTTTCATCTTTCAACACTGTACTCTGATTAAAAGAACAAATTTCACTAAGAAAGGAGATGAATGGTCTATTTGCATTACCATCATTTTGCAGAACAACACAAGCCTGCTGACATCCCCTGTTAAAAAGAAAGGTTGTCATCTATGCCAGCACGTTATTCAAACAAATGGATCCAAAAGTTCATGCATATGAAATATAGTTAAATGTAGCTGAGTTTAAGCCATTGAAAACACCAAAATATAGAGGACCCTATGCAGACATCTAGCATGGCTGTGTTTCCACCCTGCTAAAGTAAGGAGCTTTGCCATATCTTCTAATTGCTAATGGGGCTGTGGAATTGCTCTTTGTGCATGCCTCAGCATTTCCTTTTAATCCGACTTTGTGCTTGTTGGACTTCTTGTATTGCTAATCCATTGCCATCTCCTCTGCTCACTCAGCCAGCTTTACTCTTATCATTCATCACCTGAATTTTGTGCAGAATCATCAGTACTGAAGAGTTTCTGAGATTGCTGTTGAGACACAGCAAAGAGACTTTTTCTCCTTGTGCACCTGCTGAACATTTCTTTGCCTTTCTTTACAGAAGTTTTATATTGACTCGGGGGCATACTGACACACTCCAGTTAAACTACATGACTTTTTTTTTTCAGAAAGCATTCCACTGTTGTGATGGATTGTGGGGTTTTATTATTACTATCTTTTAAATACCAAGTGCTTAAGCAACAGAGGAAAAACTGATCATTGCTCATGTTCTTTAGCATTGCACCATTATTTGGTTTGTGAAAAAAAAAAATTCTCCTGGTGTCTATACAACTCTTGTACTTGAAAACTCAGATAATAATCCTGAGTCTGGCCTAATGTAGTATGGCTATGCCCAAGTCACTTTACGTCTGCTCCTCCTTCTGTAAAACTTGGAAACAAACACGTTTCTCCGTTAATTCTTGTCATATACAGGAGTACAGTAGAACATCTTTGTGCCACAGATGCTAAACAATGTTTACGTCACTACTGTCTTACTGGAATTAAAACAACAAATGTTATTGATACTGACCCTTCCTAGACAATAAACAGATATGCTATTCATCATCCTTCAGTTCGCACCATTTTCAGCTTCATCTCGCTCTCATACGCTATTTCTCATTGTACTTTTGAACAAAAAATGGGAACAAAAAATTCAGAACACGTCTGCTTTAAAATTTATGATTTATGACAATATAAGGCTTTGTTCAGCATAAAGCACATAGAAAAGCAGCCTTTAAGTAAGACTCGAAGCCAGATTTAGATGACAGTCCATATTGCTGGCATCTCTGCAGTATGTCAAACCTACCTTTGCAATCAGGTGTAGAGACTCAGCTGGGGCAGATAGGGTTTGCCCTGTGCTTTAGACTTCAGTCATGGGCATGTTTACATGCAATGTGTTTGGGCTTCCAGATATTTGGGCAGTAGCAGGCTCATGTACTTCCAAAAAAGATTTCCTTTGCAGTAATGCCATGCCGCCAAAGCCAGACTGACAAGCTATACAGGTTTCCTCACAGAACAGCCTTCTTTCAGCAAAAAATTCCTTGCCAAGAAATAGGAACAAAATGCATTAAACACTTAATGGTTTACCTTTCTTTTTTTTTTTTTGGAATTTTGTTTTACATTTCAACCAAATTTACCTGGAAAATACTGGAAAAAGCGTGGACTTATATCTATCATTTAAGACTTTCCAGTTTTTAAAGGGGAAAACAACCCATCTAAAAACTGTGTGTCAGGCTTTCACTGTTATCTTCAGACTTCAGCAGTCACCGCCAGGCCACCTCTGGCTGTGTAGTCTCAGCCCCAGACACAGCAGAAATGTGTGCAGTCCAGAGACTTCAAGAGTGTTTCAGTAGAGCTGGTTCTGGGAAATGGAAACAAAGCAGTTGTATCAGTACAGTGTTACACCCAAGGAAAATTTGTAAAAACTACTTCCAGCACCATGGCACTGTGTGGATGTCAAAGCATGGCTGGTTTGATCTTGTTGGAGCAACACGCCATTCTGCAATATAGACATTTCATTCTAACTGAGCAGTAGTATAAAAAGAGCAATTTGACTAGTTTTTACCTTAGATTAGGGGAAATTACAGGGCAACATTTTTTATCTTCTTCAATATTGTACACTTTCACAGCCCTCTTATTTTAATAAAAATAGTTCCCTGTCACTAGCATCTATGACCTGTCATTCACAGTATTTTCACACTAGGAAAACAGGTAAAAAAAATAGTAACCTCTTCAGTAACAGAGAAGGCGCTCTCAAGTTATTTTTCATAATACCATAACCCTAATGGATTTAGGTCTCATTTAAACATAAATATAAAATCAGATAGCACATAGTTCAATGTCTGGAGACTGTATCAGCTGTCCAATGGATATTTATAAAATAGATAGGCAATGAATGTCGAAATCTCCGCCAATTTAGGTTTTTCTGAATTTCTGGGCTTTTAGCCATTTGCTGCTTGCTGCTTTCCTTGCTTCCCGCTGTGAAGTTGTATGTGCCTCACAGTCAGGAAGGACTTACACTTACACACTTACAAGTACCACGTCTGCTGGCTTTGAACCTGTAGTTAAAATAACATTTTTTTTTTCTTCCACAGTAAGTGAAATACTAGTAAAGATTCAGTTGTCTTGTCAAATCAAAAGGTAAGAAAGAAAACTGTCAAAGACTACTGTTGTAAGTTTTGGTGAGAATAAAACCCCCTCTAATAAAGAGGAAACCTTGCTGCTGCAGAAGTCAGCATTAATAACTGTCAAGTAAATTCACATATAAAAGGAGACTGTCAGGTCAGAGTTGGCCACTGTGAGTGTGGCGCATCGCTAGATGTGCTGACAATAGAACAAGAATAGTTCCTTTTTTATCCTTAGTTCAACCTGACTTACATCAACGTATTCAGGTGTATTGGTAAAACTTAATGTCCCACTGCTTCAAAATGAAATAAATATTATGTATCATGAAACATCTCTGTATAATATTATGTCTAGAGATTTACTTATTTTCTAGGCTCAGTCACCAGACCCAGGCCAGAATTACAAAATGGGTTATATCATCTCTATGTCAGGGGGACAACAACATCAAAATCCAGTGTCACTTACTCTCTTTTTTTCTCTGAAAATGAAAGATACAAAATAATAAAAAAATCCTAGACAAAATGAGGTTAAAATAGTCACCATGGTGAAACATATATCATAATAAAATACACAAAATGAACTGAGTTAAATACAGAGGTAGGTCACTTGAATGCCTAGGAGATGGATAGCCACTTCATCCCCTGTTGGATGTTGTTCTTGGTCTGACACTCACATGTGAAGAAAGAATCACTGGCTCCTTTACTTCTGTCTAGGTATTTTCTGATTTGCATTTTCTGATTTGCATATATGCTCTTCTGCCATGTTTAGCAGGTGACCTGCACTGGTACCTTGGCAAGTAAAGTCTTGCTATTGTACTACTTGATATTCTTTTGTCAAGAATCATTTATGATTTGTAAGACTATTTAATTTTTGAAAACACAATGTAATTCAGTAATTAACTGAAAATAGTTTAAAATGTATACGTGGGACTTAAACTCTGATTCTGAAACACAATTCTCACAGTAACTAATTTGCTATCTACAATGAAGATTTTGAAAAAGGAAGTTTAAATAGAAAAATAAGGGCCAATTTTATGAAAGCACAAAGAGTAACAAATGCAAAAGTCTGCTGGAGCACAATACCTTGTGCCCAGTACTGGGTCTAGCTCTGTAGACACAGTAGAGTCTATATTCACAGAATATTTGGGCTCTTCATAAAAATGGGCAGGTTTTGCCACATTGCAATTTCAAGTTATGTAGTTTGCAAACATGAAGAGGACCTTTGCATATAGAACTGAAAACTAGTGTCGTTGAACGAACTGGATAACACAACACCTCAAGGAGAGATTTGTAATAATGGTTAATACTCCAATGGAAAAAGCTATAATGAAATCTAATGGTTGAAAAATGAAGATGAAGGAATTCAAATTAATATTGAAACATAAAAGTTTAATAAAGGGTAATTGATTTCAAAAACTATCCCTACACTGTTTGTTGTAGTTTTAAATCAAGACTGAATGTCTTTCAAAAGTCTGTTATGTAGATCCTATTGAAATTACATGTCTAAGGTTGATATTCATCACATTTTTGCCTTAAGAAATCTATGAACAAGCCACTAGTATTTACATTGTTTTATAAGTTAAGTAATAAAAACTGCCATCAATATTTTGATTTATGGGGCAGCAAAAATTCCATTAATAAAGTAACATAGTTACAAATGCTAGTACTCAAAGTTGCAAAATGTCAAAACCCAGTTTGCCAATATAGAGATTTATAAATTGGGCAAATCCAGCTCTATTTTTGTGTTAGCAGTCAATGACACACACCTAACGCTAACTGACACAGCAGAATATTACATAGCTTTTCCTAAAGAACGCAAGGCACAGTGGGGATTTATTAAAATTGCCTTGAAAGAATTTTTTTTTTTTTAGTACAGAGAATGGAATATGATTTTATAAATTTCGTTTTAGACATGGCAATCATTTTTGTGTTGAAATTTCAAAAATATTCATGGCAAGTTTCAGCTCACATCATTAAGGTGGACAAAGTTGAAAATGCTTTTTTACAGTAGAAAATCTTGATCAGTCTTCTCTTTAGATAACCTCAGCTGCAAGTTTTTGTAACTTAATATCTATAGAAATTTCCCTTAATAAATGCTGAAAAACGACGTGTATTTCAGCCCTCCATGTTTGCTGATTTAGAGAGGGATTCACCATCAGCTCTCACATAGTTAGGCATCTTGTCTAAGCAAGTCATATAAGATCCTTCAACAGTCAGCGATAAGATATAGGTGTCTCCAGTGAGTGATTTTTCCCATTGAAGTCTAGAGCTTAGGATGGCATGTATATAGCTTCTAGAAGTGCTTCTCCCCAGCTGACTGTAAAAATAGCATTGGTGACAAGCCTAATTTAAACTTCTGGCTTTTAAATTGCTAAAGCGAGATTTGAAACTCAGTTTATGATCTCTCTTAACAAACCATTCATAAGAAATATCTTGCAGATCATAAGCCAGTCCTTCAACGTGTGTTTATGTGAATAAATCCTAATTCACGCAAACACTTCTGTACGTGAGCGTTGGCAACGGAGCCGGTTCTTTCAGTAGTAGAATGACACTGGTGATGGCAGAGCTGAGACGACAGCACCAACCAGTGCTGATCTGCCCCTCTCAGTAATCAGACCTGACTGCAAGTCCTCTGACAGAGATCAGTGTCTTCTTATATTAATGACTTAAGATTTTATGTGCACGCTTCTCTATGAAATAAAATGGTAATACAGCATTGAGTCTGTTTTATAGCAAGTTCAATAGTAATTACCAACATCAGTTATGCATTGGGTTGGATGGTTTGTTTGTAGCAAATTGAGCCAGATGCTCTTCTGAAGGGAGAGTAATTCATTCTACAGTGTTTTCAATCTACCTGTGCTGTTTTGAGTTATCCTGCAATTTTGTTGATAAAATAAGTATTTGTGTTCCCTAATTAGATTGGAAAAATAATTAATGGAGTCCTTGGTTTATTATACTAGCAGCTGCACATACAAATGTGCATTTGTGTAAGATGTCCTCCAAACTTGTTATAGCACTAAATATATACTAATTGTCATCTAAATTCCCCACTGACAGCTGCTTTATAGTGCCAATTCACCTATTAGTATCCTCCATTATGCATAAACAGAATAACAGGTGTAACGTTGTGGTTAATCTAGGAAATCTCTGAAATGTTTTGTAAATGGCAAATGCAGTTACAATAGAAGCCATTCGCTGATTAAATAATGAGGGAAAAGGTGAGAGGCTTTGATACCACAAAAGTACTATTTCCCTTACTGAAGGTGAGTCCAAGATATACATAAAAACCTGTCCCCATTGAAAGCAAGGGCAAAGCTGTCATATTCTAAAGGGAACATGAATTCACTCTATTTGTATCAAATATCTGTCCTTAAATCGCCTAAAATTGATAATTCAAATCAATCGGCAAAGTACAGAAAAGTAAAGGAGTAAGCTGCAATTTTTTTCACTAAGATTAGAACAGCAAATACCACATTGAAATTTAGCCAACTACAAATTTAAGACTTGTCAGTCACCTAGTATTTCTCTCTAATCAATGGAAGGAATTACATACGCAAAGAACAAGCCACCTACCTTAATAAGAGGGAAGAGATACTCCTCTTCCTAACTGTCTTTGAGTTGGCTACTTCATTTCCTCTGCACCAGGGCTTATTCCTACTGATGGGACAGGATCTGTCAACTGTATGTAACAGATGGTCTGAATTTCTTATCAACTCTCTTGAATTTAGAACTCGTCATAACTACCAAAGTTTCAGGTGCCCCAAGGAATACGGCCTAACTTCTGATTGGGGTCAGTACTCTGAAGGAAAATCCAGTCTCAGGGCTTGCTGTACAACAACAAAACACACAGGAAGACAGTGCCTGCTCCTTCCCTCCAAATACTGCCTTTTCTCTGTGCTAAATGCCAGGTAAGCTTGAGATGCCTCAGGTAGTAATGGGAATAACTGTGGGGTTTTGTTTGTGAGTAAGCGCTGTGTGTTTTCTTGTATGTGTGCGAGAGCATTGCTCAGCATTAAATAAAGTATCGACTGATATTCCTAGAAGCTCTAAAAATGAGATGTGACTACCTTTCCTTTCCTCGCCTAGTACATTTTGGAAGCTACTAAATGAACCTTAATTTTTCTCTTAAACATTATGTTTAAAGTTTAATTTCACTCTGTAACTGTGTTTTGCTGTCGTGAATTTCAAAAGCCCTAGAATCCACCCACCTCAGGCAGTTGTCCAGAAGGTGATAAAAACTCAAGCATGTGCTGTCTTGACAGCATCAGCTGAAAATAAGAAATATCTGTGATCATTCCTGGTCCCTTGTTGTTAGGCTGTAGGTCTGACAGGCTTCCCTGTAAGTGACTGGTTCACTTTTCTGATGTTCCCCCAAGGAAGACCAAAGAATATGCTATTTCCTTGTCATCTGTGTTAAACAGTGAAAAACATTTATACTGCAAATGCATCTGCAGTTCCTGCAGGTATATACAATATACCTGTGCCCGATAGTTTTTTGTTTTTCCTGAAGATAATTGCTGTCATTTATTTTCTCAAAAATTTATTTCCCCTCTATGAAGTGAGGTGAGATGATGCATGAGTGATCACACAGGGGGAGATACTGAGATTTTAAGTAGCAAGTATATATTTGGCAACAAAATAATTCAGAATAAAAAATCCTGTGTTGTTGTCAGTGAGAGACTTACAGAAGAAGATTCATGGGATGAAAAAGTAAGGAAGTGAGTGATTTGTATTTATTTATGTGAGATGATGAAAGGAATAATGTTCATTACCTTGATGGACTGGCAGTCGCCTTAGCAGATCTGATGAGTCATCTGTGTGGTACCACGTTGAGTCACTATGTGTTGTTAGCTGCCACTGCAATCACAGAAAGACTTACTGAAAAGAAGTAGATTATGTAAGAAAAGTAACTAATTCCCCATCAGAATTCTGCCGGAGACAGTAAATTCAGCCTGCTCGCTCACCATTTGGAAAAGTCTAGGCATGTAATGCAATATTCAGGGTGCCTCAGGACTCCCCTGTTGGGGATAAAACTCTTGTAGAGAGCTCGGCTGCTCTGTGTCACGTAGCGTGAAGAGCAAGTTGGGTAGTGCTATTGGAGCAGTGAAAGCTGCCCCCTTGTAAATCCACTCTGCTCTATATACAGCACAGCAGAGTTGCAAGCAGGAACAATGTTCATTTGTAACAGGGACCGAATAAAATGCAGCAAACAGGACAATTTATGATGTGTTATAACCCAGTTTAATGCAGTACTAAATTGCCTACTGAAAAAAGGCAAGCACACTTTTTATTTTGTTTGTGATTAAAGGTGGATTATTGGTTAACTGAGATGTTGGCATGGAGTCCGGTGGCTGAATTTGGAGTAATTTTCAGTTGGAACAGGGTCACAGAGGAAAACAACTTATATGAAAACCGTAGGCATATCTGCAGCCTTTTATTCCAGGAAATCAATGATTCATGTTGAATTCAAATGCTTTTATTATTACCCTTTAAGCAAAGATTTGTGACATGATTAAGTAGAATTGTAGGTGATGACTCAATTTCTACAAGGGTAAATTTGCATTGTGACAGTGAAGTCAATATAGTCAAGATAATTTACCTGATCTCAGGACAATGCCCCCAGTCACTACTAAATTCAAGACCTGCAGCCAATATTAAATTCAAGACCCTTTTTCTGGGTAAAGCAATACATGATTTCAGTGGAAGCAGCACCTGATTCTTTAATGAAAGCTCAGGCCAACAGTATCAGCTGTTTCTGTTTGTTTCCAAAATGACTTTGCACAGGCTCTCAGAATTAAATTTTAAATATCCAACACACTTCAGTGAGATCAGAAATCAAAAGGAGTTTTGTCTGAGTTAGAAATTAGGATATTGGCTTTAACAGATATGTTTATCCCCTCTATTACTTTTTTTTCCTTCTTTTTTAGGTATTGACTTAATGTTACTTGACTTGAACAAAACTACCCTAAAGGTTTGGCACATTGGAAAAAATTAATTAGATTATTCTGGGTCCTCTACTCAGTAAGCTCAGTTGTTATGACAACCAAACTTTTATCACTTTCTTAACCTCAGTCCTTTTGATTTCTGCGGTTATATATATAAAAAATATCCATCTAAGCTGTGAAAAAAAAAATCTATAATTTCCAGTATTTAGAGCCATACAGTTCACCTTCAGCAATAATGACCCTGTTTAATAACTTTCTTAAAGTCTTCTAAGAGCCGAACAGTTCTTCCAAGGTCCACTAAAGACTTAGTGCAAAAAGTATCTGCAACTCATCGCTGGTTCTACATGCTCACTGATGAGGGCATCCTTTAGAGATTACAGTTAAAATAAATATAATTACTGTAGTTCTGAGGTCTGATCAGACTACGGCATACCCAGAACCCAGTTTGGCAAAGAGGCATTTTTATTTTTATTATTTTGATTGTACTTAGGAAATACAAGTAATAAGGCAGTTTTGTGTCAGGGGGTGATATGATGCTTGTGTTTTTATGTATAGCTGTTCCTGAAGGGGAAACTTTCAATTTGCTTCCAGCTTTTTCACTTTCTTGACATTATTGCAAAAAGCAGTTTCACTTGCTAAGTGTTTGAAGCATCGTCCTTTTAGGAATAATATCCTGTGTGATTTTGCATTGAAAGAGGACAAAAAAAAAAGTGTGACAAAGACTAAAAGACTGGCCAGAGGACAGAGAACTGTATTGTTTGGTGAAGTTTCGTGTAAGATTTTGTAAAGTCGTTATGTCCAGATAAAGTAAAACAATTTGACTAGGCATCCTTCCACTCACCTCCAGCATCCCCGTGGAGTGTAAACCAAACTTTGATGATTCCATAGCTGCATACCCTGAACACAACCTGGGGAGAATTAGACACTTCAAAGTACAGCTGCATTGAAACACGTTGAACAAGCTGATAAAAATGGTCAACACAAAGGTATCTCCGAGAATCAAATCCCTGTGAACTTTTGTACCTAAAATGGATGGCAAACTAAGGAAGCTATCTGCCCCATTCTCTTTCTTGGAGGAGATGAAAGCATTTCAGAAGGAACTTCATGCAAGAAACTTCCGTAATTTTTTAATTACGTTGCACTAGATTGGATTCCAGTCTAGATCTACACTAAATGAGGCAAGGGCACCGGCCCAAGTCATAATAATTGTCCATATAGCTTAATTTTCAGCCAGTTCCTGTCACAGTTTTGGCCTATGGCTGGTACTGAGTAGTACTCATTTGTGAAGTCATTAGAAACTGATGGGTGCGAAATGACTGAATATATATTAATACATGGTAATGAGTATGTAGTTTTAAAAGTTTAAAAAAATATTGACCTTTACTGCTGATGAATTAATAATCAATCCAATTTTTAAGCTATAAACCACATCATGCTGGTATAACAGCACAGTGTGTGTGTGTATATATATATATTTGTGTTGGACATTGGTGATAGCAGGCAGGAACAAGCAGCTTTCATAATTTTTAGTGAAGATGTCTTTATAATAATGTGAATGTAATGCAGGTTAAAAATTGCTTTGACTTTTAAACCTCACAGAATGCACAAGTCAAGTTTGAACAAGACAATTCAACCATTTAAAGTCAGCAATGTGAACTTCTTTATTAGTTTGTATTAATACAAACTCTGAGAAATTTATTGTTTGTCTAGAGACAAGAGAAATATATAGCAAAAAAGGAATGATTCAACAAGTATAATGAAGACATACGTGGAAATCCTGCTGAAAATAATAGACATCCAATAACAATCAGTCCCTCTGTAGTTTCAGTGTTTCTGTTTCTTCTTGATTAGCTTATCATAAAAGGCTTTGAATAACAATGAAAATCAGCAATAAAAATGGAACTAAAGGAAAGCACTGTCAGAAACCACAATTTCTCATAAACACTGCTCTAGAGGTAGTGAGGGCCAGATCGTACGTGAAAGACCATGAGACCAGACCTGGAAAAGGGATGACACGTAAATTCTGCTGCATGTCACTCCCTGCCCAGAAAGTATGAGCACGTTAAAAACACAAACACACAAGACTTATGTGGGTGGGGAACGACAAGGGGGACAGAGCCAGGAGAAAGCATAACAGAAAAATTCCCAGTCTGATTTCTGCTGTACGTGTTTACTGGGATTCCACCTGTCATTCCCCAAACCCTTGCTGTCTAAAGTCATAAATTCTTTTGGCTAATAAATAGAAAACCACTGTGGAAAGAGGATGCCATCCACAGGGAACAGCAGGATTCACCCATACTTTTACTGTTGGATTTACACCATGGTTTGCGTCAATGCGTTCTGCGTCATGATCAATAAGCTGAAAGACAGTTACAGACAGGGCACTGAATATATGCCTGCTAAAAACATTTGCTGTTAACCGTTTGAGAACTGAAAACTACACTTAGTGTCCAGCTCTTAGGAGAGAGTATCTTGTGTGTACTGATTGACAGGAATTTTTCATTCTCATTGGAGACCTCCTGAGAGCTCGCAACTCTATACCTAGTACAGCCCACCTCTGTCTAGTAACAATGAAATATCTCACAAGTAGGGAATGCATTTTTATTGCAAGGTAAATGGTTCCCAAATGTAGTTTTCTCAGGCAACAGCAGTTGACTGTGAGCAGCACCACTGTATTTTCAGGTTTACATGTTCAAGGAAAAGCCTTCTTCAGCTTCCTTTTCCTCTGCCATGCATATTGAAGTCTATCATACACCACCAGTCTCATACTGCCTACTACACTTTGCCTCAGCTGTGTTCTCCTATCCTGAGAAAATGCGGATCTCAGACCTGGATGGGTTGCTTCATCAGGTACTGTAGGAAGAGCATGCTAGGAAGTTGGGAACTACTGCTCCACGTAGCAGGGAGCTACCCCAATTGTCTGATCAAATGTAACTGCCTGTTCAACACCTTCCTCGGGGCTGGTAGCTACATCCAGTCCTTGGCACAGTTAATTGTCTCTGTATAAGAACTGGGATAACTCTGAAATAGTACTCAAGTCTCATTTTAGGTGCCCCTGAATTTATCCTTCATGTCTGGGAGCCTGGTTCAGTTCCCAAATTAGCCAGTGAGTATGTTAGAGTTTTGCCTTTACTGTTTGTTTTCTGTTTTCCTTCATGTCTTTGTGTATGGGTAAGGACTAACACCCTAAAGAGATGTTTGAGGGAAAAATATTGGGTTTTAGTCAGTGACATCAGTCATTCCATTTTTAATTTGCTTTCAAATGCATGCCAGAGTATAACAAGAGCAATGGAGGAATCCCAGAGAATCATCCTCTGAGTTACAGATTTCCTGCTACAGTGGGGTCAGCACACTGCAACACTGGTCTAATATCTGTTTAAGTTTTCCAAGCCATACACAAATGCTCAACTGCATGACTTATATATGGGATCGATTTCATATTTTCAGTGCTGCCCTTGTGGGTGCTAAAGGAGGAAGATATGACCGATTTTGCAGTCATTATAAGCGCTTGTACATCTTATCCTCCATTTTTAATATGGGAAGCATAAAGACTATTTTTTAAAAAACATTAACTTATTGAAGATGTGATGAAGTAGTTGAAAAAACAGTAAGATAAGATATGTATGGTCCTACTGTATATTTTGTATACTGATTGGAAACAGGCTTTTTAACGGTTTCTAAATATGCTAAGAAATTCCTCAGAATCTGCTTCCAGTTTCTTGACTCCAACCACTTGGCCAAACATACAGACAAGTGGATAGGCTTTGTAATAGCTTCAAGAAGCATTTCATGGTGATTCCCACCAAGAATAAGAAAATTAATCATACTTGAAATAGTTTAACATTTTATGGTTTCATTCTGCTTCTCACAGTCCTGGCAGCATCAGGATGAAGGAAAAAAGTTTCTTGACTGTGCCCTTGTCTATCAGTCTTGACTCTCTTGTCTATCCATTGAACTTTGAATGGTTTCCTCTAGAGTGTTTTAATCAGAACATGCACAGATAACAGTTGTTTTTTCTCTTTACTCATCCTTCATGTTATCTTCTTTTTGCCTCTTGTACGTGGTTTCTTAAGCTGAAGGCTGTGATATTTAGTGAACAACCTCACTCTTTTGCTGACAGACAGATGAGACTCACTGCAATCTTTCCAAATGCACTGCTTCTTCATTTGTATGCACCACAGCCATCCCTTTCTCTGCAGACTAGATCAATCTCAGTATTAGGGAGATTATACTGCTGTCAGTAAGCCTTCAGCTTTTTCCTCACATTGCGGTAGCACCAGGCTACAATATTGAAGACTAGATGAGCTTGACATTTCATTTCATCCATTCAATATACCAAAAAGGAATTTTGCTTGAAGAAAAAGTGATTCCAATAGAACATTATGTAGTATGTAGGAAACAGTCCCACTTTGTGATCTAGTTAGAGACAAAGGTTCTCCTGAAGTATAGGTGTCATCACCCAAGATCTGATTTAATGTTTAGCCAGAACCAACCTGCAAATATTACAAAGTCCTGTGGGCAACATTTGGTAGAGAAATGGAAAAAATGGAGAAATAGAGTCAAGTTTTCTGAGTTCTGATCCTAGGTATGATTCACTCTATGAATGTGGCTTAATCTGCCACAAAATATTTTTTTCTCTTCACCTCTAAAACTGGTGAGAACCTTGTAAGCCTTTTATTGATTTTTGATGAAAGTTTACCAAATATTTTGAGATCAATGATGTTTTAAATAATAAAAAGCTATATAAACTTACCTAATTTGTCTTACCAGCAAAGCTGCATAAACACTTCCAGCTTTGGGTATTCTGCTGCATAAGACTTGGAATAGATGACACAAACTATACATTTTAAAAGAATCTTCAGTTTTTAATTTTGTTTTTTCAAAATAAACCTCACATTTTTTCAGGAGCTGCATATTAGGAGTGTAGCTCAGTGGTTTAGTAATAGCTTAGTGGTTGCTGGATTTTTTTGTTTGTTTGTTTTCTCTAATGTAAATTTTCTACCCTTGGAAAAAAAAACTAAACACTAGTAGTCTCAGGTATTTAAAAAAAAAACACCAAAACCAAGCAAAAAAATAGAGGAAGGACAATGAGAATATTGGCCCAAGGTAATATATAGACTCGATGATCTCCAGTATGGTTAAAAAAGAATACAGGATGAGATCAGAAGTGAGAACAGCACTTAACTTACAGATATTCACCCTGTAAGGCAAGACTCTTCCATCTTTTTCTTGCTCACAGCATTCCTAATGCCTTAATTTTCTCACTTGCCTTTACCATTAAGTTCTTCTTTTGAAAAGTAGAAGTTAGAAAGAAAAGGAGACGTGCCTACAGCCTCTCAGAGCATTTCTGGCTGCATCTCTTGAAATTGTATGTAATCTTTGTTTATGAGCGGCACAATTGCTGCTTTCAATGTGCCCATTTGGGTGTGGGAGCATTGCCAAAGAGGACTGCAGATCCAGGATCTAGCACTAAATTTTGCATGCTTACTTACTTTGGGTGACTGTGGATGGTTATGAACTACATTCAGGAATGTGAGGCAAATCACTGTGGCCTGTGGACTGGTGAGAGTAAATGTACAGTTAGAATTGTCCTAAAAGTCAGAGGATGTCAACATGACATTAATGAAGGTTTGTGATGGACAGAGTCCTAGCCATACGTCACCAGGACAGGCAGCTTGCTTCTTTGTATTGTGATTAGCATTATTAAATGTCCATACATTTCTCATCAGGAGTGTTATTAGGCAGAGGGAGCGTGTATCTCTCTATTCAGAGTCCTGGTGAGGAATATTATTTTTTGTTTCAGAGTGGTTTGGTTGGTTGTTTTTTTTCTTCTCCCTCCTTTCCTTTTTATTCTCTGTCAACTTCTGTTAGTCCTGTCCCTCCTCAGCACTTCCTTCTCTAAAACAATTCTCCAGCCCTTTGGATATTCCTCCCACTTCTTGTTGATTTGTGTAAGGGCAACATCTTTGTAATGGCTGATGGTGAAATTCATTGCCAAAGGTTGTAACTGAAGCCACAGAAATATGTGGGCCAGATGTCTGACCTCCAGAGCACCTGTCATGTGAAGGGTCTGGGGTTTTAGTGCTGTTTTGCAGCAGTAGAAAGATTTTGATTTGTGAGGATAATGCTGGAAAAAAATGGGAAAATTTAATCCTACTTCTCCACTGGAACTGCTGGTGAATATATATGGGAGTAAAGTGCTAAGACAACAAGAAAATTACTATGTTTCTGTAACTCTGTCCACATCTGAGCATGAAATATGCAATTAAGCAGAGCAGTAACCACCAAGGAGGTTCACGGACAGCCCTGGGAAGGCTGTTTTAGCACGTGAGGACAAAGTGGAGGCTGTTCTTTTTGGCACAGCTGCGGGCCAAAGTGGCCACAGTAGCAAACCCCAAACCATACGTACAAGTACAAAGCAAGAAGTGTGTTTAAGTGGAGACCGAGTTGGGTCACCACAAAGATGAGCTCTCTTCCCATGCACTTGGCCTCACCTGCTGGATCATCCTAGGGAAGGCACAGCACTGCCTTGTGCTTCTCTTCCTATTGACTGCAGGTAGTAAGATTATCTCTGCAGAGTTATGTGATTTCTGATTATGGAAAGTTGCATATTTGCTGGGTTTTGTGAAATTATCTTTAGTTTACACGTGCAAATAACTTTGCTCACTCTTCCACTATTTTTTCCTCAATGTTTGCAATGTATGAATAGATTAAATGCTCCAGTCAGCTAATGAAAGGGGAAAAAAAGTGCACAACTGAAGCTGTGGACATTAGGAAACAGTCTGAGAGGAAATCTTGGAAAAGTTTGGCTTCTGAGCCAGACTCTTTGTTTGTTTTTATAGATTAAAATTTGATCTAAAAACAGCTGACTGGTGATTAGGTATTTATTTTTTAATTGCAAACTCCTATTTCCTTTAAGATAGAACAGCTCATTTGACAGCTTACATTTGCTGTTTCTCATTTTTCCCAGAAAGAGATTCACAAAAGTATTCAACACAGTCATATGTCTTCCAAATCTGCAGCACTTTGCAGGAGCCCAGCTTGACTGTCAGGGATTTGAGACGAATTCTCGATTTGCAGCCCTGAGCTGGAATGTCAGAGATTCTAAACTGGAATTTGGTCTTTAGGTTGATGATTGTAACTGGCTGGAGGAAGCTGGGGAAACCTGACCAAACTGGGGAAATCTGACCAGTCATTGTCTGAATTTAATTACTTCCATGTGTGCTGAACTCTGACAGTTAAAGGAGGATTTTTTTATTGCATTTTTTTATATTGACATTATGACCCATGATAATAAAACTACTCTTAGCAGATAGAAAAAGATGTCAGAAAAAAAAGAAAAAAAATGAATTTAAAGGAATAATAGCAAGTTAAGAAGACCTCTGAGTTAGTGTGTTGCATAGGTCTGACAGCCTGAATAATGGGAAAACATTGGTTATTTTCCACAGTACACAGTTGCAATAATGATGCGAAAATAAAGATCAGTCTGTTGAACTCTCACTCACACTGGTGACTTCTTACTTGTGTAGGAGTTCCCATCCAAGTGAACAGGAAACATCCTGAGTTACCTATTGCCAGTATTTCATAACAGTGCTTGAGATTTGACCTGTCCTTCAATTTTCCATCTTTCCACAACCATTCAACTCTTGCTTGGATTTTGCTCAGAGCATGATCCTTTGAAACTAGTGATGCTGAATGCTTTCTCTTGTTCCTCTTTTAAACTGTAGCTACTGGGTACACGAGTATTTGCTTATTACTATTGCTATTACATAAATACAACCAGGACATTTTCAGTTTAAGTGTACATAATATATTTGGCTTATATGAGCCATTTCAAACAAACCAGAAGAATTGATGGAGCTGCAATCATCAATAAAGCCATTAGCTTCAGGGGGATTACTCACTGAAGTGGGATGTGTTTTGGATTCCACTGAGGTTTTCAAAGGGAAGATATGAGCAGCTTGTCTTTCACTGAAAGATCCCTCCTGATACTCACCAGTCCCTAACCTGCACATATTAATCTTGCGTTTTGAAGTACTTCAAAGCTTCAGGGCTACTTTGAGAAAAGCACATACAGGGTATCAATGTTATGCTATAGTTATTAATGTGTTTTAAGTTTTGAACATATACCAGAGATATGAAATCATAAAAATATTTTCAAAAATTACAGACTGTGGTCCCACAGCTACACGGAGCAGTCCTTGCCTTTGGTCCACATGTAGGTGATTTCTTTAACTTCTTTAACATAAGTAAGTGCTAGTCAGTGTAAGAAAAGTTTGCAGGTTTTGAGTCTGATGGTTTTGGAGGAGGAGAAAATCTTCACTTTCGTTACTTGCAAATGAAAGAGGATTTATATCCACATGTCCATCCTATTCCATTCTTCAGCATTGGTTTGTTTATTTATGTATTAACTTACAGGTCATCCCTAAGTGCGTTTCATAATCTGAATAGCTATTGCAAATCTTGTTCTTCTATTGCATTTTACCCTGTGCTGACAGAGCTGACTGCCATACAAGAAATTGTGGTCTGACCATGGACCATGTTATTCATGAAATACTACATAGGTCAAGAACATTATTATTCTCATGTCATACCATCACAGTTCACATCTGTCAATGTGAAAGAATGGAAAGTTCACTTACGTGCATAAGATGGAACTTTTGAATACATGTAAGCTGAAGATCTTTTTTACTTTTAGAAAATGCATTCTCTCTTCACACAAAAAAAAAACCCAAACATTTTTAATTGAATGACACAAGGGACTCATTTTAGCTAGTTAAACATCGGCAACTGAAGCACTAGAGTGCACAAGTCTCCCACCCACTTCAAGTATACCTGGATATGTATGAAGTGCAACTTATGTCAGGGAATCGTAACATTTAAAGATTTATAATTGTCTTCCTACCTTGGAAAAAAATTATTTCAGACTCTCAGCTTTTGCATCTCATCTGTAAAATATGGAAAAAAAAATCTATATGAAAACTGGAAAACATGAACAAAGGTTAGCTAAAGAGGGGACTTATAGAATCATAGAATAGTTTGGGTTGGAAAGGACCTTTAAAGGTCATCTTGATCTGATCCTGTGTGGGTAGCTCTGTTTTACCCTCTCCTGGAGTTTACACCAAAGTGCGGCAGGACTTTGAGTATGACCTTTTCAGAGGTGCCTTGATGAAGTAAAGGGCAGAATCACCTCCCTTGACCTGCTGGCCACGCTTCTTTTGATATAGCCCAGGATACGGTTGGTATTCTGGGCTGCACATTGTCCACTCGTTTTCAGCTTTTCTTCACCAGTACCCCCAAGTCCTTCTCAGCTGGGCTGCTCTCAATCCTTTCATCCCCCAGCCTGTACTGATACCAGGGGTTACCCCAGTGCAGGTGCAGGGCCCTGCACCTGGCCTTGTTGAACCTCATGAGGTTCACATAGGCTCACTTCTTGAGCCTGTCCAGGTCCCTCTGGATGGCATCCTGTCCCTTAGGCATGTCAACTGCACCACTCAGCTTGGTGTTGTACACAAACTTGCTGAGGGTGCACTCGACACCACTGTCTATGTCATTGATGAAGATATTAAGAAGTACTGGTCCCAACACAGATCCCTGAGGGATACCACTCATCACTGAGCACTGATATTAACACTATTAGTCCTCAAGAAAATTCTTGATTGATGTGCAATGCACCCTGAATCCTGAGATTACAAATCTTGCTCTGAAGAGGGTGACAGAAGGATTTGTTTGCACCTCTAAAATTGTCCCACTGAGTTCACAGTAAAGTGAAGGAAAAGCACATCACGTTTACCAAAGTTCATTTTTAGAATTGTTCAGTGATTGAAGAAATTTTTTAAAAGAATCTTTTCATTCCAACAAGACAAAGCAGTCTTCAGTTCTCCACTAAGATCTGGACAGAAAGTTGCTAAAGACAATGTTAAGGCTCTTTTGCATGTCAACTAGCACAGCTGATCCAGCAACCGGTTCTTCCTCAGACTGCAGGCTAATATCTGAGGAAATGAAAACAAAGCATAGAGAGTTTATATGGTGAGAAGGTGTTTTGATATTTCAGTATTCATGTATCATTAAATATATGTATATCAAAATCATAGTCTCTCACCACTAGTTGTTCAAGGACCGTGGACTATGACATTAAGCAAATGAATTACAAAGTTGTCACACAGAATGTGTTTTTTTAACTTTTTTTTTATTTGGGTGCTTATGCTATAAAAAATGCCACTGACTGCCTTAGAGCTAAAAGATACTATGAAAGTAGACACTGCTATTTGCCTCAGCAGTTCTTGCTGTAAATTACCAAACTCAGTCTTTTATTGACAATGAATTGGCTCCCTAAAAATCAGTGTAGTGGCTGTGCCTGCATTACCATTACACTTTCATTTCATAATGCTTACAGAGAAAGCAAAATCAAGCAAAAATCATCATGTAGAGAGACTGAAGTTATGGGAAAGAGAAGTCAGGTGACCTCCATGCAGACCTTAAGTCAAAATCTAGAGACATAGAGAAAACAGACAAAAAGAAAGTCGTGATAATTATCCAGTCTGTTTCTTGGATATCCTGAGCACACTGGGAGTCCATAGTGTGTTTAGTCCATTCATAGAAAGAGGATTTCCTCCAGATCTGACACTGAGCAGAGCTCAGGAGAGGTGACATCCATTACCTTTCTCCACAGCAAGCGGATTTCTCCTTTTCTGGGGAAAACATTCTCCAGTTGTGCCTCCCTCGCCCTGGAGGAAGCAGGTTCAGCACAGAAGTGGCAGGTTCCCCCACTCGCTGTGCTCCTCTCCTTTCCCAGTTCATGACCCTTCTTTCCTTCACTTTTCAGAGTGATACACAAATTGGCAGCCTCTCCTGCCCGGGCACCTCTGAAAAGAACATATTCAATGTCCAAATGCACTTTGGTGTAAACTCCAGGAGAGCATAAAACAGTTTACCGCTTTACAGTTTGACCACTGTTTGATTCCTGATGGGTTGTTTTTGTTTTTGTTTTTTTTTTCATAAAAGTCAGGACATAGGATGTGGCTCACCTCAGACCTCCACACGGAACAGGATCGATGCTGATGAGTACTGGCCATGCTCTGTAGAAGTCAGACTGAGTGCGCTGCTGCTATTATTTGAGACTTATCAGAGAGTATTTTGGGAATGGTTATAAAGCTGTACAGTCTCCTTAAAATTCTTCTTGTGATACACATCAGACAACAATGCTTCTTCCTTAACAGAGGGAGAAAAGGAAACTGCAACGTTGGTTAGCGTCCGGGAGAAGTATGTTTGCATAGTAATAGTTTCATAAGGAGTATCATTTTATTTGTACAGTAAACTTCATCATGTCACAACACAAGATGGTTGTGATGCAATGACAAATTCTCAAGCATATGCCTATAAATACTCAATATTTGCTGCAACACAGCTCCTCTTAGGCAGGAGCAGAGCAATTGTATGTTCAGGGGCAGATGGGTTTCAATCCCCAGAAACTTCCAGTATTGTGAAGGGAAAAGGGAGGTTTGCAAAGATGAAAAAATAAAATAAAAAAACCCCACCGCACCAAGTTGTTATTATTGCTGCTATGGAAACTGAACAAAGAACAATAACTACTTGCCAATTTCTTCTGGCTCCTACAGTGAATAAGCCTAAAATGCTGAGATTTCAAGGCCAAGAATGGCTGTCAATAACTAAATATTTTTCTATTCTGGGATTTACCAACATATTACCTTGGAGTAGTTTAGTTTCTAAACCTTTGTGAATTCTCTTTTTTTTTTTTTTTACTTTCTGAAGGGCAATGCATTATACATGAAGCACGCTGTTATGAAAAGGCAATCAGTTTACATGGAGAAATCAATTAAATAATTGATCTGGTCCTGAAATTAGGAATGTATTCACTGCAATTTATTTATATCTATGAAGGACAATGTTTTTATAGAAAGAAGAAACACGTTACATTTACAGGAGTGCCTAGCCCTGCACAGCACCTGGGAACTTAGAAGGAATGAAATGTCATTGTTTAGATGTTTATTGCCACACAGTTATAACGTGCTCATTGTAGTTGTATCTGTGTAAAAGGCTACTGTTGAGACTCCCTTGCTTCTGACAGACATGTATTTCATCTGTGAAAGGGAGAAGCAGCCGATGTATTTCTGCCCAATAATAACTTGAGTCATGTGATATTTTTTTAATAACCTGCACTTCGGACTTCATCTGGAAATGAAGGTTCAGCTAATTTAGGACAGAGAGTATGACTTTCAGTATGGTTTCACCATGTTTTCTGACTCAGAAAACAGTAACTGAATCCTAGTTACTGGAATGAAATGGCAGCACTCATCACTTAGCTTGGAACAATTTGTTAGTTGTTAAAATATAGAATAGCGTAGGCAAAATTAACAACTGAAGCTTGCTTCTGTGGGGAAAAAAATTGTCTAGAGCCTTCTGGCAACTAAATGGTGAGGGAAGTCACTTCTGTTCACCTTTGCCTCGATTTACAGTGGGTGTTCTTGTCGAAAAATATCTCTTCAGTAAGAGATGGACATCTTTATTTATGTTCTTCAAAATGTTCTCTACTGTCAGTCAGCATCATCTCCATCTTACCCAGCGTGTGTTTAAGACATATGGTGTTCTTCCAAGTAATTCTCTCTGCCAGATGTTAACTTGACTATCCTCCTATGTGCAAGAAAAAGAGATATAGTTTAAATGTCTCTCAGCTATATTTTATCTTACAGCATCTCAGTGACACGAATATTCTCGCTGTGGGGGTGGAGAGGGAAAGAAAAATGATGGGGTAGAATGGGTGCTGAAGGTCTTTTAAACCTGAAGCACCCCTTAATTATGACCTCTAAGAAATACTAAATAGTTGCCCAATACCATTTTTAAGAATCTCTTGAAGTAGAATAGCTAAAAAAAATTCAAGGTCAGAATTCTGAAAAACTTGAACAAAAAATAATCATTAAAATCACAGATGGTAGAGGAGGCAACTCACCATCAGCAATGTTCCCTAGAAAGAGTTGGTGATTTTCCTACAGTATCCTTTCTAACTTGTCTTGCAAGTGCAGCTCAGCCTTAATGAGTGTGATAATCTGGAGGAGGAGATGCTGTCATTCAAAATAGTAGCAGCTATAAATCCCAGACTCCTCAAAATTAACACCTAAACTCCCAAGCATCACCAATCCAATTAGGGACTTTCCTACTGAAGAGTTACATAAATTCATTTCAGCCAGTCATTTACAGGAGCCTCTTCATTTTCTAATACAACTGCTAATGCAAAGGTTTCCTGAATATAATATAAATGCAATACAGTAGCACCAGTTGTTACCCTGTGCTTTTATTACATGCTTATTTTTAAGACAGACAACTCTAAGGTATTTTCCTGTCAAGAGTGCATAATCCTGGAGACCCCTTGCTATTATAGCATATACCATCAGAACACTGTGTTTTTGAATTAGAAGGAGTTTCCAAATGTAGTTTTCTTCATCATTTCCCCAGTATAGCAGTTAACGCAAATGACACATCTGGCTGGGTTTTTTTCACCTTGCAATCCAGTTATGACACAAATCTGCTTCTGGTTTGTCATTCTAAGTCCATAGACAGTAGTCAGCCAGTCAAATGTGGACATTTAAATTATCTGTAAAATCATATACTTGTAGCATTGCAGGACTGCAGGAGTAGGTGGATACAACCATGAATTTTGAATTAAATAACAGGCTAATTACCTTATTATTTGATTGTACCTGCAAAGCCCATACAGTATCTCTCTGCCATATATAAAGCTATATTTTAAACAAGTTCACTCACATATCTTGTCTTTTCTTTGTTTTCTATTTGATAGTAAATTCAGTTCATTCTATTTTGATATGGTAGCAAAAGAATACGCTAATATCGTATCTGTAATTAATGGCAGATATATGTAAATTATGGGGTCAGGCCAAACAAACAGTATGATTTACTGATGCAAGTAATAGTGGATGTGCACTAAATAAAGATTTTTTTTCTTGGCTGTACTTGAATAAGTAGGGCTGCTCTTAAAATACTCAATCTTTTATTTGCGAGGTAAGTAGGGAGAGTGAAGGGGGGAATCTCTGCATTCAGTAGAGATATTTGCAACCCAAATCAGCTTAGTTTTGCCATGCCATGAGTGGAGGGGAATTGATAATCTCTGCAGCCCTAAACATAGCTCCACTAAATTTGTCTACAATTCTATCAAGACTGATCATAATTTTGTCTACTACAGAACAAGTTCATCGCATGGCAGCAACTCACTCCAACACTTACAAAATTGCAGGTGGATTTTTGGCTGTATGAAGCTGGAGGGTAAAATGCTTGTTATTTTTAGAGAAGCCAAGATTACACCCTGTATTTTTAGATGTTTGCAGAATATAGACTTCAGGAATGTTGGTCCACAAGAAGTGATTTCCCTTAAGCCAAATTTCCTTTAAAAGTATATCATAGACTTACGTGTAGTCACAGCTTACACTGGCAAAGTTGTGTTTTTGAAGGTATCATTTGAATCAGACTTCTTGATTGAAATCACCTGTTAAATTTAGGCTCCTCAGTATAAAAGCTAACAAGAAAGTAAAAGAAAAGTAAGATTAAGTGATATATTAACCCAGAGGGGGAAAAAAATATTATTTTAAATATCTGTACTAATTTTTGCTTTTATAAGTATTTTACAGCATTATTGCATTATCTTAAACACCTTTACATTCTTTTTCTAGCCATTAACTAACTTGGTCTGTGTTTAACAGTGTTTGAAATTGTACATATCTTCCAGTTTTATATTTAATGAATGTTGTTTCTAGGGTCTGGATATATATTTTTCAACTAGTACTTTAGGAGCAAGATTTAGTGTGATGTTAAAAAAACTCCAATGGGGTGTTCATATGGCAGCATGTACAGATGGAGAACGGTCTTCTGTGGCAGCTGGAGGTTACGTCAGATCTCTTGGGGCATCTAAAGTCAAAATCTAAGAGTAGATTAAGACATTCCATGAGTATGCCTCATTGCAGTGCACCATGAGCAAAGCTGTTCTGTAAAATGGGTTTAAGATTATGCCCACATTCTGCAAAAGTTGATGTCAGCAGTTTTGAATTAGACGTGTGTGTGTGTTTGAAATGTGATGCATTTAATAACCTAGAATTGGCATTCCTTCCTCCAAAACCAAAAGTAATCTGAAATGAAGCAATGATGACACTTTCAGTTAGAAGTGTTCAATAATTAGTTTAAATGTCACCCCCATTTGCTGGATTTCCCGTCCTTCCCCCTGTAACAGATATAGTGGAACCATGGAGGAAAACATTGATGACGAGTTCTTAAAAGGGTTAATATAAATTTAGCCAAACCATTTTCCAATGCAAAATTGGAGCTTTTGCATAAACATTTCCATTTTGGTTATATCTTCTACAGAGAACAGGCAATACAAATCATTCTAATTTTGTTCTGACATGAAACATATTTGACCTTGTTGCTTTTTCTTGACTTTTCCATCCTAGCATTTCAAACTTCTTTTAAATGAGATGTTTTAGAAATGTGAATCACTTTTTTTCATTTTTTTGTCCTAACAAGGTTTGATTCTTTACATTTTTCTTCCTTTTAATGATAAAGGCTTTAAAATTCTGGTGCTTCCTATAGAAAGATGATTCCACTTAAACAAACATTCTTTAAATCTGTGGACCTGATGTTCCATAGTACCAAAACTATATGAAACTGTCCTTGCAAAAAAGTATGCTGGTTTATGTACTCTGTAACATCTGTTTTCCTGGCACTCCCAACTTTTCTCCGTGTCTATGTCTACACTAATAAACTAAACAGGGAATGGGCCTGAGCTCTGCCATGCAATCACCCATAGCCTTAAATTGCTATGGTCTATGGCATGGTTTTGACTCCAGTTTACTACTGCTCCCTCAGACCTTGCCTGGGCATGCTTCAGGGTTAGCACCTGCCAGGAGCGTGAGCATCAGAAAGTTAGGATTTGAACCCTCTGTTTTATGGGAATAAGGAAGACCAGCTGCAACAACACAGACTGTGTCATGATCAAGAATGTGCCTGATCTGTATTATTTGTGCAGATATAGCAAATGAGAAGAGAGGGAACACCTACTCTTTGAAATGTCATTGTGGAAGAATAACGTTCACTAGATAAAAATTGTACTACTGTTACAAGTTTTCATTGACAGCAGCTAAGATGAAATTGAATAGCACTACAGCAGTTTCTGCTCTCATGCCACGTTCCCTCACCAGGGCCTGAAAGAACTGAGGAATAGTTGAGCTACGTGTTAGTGGGATCAGAAGGCATTTGTTCTTCTGGGTGTATGCGAAGCCAAAGATCCAGAATGGTACAAGGGGTATGTGTGCTGTTGTTAGAGGATTGATTTGTCACATCAAACATGGAAGAAAGAAAGGGGAATCAAGAGAACAAAAGGATATTGTTGTGTTTCAAGTAATTATCTCTTGTGGTGTTTTTATTTTTTCTTTTAGTTCTTCCTAGGTACTAGTCCTTCAGATATATTTCTTTTTATTTCTTTTTACTACCTGTTGATTTGGCCTTTATCTTTTGGAGAGAAGTTGTGCAATAGTTGGTCTCTTATTGGCAAGCATGAAAGCTCGGTATTTTATCATCAGTATTCACTGCACTATTCAGATAAGAATTCATTCTGAATATAACTGTGTTTGAGGAGATTTACTGCAAATTACTGCTCTCTGCACAGGGCTACAAATGCCAATAAGATACTGGGGGCTCAAAGATAACGCTCAGCACTTGGCAGCCAACATGTAAGGGTCAGCTAGATAAGTAACGGGCAGATTGTTTTACGACACACTGATAATTGCCATTTCATTTGGCATTTTGTCCCTGCTGAATTACATACTTTATCTAAATCATGTAGAATCCAAGAAACTTTTTAATTAAGTTTTTTGCATCTAAATAAAAAATAATTAAAATAATTTCTATGAAAAAAAGTGGAAAAATTTAGTTTCTATTAAACAGATCGTGCTAATGTAGATAATAACAGTGAAAAGATCTCTCTAAATTGTCTGGTTTTCCTCTCAAAGTGCAAGCACTCATAATGTCGCACATTTTACTTGCAGTTTCCTCACTCAGATCTTAGTGCTGTTCAATAGTATTCAACTCCAAAAAGGATCAAAAAGTAGTGTGTCACCATCCATTTCCATTTCCACTAGATTACTCGATTGCCATTGTATAAGACCTGCTTCCCCTGACTCCCCTTTGCCCCAGTAAGTCCAACCTATGTATGTCATATATAATATCAAATGACAGTGTGGAGGGTAAATAGATGTGCATACTAAAGCAGTTCAATCACAGATACATGCCATTTTATTAATTACATGACTTCCCTGTGCTGTGGTAGAGATGGTGCATGGAGGGAGAGGAGCCAGCTGAGTTGACATAGAGGGTCCTGCACAACCTCCTTGTTCCACCCGAGAGATCATAGAATTGTTGTAGCTGGAAAAGACCTTTAAGATCATCAAATCCAACCGTTATGTAAGTCCACCAAGCCCACTTCTAAACCATGTCCCTGAGCGCCATATCTAGACGTCTTTTAAATACATCCAAGGATAGCGATTCAACCACTTCCCTGGGCAGCCTGTTCCAGTCTTTGATAACCCTTTTCAGTGTAGAAGTTTTTCCTGATGTCTAACCTAAACCTCCCCTGGCACAACTTGAGGCCATTTCCTCTTGTCCTATTGGTTGTCACTTGTGAGAGGAGACCAATACCCACCTTTCTACAACCTCCTTTCAGGTAGTTGTAGAGAGCAATAAGGTCTCCCCTCAGCCTCCTTTTCTCCAGGCTAAACAACCCCACGTCCCTCAGCCGCTCCTCACAAGACTTACTCTCAAGACCCTTCACCAGCTTTGCTGCCCTATAGTGCAGTCCTTCAGGGAGGCTTGCTGGTGAGCGTAGTGGTTCCTCCTGTGCTGTGCATAGTGCTGCTGCAGGGTTGTGAGGCTCCCCTGGGTTCCTTTCTGCTCCATGGATCCCCCAGAGGATGGAGAAATGGCCCCAGATCCTGGTGCATGGTTGTGGGACCTTCTCTCTCTTTTTCAGCCACCTTTGATTATCCCAGTACTCTTCAGTGTTCTTAGCTGTAGGACTGACTAAAGGACACCTTGCTGATGATCAGACCATTTGTTTTCTGATTTGCTGTTAGTTTCTGATTTGCTTCACTATCACTGGCGCTCACAATCTTCTTGTTCTGGACACTTCTGGACACTTTGAGTGGGACTTCTTCATGTTCTATAGGTTGTTTTCCTAATTTGGCTATCTATTTCCTTGATCACACCAAAACTATCCTGCTGTCTGAGACAGAGGGTTGATCACATTTCATCTACTTCTGCTACAGCAAGAAGTTGATTAAAGTTCACTTTGGAACAGTGAAGTTCAAGTTTGGACCCATTGGGAAGAGTAGTGGCTCATAGATCTCAGGGAAAGAACATCTGAAAACATGCAGATCATCCAAAAAGGCAGAAAACCTTGGCAGCTCCATTTCTATATTCTCTGACATTAATCTTAATGAAAATGCTTAGACCCCTGATTTGTGAAGAATGAGGATTTCACCAACTGAGTTTCAATATAAAAATATATTTCACCCTGTTCTAGAAAGAGATTCAGAAATTCAGCCTGGACTATATTAAACTGTATGTTTCTACTCTGTGCTTGACTTTCAAATTCTAATGCCTTAAGTAGAGAGATTTGTAACCAAGGAAACATGAAGTGGTATTTCTCTTATTATTCAGTAAAATTGACACAAACTACAGAAAGCATCTATACATTAGCACTTTAAAGCTAGAATGTTGTCTTTCCTTTCCTATAATTTCTCTCTGCCTTTGATAAATGACTTAGAGCTTCAATGTCAGATATCACATATATACAAACCATGGTAGGAGAAATAAAAAAAAAATAAATAAAAAAAAAGAAAGCAATTATTTTCCTTGGTGTATATGAAGAAAGATTTATGATTTCTGTTCCCTCCGTAGATGAAATATTTCTTGCAGAGTTATAATATATTACCCAGCAGCTCCCTTGGAAAATGGTCATAATGGGGCTCACACATTCCAGAATGTTATAATTATTTCTGGTTTTATTTATTAATTGTTTTGACAGCTTTCAGTCATAGTTAATTCTAAGAAAGTGCTGTTAAAAATAGTAATGATATTCTGATTAATGCACATAATCAGGACTGAGAAGACCAAAGTTAATCCTATAGGTTGGTTACGGAATTCTCTGTTCTGTTTAAAGCAATGTTCAAGATTTCTTATGATTATTTAGATCCCAGCCAGGCTAAGTATTGAAACGAGTATGAACATGGCTTTTTAGTGAAGCAGAGAAGGTGGTGACGACTAATTAATGCTAAATTATCTCTTTCACTTCCACTGCAGAAATAAAAATAATATCCTGCATGAATTACAAATGTAACACTGAATTTTCCAGTGTTTGGGGTTATGTTTTATTTTTTTCTTTCTCTGCCCACAGCAGTCAGAAGTGTACCAAATAAACCCTTCTGCCCAAACTAGAAGGGTTATCCATGTTGTTATCAATGATGCATATGCAGTTTGGGTTGCAAACAAGAGTCATCCAACTACCATTTGCAATGAAGGTGTTGAGTTGTGAAGGTGCAAGCAGCAATCAAGTTATTCAGTGCCTTTTACCATGAGTGTGTGATTTATTATATATGTCATAGCAATCACAGAATCACAGAATCAGCCACAGAATGGTTAGAATTGGAAGGGACCTTACAGATCATCTAGTTCCAACCCCCCTGCCGTGGGCAGGGACACCTCCCACTAGACCACGTTGCTCAAAGCCCCATCCAGTCTGGCCTTGAACACCCCCAGGGACGGGGAAGTACCAAAGGAATTGGTGATTAGTAGAAAAGGGAGGAAGCAAGACTTGCTGCACATAAAAATTGAGATTGGATCAGTCTTCTGGTATAGCTATACCAGACTGGCAATATGATATGATTTATGAACTCTTAATTAAATCTGCCTTCTCTGTATCAGATTAAATACATGTGTATAGATATCTTCATCTACATTGATAGCAGATAGCTAAGCTATAGCTTATACGATGACTGTACATGGCATGCTGACGAAAAACTAGACTCAACAAAACACTGTAAATATGACGATAAAAGACAATCACAAGCAGAATAAATTCCCACTTGTCAGCTATTCCTAAATAAAATTGAGGGTAATGTCAATAAATAGTCCTTATATTTTCTGTAATCATGTGATGAAAATACTTTTATAAATATATTCAAAGTACTTTGTTAAGGTAGAAACACCTATTGTAATTGTTCGAGTAATATGAATTCCTTGATTCTAATAGGCTGCTAAAGTTACCAAAGATAATTTTGTTATTTACTAATAATTTAAAAAGTATTAAATACCTAATTTTTTTACTGTACTATGATTGATCTTATGGCTATGATGTGCAAAATATGGGATTTAGTTTTGCCCAGCAAATAAAAGCCATATATGCGACATTCAACTCCATATATTGTAATCTAAGCAATCTATTTTGTAAAATGAGTCATGCAAGGATGCATTTCTCATCACTTGATCCATAAAAGAAAACAACTTTCATCATGTGCTGTAATCTTTGTGCTTTGAGCTCTAGCAGCTCCAGACAGAAATTCAGTACTGTTACAACAAATTCTATATTTTCTTCTACATAGTCTCGTCAACTGGTCCATAACTTCTAGTATACAGATCGTTAAATTCCAATACAAGAAGCAGGAAAATGGAGCAGTAGAATTTTTGAACAGTTAATATGCAGAGTAATATTATAAAAAGTTATATTTTTACGCCTCTCTAAATGCACACTTAATCTTCATTTTCTTATTCGCTTGAGTAATTCTGTTTTAATCTTTTTGATGGTTCAGATAGCTAAGGTGACTTCTTTTTGCTGTAGTATTCTGTATTTGCATAGCACCTCTCCTCTACAAGGGAGATGTGGTAGTCTTGGTCCCTATTTCTTTCTGTCTCCTATGTTACATCCTATTCAGCATTATGGAATGCCTAATGCTGATGGCATTGCAATTGTACTATTTATCAACAGAGAATACTAGTGAAAAGGGAAAGGATTATTAATAAATGTCAGAAAAGGAGACAGGTGAAATTTAGAAAGCATTCTATATTTCCAGTATTACCGATATTATATTTCTGTGAAGGAAACTCAGAAGAGTATACTTCACAATATTCACTGGTTGCAGTGCTATCACAATTTCTTTCATAATAAATGACAAGTAATCACCCCAAAGTAATCAGACAATTAATTCTGGAAAAAGAATATAGGACAGAACGGAGAGATCTTGTCTATGTTGCAAAACTTTTACCACATCTGCACTATTGCCATCCATCACATCAGTTTCATTTGATTCTGCGTGCTTTTGATTGGATTTATTTTCCCTGACTTGAATTTCTTGCTCTCTGTCCAAAAGAGAGAGACAACAGACTTAATTCAGTTGTCTGAACGTACGTAGTCATGTCTATTTGAGATAGCCTAGAGAAGCTTCCAGCTGCTGCTACAGAAAGATGCAAGTCTCTGCCAAGTCGTGTATTGTATTTGTCAACCCCATGCAGATGTTTGGACAGCGTAGGACATCCCAAATGATGCTAGACATCCCGTGCTTAGGCACCTGAATTGAGACCATACATATACATATTTTCAGAACATAAATCATCCCGTTTGTTTGGGTCATATAATTCACAATGATGAAACATAATGAGAGGAGGTACCCTTTCTCTGCATTTAGTAGAGGCAGTCTAGGGACTGTTTGTTTCCTCATAACAGACAAAAATGGAAAAAAAAAAATTTCAGACAGTAATATTTCATAATATGGGCTTTGCAAACTGAACCCAAACCAGAGCAGAGGTTAAGGTTATCTTCCCACTGTAAAACCTGGATCTCCAGCTAAGAAAAAGCCATTGGAGAAAAATTAGGAACCATGAGGTCTCATCACCTATGGGACAGGGGCTAACAGATATGATACAGGACCTTTAGAAGACACATGCCTTTCCTTCTAGAGTTGTAGCTACAGACCTTACAGAATGGCCTTAGCCATCTGACATGGTACTAGATGACTGTATAGGTAACTAAATTTCACTTACAGTGTTCACTCAGTAAATGTAGTGACACTTTCCTTTCCCTTTTCTTACTATAGCAACTTAAAAGGTAGAAAAATTACCTAGAGTTTAATTTCTATCTCTGGTTTAGGGCTTTTTTTTTTTTTTTTTTTTTAATTTGCAGTAATGTGTTGGCCACTAGGATACAACATCCTCTTGGTCTTTCCTGACTATCTGTTCAGGTTTGTATAAACATGCTTCAATAGTCGTTGGAGCATGGATTAGAAAGACGGTGTTTGGCTGCTCAGGGGACTGTCCTAACCTCCAGCCTCCAGAGTCAGTCTGATGCCCCAGAGCTCAGACTGTGGCTGGCTTCCACAGCAGCTCCAGAATAAGGCAAGACTCCAGTACAGTCATTGCAGGTAAATGCTATAATAACGCATCTTTTAGGTAGTATGAGAGGAACCCACATACTCTTTTTGCTGATTTTGGAAGGAAGATTCTGTTTATGAATATTAAATGCTACAAATCCTGGTTTACACTACTAATGAAAGTTTAAGTACAAACCACCTTTTTAAAAAAGCGCAAACACTCTTAGAAGTACTGCATCTTTTCAAGACATTTTCCCCCTTAACCTTCCTTGCATGGACATTTCCTATGGTCTTTGTGTGGAAAATCAAGCACAAAGCAAAAGGTCCTTGATAGGACATGTAATTTCTGTAGAAATACCTGTTATTTGTTTCTTATGTCTAGATTGTCCAACCTTGCTATTGGAGAATAATTTTAAAAAACATTACCTTAAATTTTATAATGTGTTGTTATACATTTATAATAAGGACTATTCATGAAAAAATGCAACAGATTTTTGAAAATTCATCATATCAGAGAGGTTCATTTTGCTGAATCCAAAGCAATTACTCAAACAGATAATAATCCATTGCTTATTAGTACAACATGTTTTTTTCAAGCATCTGGATGTGGGTGTTAAATCCCTAACAGCTGTTAGTGATTCCCTGCTGTATTCCTGTATTTTTATTATTGTAATCCATGTATCTCTTGAATATTAAAGGCATTATAATACATAGAGTTACCAAGCAACTGCTCAAGACAGCTTTATTTTGCGTTTCCTGCACGCTTCATGAGACTGCTCTGTGAACAGAATTATCAAAGCGAGAGAACAGAAGAGTAAGCTGGAGAAGGAGATCAGTTAAAGGAGACAGCAGTTTTAAAGAACCATGATATTCACTCTAATAAACCTCAAAGACTCTAAGGGTGTAGAGGCTGTAGGTTCCTACAGCTCCAGGCTTCACATTTTGCTGTGTGAGGTTGGCTACAAGCTTCTGACCACAAAAGCCTTTCAAGGAGTTAAGTCCTTTTGTCTTGGCCCTGAAATGCTCCCTGTGTGGAGCACGTTCTCAAACATACCACCTTAGATACAAATCTAATGACCCCAGCATAAAAAGCAGCTTAAAATGACAGAACTTCTATGTGGTGGTTGTACTCATAAAATCAGGTGTGAGTACCGCTCATTTTATTTGCAGTCTACTTTTTGCATCCTTTAGGTGCATCTCAGTGTATTTTTATGCCTTTTCTTCAATGACAAGAGAGCTGAAAGCTTACATCTTTTATAAAAGCCAAATATTTCCTGTAATCACAAGATTTCTTGAAGCTGTTGTGTTTGGAGGGAAGCAACTACATATATTTGATATATAATAGTATACTTGGTTATGGTTAGATTGGCTATGACTTATATGACTTATGACTCTAAGGAACTGGCATGCCATGGTGTTTTTGGAAAACTGCAATTTGTCTACATGTTAACACTGGAACTTTAACAAAAATACAACTTAATAAGAGATATGAGGAGAAGATGGCAAATAATATCCACTTCTGGAAGACAAAGTATTTCTGAGAACAATGATGTCAAACAGGACTACAGCATAAAAAAGTGAATATATGAGACATGAAGTCTTGTTCATTGAAAGGATTTTCGTTTTAGGGCTAAGTACTTGTTAAGGCAACAAGAATTTGCTCAGTCTAGAAAATAAAAACTGTGTTTCTTTGCTTCTGTACTTCTAACTCCACGTGCAGTATTGCATTGTACCATGAATCCTCTGTAACGCTTTTTTTTTCTAGAAATAACGCCCACAAGAGGATCTGCAGGAGTTAGCACATCTCCTGCGGAGCTTGTGTTCAAGCAAAATAAATAAACCTTTCTGGATAAGAGCTGACACAGAACAGAGCCACGTGTCTTTTCACTGTAACCTCTAGAACTCCAGCTTCCCAGTACACAGCTTACTGCCATGATAACAGGTCTGTTACCCACAGGCAGCTGTCTTGGGCTTTGCAAAATGGTTATGCTGATAGCCTTGGAAGCAATAGAAATGCATTTACATGCTACTGTGCCTGGACTCATAATTAATAGTCCAAGCAGAGCAAGCTCCAGTGTCTAATCTGCAAGCTGAATAAACTGTCCCCGTTTAAATGAGTTTGTCATTTATAAATGCTACATATGCTTTCATGTAGTTAATCATATGGGATGTAAACATGCTGAAACGCTGTAATATCCATATTTCCCTTTAAAAGGATGCTCACCTTACAGTTAGTGAAAATCTCTACATGCTGGCTTGAAAAAATAGCTGTACTGTATTAGCAGGATAAATCTGACAGTTTTTCCAAAGTATAGTTCAGGGCAAAATTGATTTCAGATTATCTGGATTGTGAATTCACACCAAAAACTGTGGCAATCTTTTCTTGAGCAATTCAGATCTGAGAGCTGCACTAGTGGTTGCTATTAATTGCCACCAGGGAGAAGGAGGACTGAAGAAAAGATAGGTTGACTTTCTCCACCCCATCCAAAACCGTTGTGGGAATCAGAGGAAGAGCTGAGCATGAGACTACAACGTGTTTCATGTGACATAAAGAACATAATAGACCAAGTGGACTCACACTGGGAGCTTTTAATGTCTAAGTGGTTTATCACAACATGCAAAGCTTAGTTTTCTGTTGCAAGGACACAAGGTTTGCTTATAGGGATGGTTTATTTCATCCGTTAGTAACTGGCCACACAATTTCAGACATTAACATCCTGCTTTTCTACTGCCCAGCAACTATAGAGCTCTACCTGCACCCGTGGGTCATAAAGCATTAACCCTTCAGGCATTACCTTTGTTAATAAAGAGGTCCAGTGATTTTTGAAGACAGGCCAGCAAAACTCAGCACTAGAAGGGCACAAAGCATTATAATGATCATGCTGTTGCAGACATCATCTTCTCTGGAATTACACTCCCCGGGCTTTCCCCTGCCCCCTGAGGAATTATGCAGGATAATAAAGATGATGTGGGCTTCATTTCTTAAGGATACCCCATTTTAGCTGGAGAAGGAACACGGCACTGTAGATAGAATATGCTTCTACTAAACCGTTTTTTGTGCAATATCTAGAAAAAGAGACCAGCTTTGTGTTTCCTTTTGCATAATACATTAACACCCTGTCACCTATAAATACTCAGACTCAGCCTCCTGTCAGATTCCATTTGTATTTCTATTTAATGTTTTTTTCCCCTCTTTTCAGCACATTGCTTGATATTCTTTGTTTTTTTACTGGCTTCTTGGGAGCTGGTCTGCACATGAAATTAATTCAGCAACTCCTGAACATTACTAGTTTGAAATAAAAGTATCTTATTCACATTTAGGTTGATTTGATTTCTGGACTAATCTGAATAAGTGATAAAATAACGAAGATTCCTAAATACATTGGTATTCAGGAATAACTACTGCAGATTAGATTCATTCTCTACCTTAATCCAAAGTAACTTTTAACAACTCTTAAAATAAAGTCTATTGCTATTAAGACTCATCCCAGTGAAATAAGACTATGTTTGATGCTGAAGTTATAATTAAATGAATAATATAATAAATATAATTTATATGATATGATGTAAGATAAGATAAGATAATAAATATATATGTGCTAACATAGTCCTACCATAGCGATCTTTTTTAATTCTACTTTGATCATATTTGATATAATTCCCAGAAGCTATGAATGATCCTGGGAACAGAAGACTTCTCATCTGATACATTTCCTACTTTTTGCATGGATGGAATGAAGATTGCAATAACGAAGTGTCCAGAGAACTTCTACAGTGAATACTTTTCATTTGTTTAATATGATCTTTTTAATTAATTTTGTTTCATCTATTCATTGCACCTCTGGTCACTTTGAGCCACTAACATGAGGGTCCCCACATCCTTCCATGGACTATGGATGAAGACTGGAGAGGATGAAGTCTGGAGAAATTGTCTCTCAATCTTTGCCCTTTTTTATTGTGCAGGCTAATGCATCTGTACAGCTTCTCAGCTCTGGTGGATTGCCGTCATTATTGGGATATTCGATCCACAGTTGCCTCCTCCTCCTCCACCTGCACTGCTGAACAAGGCATGTCCTGGGAGGGACACTGAGCACTGGGACCTTTTTCCCTTCCTTTTCCTGGAAATCTCCAATAACATCTCTCCAAGACAAATCCTAGGATGAGCCTAAGGGCAGTTTACCCCCTAGGAGGCAATATCATTAAATCTATGCCAAGTTTGGTTTCCTCTGCCCCACACATTTCCCCATCCGCAAGCACCCCTTACCCTCACTCATGCTGGGGCTGCGGGCAGGCTGCCCTGTCCCTGCTCTTCCTGGCCATGCTGCAGGCACTCTGAACCAGGAGAAAGACTCTATAAAAATGTTGTCTCTGGGCCACAGAGCCATCAAATGCGGACACATGGCCTACTGAGATGCTATATGGTCATGTGCAGTCTGTCATAGAGGGAGCCAGGTCAGGACTGTGGGGTTTTGTTAAATAAATGCATTTAATTTACTCTTTATTCGTATTCCTTCACCATCACACCCCTAAAAAAATAAAAAGTTGTTATTATATTATCTACTCCTACCACTGAAACTTTGCTTAGAACTGGCCTTTAAGAGACAGAAAATTACCTCAGTGCAATATTATATAAATTGTTGCTGTCATTCCTGAAATTCTTAACATATCTTTTTGTTTGAAAAGAACTTATGTATATGTATACATATATTACAACTGAGAAAAACTACTGCTTAGCAAATAGAAGCATATTGTCAATGACAAACTTGTCAAAATCCCAGTTTTCTACAGGCTCTTATGATAGTACCTTTTCCTACCAGGTTTTATATGCCACCAGTGCAATTGCTGAGAGTAGACAGTTTTTGAGGGCTTACACAGGTTAATTTACCTTATGACATTGTATGATTGCTTTGGAACATAGCAATATATCTACTATACCCAGTGCTCAGGCCCTAGGCACTAGCAACATTATTTAAGGCAAGGACCTGTCATAAGGATTCTGCACTCACTCTTAGCCCTATATAAGGCAGGAGGAGCAAGGTCTCTAACTTCAGAAGAATTTTATTTAGCCAAAGAAAGAAAAATAAATCACTTCTTTATTCTACAATTTTTTTTTCTGTTTCCACTATTTACACATCAAACTTTGAGTTAGGATACAGACCAGAATAAAGATTTCTTACATTTTAAATGTAGTGAGATCAAAGATTACTCTAATTTCTGAAGGCAGAGGATTCAGTGTCTGTTGTTTTATTATCAGTAATTCAGGAATCTGCCTCTGATCTCCCCCTGGGCCTGGGATTATAACAATTATTTTCTGCGTTGATGGAGGAGGAAAACAAAAAGAGGAACAAATTTTAACACAGTGATGACTTTAAAAGGTCAAAATGAAACATGAAGTTAGATCCTCCACAGGAGAGGAGAGCAGTGCACTAGAAAGGGAATGATCATCCCTGAGGAAGTGTCCTGGTGTTTCTGCACCAGGGCAACAGCAAGTAGTTCTTACTGTGTTTGCCAGCAAAGACACGGCTTCCAATAGGATGTCTTCAGAGACAACGAAAAGCCAGCCTGTGTCCTCTACATGGACTCCTTGGCATCTCCCGGCTGCCAGTGGCTCTGCACTGTCCCTTAGGCACAGAGATGTGACAGGTGCAGCCTCCTAAAGATCTTCTCGGCAGTTTCCAAGTCATTGTCAGATCCCATTAACAGACCTCAAGGCTCTTTTTTCTTGTACAAAGACAAAACAAGTATCTGAGATTTATCTGGCTTTGCTTTATAGTATCTAATTTGACTGGGAAGCAAGTAATTTGTAAATATAGACAATATTTTACTTATTCTTACTATTTTTTTCTAATCAATATCCCAAGGCATATTCTAAGGATTTTTGCTAATACTGACTTCCAGCATTTCAAAGATGTGACTCTTATGCCAAATATTATTTAATGCAGTATAGTGAGCAGTCTGTACTAGGACTAGACCTCTAAAGGATGTGTATAATTTCTCTTTAAAAATCTCGTGATTTTCCCGCAGCAATTAACTATCATTTCTACTCGCAGTGTGATGGAGTCTGGTTTATAGGAATCTCAAAGCAGTCTGAATCCCACAGGATGCCATTAAGGAGCTTGCAGAAGATCTGTCAACAGCTAATCAACACCACCTCACCTATCCACCACCTCAAACTCATTATGATCACTTGTGAACGACATTGTAATATTAGTTGCAGGGTGATAAAACACAAAAAAAATGACACCAAAATAGCTGTTAGTCACAGGAAAATGTAAACAAAAAAAAAAAAAAAAGGTTTCCCTGATTTTTCTTCTTTTTTTTTTAATTTCTTCTTGTTAGTACTGAGCACCATCTGCTGGATGGTGCCAGCTTGCACTAATACCCGTCCCCAGGGTGAAGAACAGATTATTCACACACACACAAGCTGAGTGAGGCAGGTCTTGCCCCCACATACATAGACAACATGTTTTTATACAGATACCCTTCCAATCGTCATAAAACATAGGCGACTGACGTATGTTTTATCATTTATTTCTAAACACGAGAGCTGCACGGTATGTCAACAGATTGCATACTGCGGTTGAAGCGCTAAAATAAATTAGTGGTCAGTGGCACAGCTGCATGCTTGTGTATCAGGCACTAATCTGTTCTTACCACCGGGCAAGCACTGTCCAGAATATGCCTGTGGAAGAACAGGTTCTAATCCTAATTATCAGCCTCATGTTTACTTGGTGCTAGAAGATACAGATGTAAAAATAGGGTTTTAACCTTCCACATTCATTTTAGGCTTATTACCCTGCCTTGTAACGTGGCAGCCGTACTCTGGCATACTTGCTCCTTAGGAGATCCCAACAGAATTTCTCCAAAAGGTCTGGTTTTACTGACTCCAATGCTTCCCCACTAGAGACTGTTAGATCTGTATGAGGAAAACACAATCTCATTCCATCTTCTAATCCCCAAGACCCCTACTTATGATGTCTTACCAACTATATGCGTGTGAAAGGCGACATTAAAGAAGTGTTACCACGGGCCTTTATTAGCTGCTTCTTAAATTATTTTTTTACATTAATTTTGTAAACCTTAATTTTATGACGGGCATTTCAAGCAAATCAGTAGGGAAAAATGGCAATATATTTTTATTATCTGTTCTGAGTCACTGATGTACAATTATTTTCTGTGGGGAGTTGAGTGCAGTTATGAAAAGAACTGTACCAAATATCTGTGAGCAAAAAAGTAGCCTTGACAAAGATATACCTTGAAGAGGAATTAAGATAAAGGAGGAAGACTCTCTTCCAGAATTGCCTTTTTTTTGTCACAAACCCCTTGATTTCACCCTGCAAATTGAGGCAACATGGAGGTGTTGCTAGGGGCAAAGGCAAGACTAAGTTGTGCAGAAGGAGGGAGCAAAATACAGCCTGTCTAGAACGCCATTTGAGAGTGGTGTTATTCACATGCCCCAAAATTCAAGCTGTTTACTCCATGAAAGACATGTGTTAAACAGAAATCACCTCAGGAAAATTTCCATTTTTTTATTTTTCTTTTTGTAGCATGGGGTATGTAGACCAAATGGAATATACAGTCTACAATGTTTACAGTAAATAAATTCCTTCTGTTTTGGATTTTATTGTGAATATATCAAGAACATAACCCTCTAGATAATAGTATATACCTGCAAAGGGTAGAGCAAGAACAATCATTATGAATGCCAAAATATTTTCATCCTAAAATGTCCTCTTAATTTCCTTAGAGGCTTTGCTTTCTGGAACAAAAAATCATTCCTTTTTTTTTCTCTTAGTCCCAGTGTGACTATTCTAGCATTCCAAATGATAATATTAAGAGTTTTATAAAGAAAGAAAGACATTGCTGAGGGATAGAATACAAAAGTGGGAAATTATTTTATGCCATTGATATTCAAAAAATGAAATCAGCAACATTAGAGTTATTAGTGTATTCCAGATGGCACAGTGCAATTGCCATTGTGCTCCAATAGAAGTGGAAACAAAAATACTAAGATTTATGGAAAGATGAAAGAGCCATTGCGCTTACTGCCTGAGAAGAATGTTCTTGTAATTTCTGTTAATGTTAAAACATGTTTACTGAGAGAGAATCAGAGCATCATGGAATAATTTAGGTTGAAATGGATCTTTGGAGGTCACGTGATCCAACTCCCCACTCAAAGTAGAGCCGATCTCATAGTTGCATCCAACTTTGAAACCATGAGGCTACTTGGGGCCTTGCCAAGCCAAATTATATCTCTTTAAGGACGGAGATTCCAGAGCTTTTCTGAGACACCCATTCCAGTGTTTCATCACCCTCATTATGGCAATTGGTTTTGTCCTACTACTCAATTAGAATTTTAACTGTCTGTGGTTTGTGCCCATTACCCCTAGCATTGGAGGCTGTGCACCTCCAAGAGGAATCTGGCTCCATTTTCTCTATAAACACCCACTAAATAGCTGAAAAAAAAACAATTACATCCTCCTTTGCCTGTTCTTCTTCAGGCTAGATGAACCCATCTCTCTACAACTGTCTTCATGTCATGTATTCCGGCCCCCTGATCATCTTGATGGCCCTCTGCCATATTCCTTTCAGTTAATTGCTGTCTTATTTGTACTGGGGAGCACAAAATTGGACATCGTACTTTAGATGCAGTCTTATAAGTGCTCCTCTCAATAGACAGCAGCAGTCACATCCCTCTTCTTCCTGGCTGTGATCTTACTAATACAGTCCAGTATGTTCTTAGGCTTCAGAGAAAACAGAGAAACTGTCCAAGCAGCCAGTGATCAGGTTAGGCAAGCTAAAGCCCAGATAGAATTAAATCTGGCCAGGGACATCAAGGGCAACAAGAAAAACTTCTATAAATATGTCAGTGATAAAAGGAAGACTGGGGAAGATGTGGGCTCTCTCCGGAAGGAAACAGGACACCTAGTCACCCAGGATATGGAGAAGGCTGAGGTACTCAGTGACTTTTTTGCCTCAGGCTTCACCAGCAAGGGCTCTAACCACATCACCCAAGTCACGGAAGGCAAAGGCAGGGGCTGTGAGAACGAAGAAACACCCACTGTAGGTGAAGATCAAGTCCAACACCATCTAAGGAACCTGAAGTTACACAAGTCCATGAGACCTGATGAAATCCATTCGTGGGTCCTGAGGGAACTGGTAGATGAAGTTGCCAACCCACCCTCCATCATATCTGAGAAGCTGCAGCAGTCTGGTGAAGTTCCCACTGACTGGAAAAGGGGAAATGTAACCCTCATTTTAAAAATGGGAAAAAAGGAAGACCCAGGGAACTACAGGCCAGACAGTCTCACCTCTGTGCCTGCCAAGATCATGGGGCAGATCCTTCTGGAAACTCTGCTAAGGCACACGGAAAATAAGGAAGTGATTGGTGACAGCCAACATAGCTTCAGCAAGGGCAAGTCAAGCCTGACAAATTTGCTGACCTTCTACAATGGCGTTACAGGGTTGGTGGATAAAGGGAGAGCAATGGATAATCTACCTGGACTTGTGCAAAGCATTTCACACTGTCCCACATGACATCCTTCTCTCTAAATTGGAGAGACACAGATTTGATAGATGGACCACTCAGTGGATAAGGAATTGGCTGGATGGTCACACTCAAAGAGCTGTGGTCTGTGGCTTAATATCCAAGTGGTGAGCAGTGACAAGTGGTGTTCCTTAGGGGTTGATACTGGGACCGGTGCTGTTTAACATCTTTGTTGGTGACAGTGGGATTGAGTGCGCTCTCAGCAAGTTTGCCAACAACACCAAGCTGTGTGGAGCAGTTGACACCCTGGAGGGAAGGGATGCCATCCAGAGGGACCTGAACAGGCTTCATAGGTGGGCCTGTGCAAACCTCATGAAGTTCAACAAGGCCAAGTGCAAGGTCCTGCATGTGGGTCAGGGCAATCACTTGTATAAATACAGGCTGGGCGGAGAATGGATTGAGAGCAGCCCCGAGGAGAAGGACTTGGGGGTCTTGTTTGATAAGAAGCTGAACGTGAGCCAGCAACACACGCTTGCAGCCCTGGCGGCCAGCCGCATTCTGGGCTGCATCAAAAGAATCGTGGCCAGCAAGTCAAGGGACGGGATTCTGCCCTTCTACTCTGTTCTCATGACACCCCACCTGGAGTCCTGTGTCCAGCTCTGGAGCCCTCAACATAAGAAGGACATGGACCTGTTGGAATGGGTCCAGAGGAGGGCCATGAAGATGACCAGAGGGCTGGAGCACCCCTGCTATGAAGACAGGCTGAGACAGCTGGGGTTGTTCAGCCTGGAGAAGGGAAGGCTCCGGGGAGACCTTATAGCGGCCTTCCAGTATCTGAAGGAGGTGTACAAAAAAGCTGGAGAGGGATTTTTTTTATAAGGGCGTGTAGTGATAGCATGAGGGGTAATGGCTTCAAACTGGAAAAGGGGAGATTTAGAATAGATATCAGGAAGATATGTTTCACTCCGAGGGTGGTGAGTCACTGGAACAGGAACTAGATGATCTTTAAGGTCCCTCCCAACCCAAACCATTCTAGGATTCTGTGATTCTATGATTCGCTGCATACATATCGGTTGTGTATAATCTGAACACTGGTGGGTACGTTGCTGCTGTAATATAATTGTGATGGTGTTGTGTTGTGTTGTTTTAAGTGAATTTTTAGAGAAAAACTGTAGTTAACTGCAGCTATTATTTAATTAATGATTATATACTGCAAGCCATGATATTTATTCTTAAGATAATGTCTTAATGAAATTCTATAAGCTGGAGAATCCCCCCTATGTGCTGTACAGCAAAATATCATGTGGGCAGATGCACAGCAAATGTAACGGCAGTAGAAGCACACACCACTTTGCACTTCTGTACTTAGTTTTATCCAACGCTAATGAAGCTTTGTAGAACTCCTACAGAGCAGGTAATTATTACATCCATTATGCAGGGGGGAGGAATTGAAGCATAAATAAGCAACAGAACTAATTTTAAAGTCTGCAGTGATGGCCTAAATGACCTCTTACTGAGAGGGAGTTTTAGGAATGATTTAATTAGAGGTGAACTGGGTCAAGGCCAAGTGTTTTTGAAAATCTCACGGTACCTTTTCTAGCTCAAGGTCAAGCAGAGAACAGAAGTCAAGAGAAGGCCCTCCTTCTAGTCCTTTAATTTATTTTGAATGCATACCATACTCATAAACAGTGAATCACATTCCTTCTCCCAGGTGCTAACTTTCCCATCAGGAGCAACATGGAAAAAAAAAGGGGAAAAATTGGGNGGGGGGATGGGGGGGTGTAGTCAGCTAGAAAGATAGGTGTAATAGTAGTTAGATTGTTGAAACCATTTCAGTAATTCAGATATTCAGTGCTTTGTCTACAGTACGTCGGTACAGGACACTCTTCACCCATTTCAAAAGGACTTTTTTCCATGAACCCCATTTTTATCAGGGCAACCTGTCATGCCACCCTTTTAACAACATCTTTTCATAGCATGATTAGGCAGTTTGCTTACTTTCAAATTCTGAAATGTCTTTTTAAAAGAGGTAGGGTGTTTTTTTTATTATTTAACAGTATGAAAAATTTTGTCAAAAGTTAAATAGAAGATCTCAAAAATGCTCCTGGATGAACTGGGGAATTTTGTTTCTTTTCTTGGGCAACATTTCAATAATAATATTGAAGATATTAAAATTAGGCGTGCTTACTACATTATAACAAAAATTAAAAAACTCTTGAAAATGTTGACTTTATGAAGTAACGTAACTGAAAAGTCAGGAAATAGCTATACAACTGATGAGTGCCACAAGATGGCAGTGTTTTATGCCACTGTATTTACTATACGTGTCCTAAAAGAATAAATAGACTAACAAGAGATTATAAAACCAGTAAAGGATGCATACATAGGCTTATTAAAATAAAATGAATAGTACTAAATGAACAGGAAATATAAAAAGTTAGCTAAATAGCAGATTCAGTAGACATAAGGAAGAACCCATTCAGCAATGACACATCTGCCCTAGTGTTACCAGGAGGAGGACAGAGGTTGGAAGTAAAGACAGCTGGTCTGGTTCAGATTAAGAAAGAAAGCATTGACATGATTACCTAGAATTTAAACTTTCATTGTAAACTTTCAGGTTCAGGAAATAATACTTAACTGTCCCCACAGCTTTTCTCAAACTTTTTCTTTTCTTTGAAAGACAAAATTTATCTACACTGATTATTATGGTCAGAAAAAAGATATTTTACAAGAGAAAGGAGCATAGCCACTTGTGCAGAATATGTATATTAACATCATTTGCAGCCCTAAAAATAATTTTACTCAAGCTTCTCAGGACAACAGCATGACACAAAGTACCATATTTTGATCCTGGGGAACAGGAATTTGTTTCATGTTGGGAGAAAGGAGGATCAAAAGAGCTTCTCGGGCACACCCAATCCACTCAGTTTGGGATTGCTGGTTGAAACTTAAGACAGTTGATGTTTATTCAGACCTAAAAAAATTGTGGCTCCTCTATTAGTCAGTTGCTCCATAAAGTTCAGGTAGCTTTCTTCTCCACATTCCTGCATGAATGTCAAGATCAATTTTACCTGGGAGGACATGTCCTACACCTTCTGTGCATTCCTCAGGGAACAGGTTGTTCCCAAAGCCATATGGAAGAAGGCCTTCATTTCCACTGACTTCAGTGGGAAAATGTAGGCAAATAAATCTTTGTCTGATTGGCAGGCTTGAGTTCAACATATAAGTCCTGCTGGGGATCATGTCACGCAATTAATATACAGCCTGTCTTTATATCGATACAGGTGAAGGGAAACTTTCTTACTTGTGGGAAAATGTCTAACTACAGTATTTTTTTCAGGCACATCTTTGAAAGACAGGCTCAGGACGTTTGTCTCTGAGTTTTTCATCAGAAGTAGATCTGTGTCTTCACATAAAGCCAAAGATAATAGTAAAGCCCCTGATGAATTTGAAGAAATCTCTAAAATTTGTCCCTTTTTGGATTACTTAAATATTACCATTATTTTTTCTATTTCTATATTTGGAACATGCAAGAAAAGAAAATGCTTAGATACAAAATAACATTGCATGTACAGCAATATTGCCTCAGCAAAAAAACATCAAATTTTATAAGCACTGCAAGGAGCCTTTCCAAAAAGTATTTATTTGTTCATTTAAAACATTTTCCATCCTCTTCTTAATAGAATCATAGAATCACTTAGGTTGGAAAAAACCTTTAAGATCATCGAGCCCAACCATTAACCTAGCACTGCCAAGTTACCCCTAAACCGTGTCCCTCAGCGTCACGTCTACCCATCTTTTAAATACCTCCAGGGATGGCGACTCCACCACTTCCCTGGGCAGCCTGTTCCAATGCTTGACAACCCTTTTGGTGAAGAAATTTTTCCTAGTATCCAATCTAAACCTCCCCTGGTGAAGTCTGAGGCCGTTTCCTCTCATCCAATCACTTGTTACTTGGGAAAATAGATTGACACCCACACCACTACCCACCATGCTGCAGTGCACTGGGATAGTCGGTCTTAAAATCTATGACTCCATTGAGCAAAGGTCCACTCACCCTTACTATAGGAAAAAAAGCTTTGCAGCCGTTATTTTAGCAGCCTTCATGGAAGATGAAAGCAGAAAAAGGGGGAGTAGGATGAGGGATTTGGGGTATTTCAATCTGTTCAAGTCAGGAAATAAAAAAGGTGACTCTTGGCAAAGGGTTTCTCAGTGTGGATCTTTATGTGTTTGCTAGGAAGGGAGACGAGACAGCAGGGGGTAAAAAGCAGACATAGTATTTGGAAGATTGGCTCAGGACCCTGAAATATGTGTTTGTAGTGAGTTCCTATTTTGCAGATAGTCCAGTCTTGTCATGTCTCTAAGCAACAAGATCTATAATATACACTTGCACTAATACAGAGTAAATTGCCTCAAATGTGAATAAGTTTTAAGCCAGATCTGCATCTTTATTTAGTGATTGCTTTATTATCACAGTAAGTAGGGCAATAAATATTGTCATGGGTTTAGGACACTCATAAATTTTATTATTTTTCAGTATTCATATGAGAATAATATCTAGGAATTATTTATACTCAGAGTTCTGAGTAACGCTCAAAAATACTGTGTGGGCAAGGTCTTCACCTGTAATATTCACCTCTCGATATTCTTCAGAGGTCAGTGATGGCAGAATGTAGAAATCTCTGGATTATGGGGTATTCAGCTGTGTTATGCTTTTATGTAAAAGATGCATTTTTTCCAGTGCTTGTGATCTGTATGACACTAAACATTATAAATAAAATAAACTATTTCTAGAAATAACATGGATTGAATTATGCAAAAAAAAAAAAATTTTGTCATTCCATGAGAAGCAGACTTCTAAATTTCCACATGCAAACATGAAGTATGTTACCTGTAATCCAGGTGCTATAAAACATGGCACAAATTAGATTTAAATCTTTCTGGTAATTCATTACATTCTTCATAAAATGTACAGGCAATATAAGACAATATCTTAAAATGGGAAATTAATGTTTTGGACATTAGAAACCAGTGAGTGTATTTATAGGACTTGAAAATTTGACATTTTTTGCATTTTTATACTCTGTTTTAAGGTCATCAAAAGCATTTCAAAATGACTGAATAAGTCTACTATAAATGATCAAATTTTACAGCATAGAAACAACATGCTGTAACAAACAATAAAGAAAGGATAGCAATGAGCCAAATGCCGCATTAAAAAGGTGAGAATTTGGCCATCATAATAAGGTTGAAGAAAGAATATTGGGCATGGGAGGTTCATGCCAAAGTAGATGTATAGCAACAACATGCTGACCTGGCAACATCTGAGGCCTACACGTAATTGATAAAAATTGATATATGATCTTATATACCTGGAGAAGGTTCAGTGCATTTACCTTGCTTGATAAAGTCTCTTTCATTGACAGTTTTCTCTGAACTGGCTAGTCTTGTTAAATAATTCTAAAAATAAATTTTACTTTAGATGATTGCTTAGACCTCATAAAATATTCTCTCTCCTATACATTTAATGAGTGGCATAATATAGGAATGGAATTCAAATCCAAATTTGGACATCCTCAGCTCAATTCCATCATTGCAAAAATTACCATCTGTTGCTATTTAAGAAATGACATAGGACTTGTGGAAGACTTTTGGTTTTGTAGTGGTTGTTGGGGGTAAGGTATGATGCTCTGAGGCATCTTATACACCATTACCTACCTATACGCAGGAGCCAAATCAAGCTTTAAGTTTTGCCAACTATAACCAGATCTTTAGACACCAAGCACACATACAGAGTCCCACAGGTAGAAACCTAAGCATAGGTGTCTCCATCTGGAGCTGAATCCCACCCTAGATATCTTTTCACAAGGACAGTAGAGAGCTACTGATGTGGTTGACCATATATTGGCATCTAGGACTGTTTGATACGTCTTAGAGTGTTTGATCTGGTCGCTACCTGTCACTCCAAAATGGCCTGGATCACCTATGTCATATCTGACAAACCTCTTTCAATTCTTTCAAATACTCAAGGCATCGCAAAAAGCAGTGGATGCTTGTGTGTAAGCAAGTGAATGGAGGCTATTTTGTGTTTTTTACAACACAAAAAAATGGCTCAGGAAGCACCTAACACCTATAATTTTTCCTGGCACTGAGTAGCTTTAAGATCCAATCTCCCCCCCCCCCCCCCCTNTCCTTTGCAGAATGTTTTACACAGTCTTGTCTCTGCTTTCAGATAGTTTAAATGGTATTCATCTGACCTATTTTAGACATCTTCATCTGATCAGGTCTCTGCAGACTAATTTTATACTCAAGGAGACTACGACACATTTCTAGACTGCAATTAAACTCATCCTAAAGTATGTGGCTAAAATAGGTCAGATGAATCATATGCCCATTTCTCTTCATTGTCTGTAAAGTACGGCTAGTTCAGATGTAGACGCCTAAAGTTAGGTCAGATGAATCATGTAATAAGGTATCCCTCAAGGACACAGGTGGAGGGAGGAGTTACATTCCTTCTGAAGTGACCTGTTACCATGTTGTCTGTGGTTGTCCGAAGTTGGAAAAATTAATTTTACTTACATATTTTTATAAGGTATGATTGTCATTTCATATGTTCTTATTATTTATGTCTCAACGTATGAAGTTTCACGCTGAGGAAATAGGTATATGATTATCAATACTTGACTGAGCATTTTTTGATCACCCAAGAATTTTAAACTGGTTTGGACTAAAAACAGGCAGATAATCATAAAATCATACAATCACAGAGTCATAGAATGGTTTAGGTCAGAAGGGCCCTTAAAGATCACCATGTTCCAACCTCCTGCCATGGGCAGGGACACCTCCCACTAGACCAGGTTGCTCAAAGCCCCATCCAGCCTGGCCTTGAGCACTTCCAGGGATGAGGCATCCAGAACTTCCCTAGGCAACCTGTGCCAGTGTCTCACCACCCTCAGAGTGAAAAATTTCTTCCTGATATCTAATCTAAATCTATCCTCCCTTAGTTTGAAGCCATTACCCCCTGTCCTATCACTACATGCCCATTGCTTTCATGGAGTTAGTCTTCAATATATGATACAAAATTTATGTTGGCTTTATGTCTTTCTGCCATGTTTATGCTGAACATGGGAGAATGGCAAGCATTTGATGGAGTATCAAGTGGATCAGACAGACAATGACTTACTATGCATAAAACCTACCACTGCAAGGTTCATGCTTCACATAAATTAATTAAAAGAGACTCGAACTTACACAGCTGGTTTATAGTAGAATAATTATTATTATCGTGTGTCATGATGTTTTGACCTAGTGCTAGGAGTCCTAAACCTAAATTTAGTATATCCTCTAAACAAAGACTGAGAGCTGAATAAGGCTTTGCTGGGATGAATATTTTACTGAATGATTGGTTCAGCATAGAAGAATCCCCTATATTTTTGCCCCAATTCATCAGATCTTCACTTGTGAAATTACAATTCCTTGGGAAGCTGGATTGTAAGCATATCAGTCAAATTATGGGAGTGTCGTGGTTTAACCCCAGCTGGTAACTAAGCACCATGCAGCCGCTCGCTCTCTCTTCCCACAGTGGGATGAGAAGAGAATCGGAAGAGTAAAAGTGAGAAAACTCATGGGTTGAGATAAAGACAGTTTAACGGGTAGAGCAAAAGCCATGCACGCAAGCAAAGCAAAACAAGGAATTCATTCCCTGCTTCCCATTGGCAGGCAGGTGGTCAGCCATCCCCAGGAAAGCAGCGCTCCATCGTGCGTAACAGTTACTTGGGAAGACAAAGCGCCATAACTCCAAACGTCCCTCCTTCTTCCTTCTTCTTCCCCCAGCTTTATATACTGAGCATGATGTCATATGGTATGGAATATCCCTTTGGTCCATCTGGGTCAGCTGTCCCAGCAACACTGTTTTCAGGACAAATCCAAAACCTAGCCCCATACTAGCTACTATGAAGAAAATTAACTCTACCCCAGCCAAAACCAGCACAGGAGGTTAAAAATAACTGGCATAATCTGAAAGTCCAGCAAACAGGAGAAGGAGTAGAAAGCAGGAATGAGGACAATGAATATGATTCACTGCTAAATCAGCTTCATTGTCAAGAAAATGCACTGTTTACTACTAGGCAGCTAATAACTGCACGTGGCCATGAAAAAAGCCAATCATGTTTCTAAAACTCAAGGTGCTGAACAACCACGTAATGACAGGAAAGTTGAAACACCTTCCTGATGGAACTGAGAACTAAGAATTCCAAAAAGGTACGGAGGACTGAATCCTTCAAAGGCAGTTCTGAAGAACTGTACCAGAGATCAGATAAGTCCCAGCTCTCGTGCAGCCTGAAGATTTAATAGTGAAGGAGGTACATACATATCCTCAGCCAGAGCACTGTGAAGCATCTATAAGTTAGTCAGATGAAAGATGAGAGAAATCTTTAGAATCTAAATATTTCATAAATACATGTGTTCCTATATTTACATTAAAACTGTGGTTTATAAGCCTTTATGGCAGTACTGTTTACCTTTGCTCATATGCCTTCATAATGAGGAGACTGCTCTCTTTGGCAGCTCGCAGTTGGGTGACCTGGTTCTGTTCCCCATCCCCTAAGCCTGGAACTTGTAACAGTTGGACATCATAGTAATGGATCAAAGTTTAGTGATGTTTAACACCTTGCTATTTCACATGAATTGAAAACAGAGAGACCCAGAAAATTAAGTTTCAGTGAAAGGAAAGAAAGAGAGATAGAGAAAATAGCATGTGTTTTGAAGTAGTCAGGGAGGTGTGAATAGTTATTAAAAGTAATTTCACGTGGCTTAGGACTCTTTTTTTGCTCTACTTTTAAAGTACATTTCTGATTATTGTAATATGGCTTTTTTGTAGTACCTCCATTCATTCTGTATCTTCTATAACTATCCTATCTCCTGGAAAGTTATGAATATTGCAATTCTTATACTGTCTTGAATTTTGCACCCTAGATTTTCCATGAAAAAACAAAGGAACAAAGAAAAAAACAACATTAAACAACTATTCAAATGAAAGATGGTCTCTATAAAAAAGATCATCTTGAAATAAGCCAGTAGACCTCCAAGGAATGTTCTTTTACAAATATTGTCGCAGTTGGAATGAGTACCTTCTGCAGCCTAAGCCTGCTACCATAACTGGTCTGACTTTGTTACAAGGCATCCCAACAGGAGGAAAAAAAAAAAAAAAAAAAAAAAGCATCAACATTTTAATGACATGTGGTGACTCTTATGGGCTGTACTCATTGACTATGACACAAACACCTAATGTTCCTAGTGTCATTTCCTAGAGTCAGCACTTTAGTATGTGCAGTAATTTGTTGGGTTTTTTTAAAGAAGATCCTATTTCATTAGATCTTTTGTATGTTTTTTTTTTCAAGTGGTTACATAGAAGCTGCCAAGACTCGTATCTGCCAGTTCTTTGAACAGTTAAGCCTTCTCTCAAGTGACCTCTCTGGTCACAGTTGGGACACCAGCCCTACACTCTTAATTGTCTTTTAGCATGCTTATGAACAAAAGCTGTGTATACCTATAAAGAATAAAAGCCATACAAGGCTTGATCAAGAACCAACCTGTATGTTTACAAATGTCTCCAAATACTTGACTTGTCATAGATCCCGCGTTACATCTGAATGTCTGTAGTGCCACACACAGATCTCTGAGGCAACGCGATGAAATGCCCGAACAGGCATTGCAGGGCTGCCAGCAACACCAGCCTCTGATGAAGATCCAGAACAGACTTGTACTAAAAAGGGTCATTGGATTTTTAAATTACTATTAAGAAAAATAATTACTATTTTCTGACATAAGCAGTGAGAAGACAGCATTTAGGAGCTTTGCTTTTCTTAGAAAACTTTTTGCTCAGGCCTAGGATATCCTAGTTTCCACTAAAATTCATATTTCTTAAAGAGGCAGAGTTGTAAAATAATTATAACAGGACTGAATTTTGCAGACCTTGGCCCTGCTGCACCATGGCAGGGGCAGTGACTGACCCCGGTGTCCCCCCCGGGCTCTGGCACTGGGGAGCTGTGCTGGGGGAGCGAGGGCACCCTCAGCTCTCCACTCTCCTACCCCTGCCCAGCACCCTGCTGCTCCTTGACACATCACTTGAAATGCAGACATTCCTACACTTTCCCAAGATGTCTTCTGCAGAAAATGAATGGGAGAAGTTCAACACTCCACACACTTGCACGGGACCTCCAAGAATGAACTTAATTTGTGAAATAAGGGTGTTGATGTTCGCTCTAAATGGCAGAAATTTTAAGCAAAGGCTCAAATTAAAACTGCAGGAAACACTACCAATGAAACGTTGAGGTATCTGTGAAATAAAGTGGAGATTTTGATAGCTGCTTTCCAGATTAAACCATCAAATTTCAGCCTTAGCCACAACTACCACAACTTGAAATCATCACTACAGCCATCACCTATGTGTTTTGAGATGACAGCTGTTACAGGAAGGTAAATTTCTATAATCATGTTATATTTTTGTCAAATACGTTCTAAGATTTCTTCTTTCTCTTTCCTTCATAACAGGTATCATTCCTACAGCTATGTCAACATTCCCAGCCCATCACTGCTGTCCTTAACGACTTATCCAAGTGGCCAGAGCCATTGTGCCTTACTGTAGTGCACATAGCGCAGCACAGTCCTAACGGGTCCAGCTGTGAATGGAAAAACAGGGATGCAGAGTCACATTTTTCGTTACTGCACGTAGGTAGTCTCTCTGTAATTAACGCAATCAGAGATTTTCTTCATCAGATTCTCTCGTGGCTCCGTGAAGTTCCACTCCCAAACTTCATTAAAACTCAATCTGTGCAATGTTTTTCTGTGCAAGGTATATAAAGTCTCCTTCGAGAACAATTGTTTGTGAAGTGACAGGGTTTTGTTGCTCTGTAAGATAGTCCTAATATTTCTGTATATACACAAACACACTTTACTTTACTCATGCAAATGCTTCACAAGCAGTTCCTTTAATTTTGTTTGAGCTACATCAGTTTATGCTAACATAAACTGGGCCTTGACAGCTATAGGACTATGTGGATACAGTATTATAAACCTTGTAAGACTTCTAAGATGAATTCTCAATACTAGAGTTTTTTTAGGTTCTATTACACACACAAGAAAAGGCTTCAGCCTATACGAAAGCAAATCAGAATGCTCAGGTTTATTTAAGAAAATCTAATAAATATCACTGTTCATTTTCAGCTCTTACTTTACAACCTCAGGCTTCATGTTTTCTATATAAATCTCCTTTTGGTATGTTTGTGACTTTCCACAAACATTGCAGTCTGAAAGTTCAGCTAACTTTGCCTTCTGTCATTTTTTCAATGACAAGAACACGCGCACATGTGTTTCCTGGTCGAGGTGAGGTTCATATTTACAGGATATGGAAAGTTAGCATGACAAAAGTAATGACTGTGTAGAAGGAAATTCACTTTCGTTACCAGGCATCCTATTTACTCTACTGTCACCTCGCGTGATATGCCGCATACCATTTCAGACACCAAAGTTCTTTCGGTGAAAACTTCCTGCACAGAAAATGGAAACTTCGACAGAAAAACAACAATAACAAAAAAGATATGGCTGAGTTTACCCTGGAAAAAAATATATCAGTCAGATCCTTTCCTCAGATACACCCATGCATCTCCCATTGAGTCCACTGGTCATGTATGAACTTGATCCCAGAACATGATATTGAATTATTTGGTTTAATAAAACATTGTTGAAAAAGAAGCTTTTCTTTTTTTACTCACTGCATCCCACTCACTGAGAGGCTTTGCTGTCTTCAAAACTGTTTTCCAAAACTTTTTAATTATGAGTGAAGCTTAATTCTTCTGGCAGAGGCTGAGAAAGGATTCCCAGTCAGCAGAAAAACATCCAGGGAGATCGGATCCTCAATCCAATGATCCTCAGTGGCTATCTATAGGATTACTGTGGGATGAAGAAGGAAAGGAGTAAGTTTGCATTCACAAATCCTCAAAAATATGGACCCAGAAACCCAGTCACCAAGTTAGAAATACCACATCCAAGCCAGGGGCTGGATCCACAATGATGGGGGAACTGCAGCGCTGACTGATACTCTGCCTATAGGTGGGCACCACAAGAGCAGGTCACTTAAAGGAAATCATTTTCCATGCACTTAACACTACCACAAGCCCTCTGCACTTAAAAACTGAGCTCCATGTGATTGCAACTCAAAGCACTGAAATTAGTATAAAACCAGGAGAAATTCCCATGAATTGCTGCAAAGGTTTTTTTTTTTTTAGGGTTTCTATAACAATAATGGGGAAAAAATGTTATTATCTGAGTGTTGCTAGAAATGGCATGCTTTGCATTTTTGTTTTAACAGCAAAGTATTTTTGATGCTGATTTCATCCATGATTATAATCACCTGCAACAATTCTGTTGCAAAGTGTCATGGTTTAGGCCAAATCAGCCACTGGGGACATGGGGGACCCCAGATGGGACCAACAGATGCTCCCCTCTACCCCTCTTCAAAAAAGAGAGGCAGAGGAGGGAAAAAGAGACTTAAGAGTTTAGAAGAAACTAAACTACTTTAATGAGATATTAATAATAACATACAAGGAAATAATGAAATATATACAAAACCGTATCAAGCTCCCAGGAT